>JAQQZR010000007.1:22448058-22496707 GCA_030068235.1 Notoglanidium macrostoma
ACACACACACACACACACACACACACACACACACACACACACACACACACACACACACACACACACACACACATCTCCAGACAGGATGAGAGTGATCATGCTTTTCACACCCTCTACAAAGTTCTCACAGCTGCCTCACAAGTCTGCACTTGTTAGGACGCTCAGGCAGAGTTTTAATTCATCTCCAGTCTCTTATTGTTACAGTTTAAACTATGTGGCCACTATGTAGGATTTTGAGGATCTATTAGCAGAAATGGAGTATATGTTCCATAATATACTTATGAAATTCATCAGTATGTCCTCAGTAGTGTATAATTAGCTGTAACTACGAGTCGTTGTGTTTGCGTAAGTTTAGAACGAGCCCTGTATACCTACACATGGAGCGGGTCCGCCTCTACGGAGCCGCCATGTTGCGCCGCTACAGTTGCCCAGAACGGACAAACCTCTAGAGAACGCCTTCTGTGTTTCACGGTTTTAGAAGTGGCAGCGTGAATCCGGAAGGAAGAGCCGGAAAGACGACGAGGAAGAAGAAAGGAAGACGAGGAAGAAGAACAAGTTTGAGAACCAAATTTTTATTTAAAAAAAAAAATGGAGGATCGTACTTATTATTTAGCACAGAAAAAGCAATGGAGTGTGAATGTAAGTACTTGGAAGTACGCTATGGGCTCCTGATGGCCACCGTACGCTCTAATACACGCTTGGAGAGGGAGGGGTAAGAGAGGGGGGGTCAGGGGGCAGAAACACACACAGTGGAGCTTTAAACCAAAGTTTAAGTAAAACATGTTTAAATAAAACACAAACCAGCTGCATGGTTCTCCATATGTAATATCATTATATTATATAGTAACTGTACAAACTCATGCTGAAATACATGAGACATGCTGAAGTGCACACCTTACACAGTTTATTCTATTACGTAGCTATTACTGAGTTAAACAGCATCATCTCACGAATAATCCTTAAGCGTTCTTCAGTTTCTGTTTTTGGAAGCTCGGAACCTTTTAAGAACCAATTAAAGAACCTTTTGTTCTCCTAACTGTTTGATTTAAAGCTACAGTTTGTGATATTGGTGACACTTTATTTAAAGGAGACCTCCACTGGGCCTTCATAAGGCGTTCATAAGCAATGCATAAATATTTGAATAATGCATTATGGGAAGATGTTTAATGTATAAAGTATATCACTTTGATTTTACACGAAGAAGAGAGAAAACCTGAATTATCATTATGAGTCGACTGTTTGAGATCTGAACCTGTAATTATCTTAAAAATCTTATCTTGTAAATTATAATTTCATTTTTACTGACAGCACATTAATGAAGTATTGAGGAATCTTCTGCTGAGTGTGCACCCGGAACCGTTTACCAACAGCGTCACCTGCTTCTGAAGCTCATAAGGAGTGATTTTCATTTCCCAATTTCACATTTAGAGCACTTTTATAAAGCGATATGCATGCCTTCTGCAACAGCACTTATTTCTGAAGCTCAAATGAGACCAAAATGATCGATTTTAATACTCTTAAGCTAAAGTTGTAACTTCATTTATGGCATGGTCATGAACACAGATGACAGAGTGTCAGTATCGGTGAAGAAACTAGTCACATCTTGTCATCTCTAGCTATGAAGCACTAATAATAATAATAATAATAATAAACCTTTCTGTCTATCTATCTATTTATTTATTTATACTCTGCTGTTTTAATGTAGTGGCACCTCCTGCAGAGCTTAAAAAAAAGAAATGAGGGAGTTTTTATGCAGTCGTTACTGTCATGATGGCAAAACATTTGAATTTAATATTTTATGGAATCCATATATGAGGTGTCTAAATTACCTCTGAGAGATAGTAAATTTATTCACAATGATTAACCTCACAGAGAGCTAAGATGCAGAAGCTGCCCGTGTTTCCCCTCAGACATGTTTGGCTAAAACTCTTCATCACACACGGAGACTTGAAGCAGTCGAGCTCAGACCTTCACTGCAGTTTGTTCAGGATTCTCACAGGCTGCCAGGGAATTCCTCTCCCCCACAAAATCCCAGATTCCACTTTTTATAGACGCTCCTCTTTCATAGCCATGTCTGGATATCTGATATTTTCCTGAGCTCTCTCTCTCTCTCTCTCTCTCTCTCTCTCTCTCAGAGGCTCTGTGAATTTTCTTCCTCCTTCACATCATGGTTTTGTCTTTGAGACCTGGCAGAGCTGTAACACGTTTATGAATAGTTCAGAAAAAAAACCAGGATAAGCAGTTTGAATGGCAGAAAGGAGAAGAGAAGCAAGGCTGCTTGGCTGCTGTTCTGTAAGACGTGTGAGCAGGTCAGGTCCTGAAGAGAGAAGGCCCGTCCTCCGGGCCACGCCGAGGGAACGGAGGACGAGCTGGAGAGGGATGCAGGAAGGAAAGAGGAGAGCCGAGCCAGAGCTGTTTAAACAGCTGTACTGAATCAGCAAACCTGGCGCCGTGGCTCCGAGTACCGAGTGTGGATCCAACCTCATCTGATCTAACAAACATCATGAGCCAATCTGCATTCATATCTAGTGGACAATGTATACAGAAAGAATTCTGTAAAAGAAAAATTCTGATATAAAGGATTATTGGCACCCTTCATGAAAATACATAGTTAGTTAATACATAAGAGTTGCTGTATAACATATTTTCCAATCTGTCTGTACGGATCTGTTTAATAAGGATGTAAACGTAAGGCTTCCACATGATAGGACACGGTTCAATATTGACGATGCTACTGAATCTGCTACGATACAGTGGTGCACAGATTTAAAAAAAATACCCAGCGACCGCCAAGATCTTGTTTTATAGCAAATGCTCTGAATTAAGTGCAGCACATTTCCACAAACTGGTAAGTGTAAGTGCAGACAGTGTGTCTGTGATGTACGGAGCCATTTCTATAATAAGATATGTTGCAAAGAATGAAAGAGGGAAAGGGGGATTATGGAGTCTGTACATCAGACTCAATCAATGTGGCCCACTCAAAGGCGGAGAAAAAGAAGAAACATCTCCGTTTTCTTACGCTCGAACGTTTGGACTGGTTTTAGGTAGCTTGTGTGGTTTTTAAGTTGTAGCTGGGCAGGAAATGATGCTGAAATCTACAAACCTTGGTTAATGATATTAATCTCAAACGCAGTAGAAGGTCCGTCTCCAAGCAGCTTTAAACTCCAAGATGGATGAATGTATGTTGTTGACTTGAAACTGCCCCTAAAAGTGACCACATGGTAGTCCATAGCTTGGAGTCTACAGTCCTCCTAATATTCCTTACATATTCCTAATATTCCTTACACATGCCTCACTGACTCTCTTCCTGTGATGTCTAAGGAGGTTAGAGACACATGTAGAGGATTTCCAGACAATATTTTCTCCATTTTTTTCTCAGGTTGATGCGCATGGACTCTATTTTTAACTCACACCACAGGTTTCCAATCCAGAGTCAGTGATGATTGTTGAACAATCCGGACGAGATGATTGTTGGAAAATATTGATTTTATGTCCAGCAGTCATTCCTGTGTAGATTTGGGAGTGTGTTTGTGCTCATTATCTTGCTGAAAGGTTTAAATATTGTTTCTCTCATTGCGTGAATGGAAAATTATAATTATTAGACCAAGGTGATGTACTGTGTATGTTTAGTTTATACAAAATATATATGTAAAAGGGTGCCAATAATTATTCATGGATTGACTTGAATTTGATCATTTTGTCCTCTCCATGCCTTTACCATTTTTCCTTTTATGTGGCTTATTTAACCTGATTGTCTGAATACGAACATGAAAAAAAAGGAACGTTGCGTTTCATATTTTGTTGGATTTCATATACAAAACTTTTTTGGAAGAAAACTGAACCTTGAGAGATTTTCATCCACATTTTGTGCAAGACTTTCACACAAGTATGTAATTTCCTCTCTTGGCACAAATGAGCCACATACTCTGTTTTTTTTTCTCCTTTACATTAATACAGGGGTTCATTATATCACACCACACCACACGCAGAACATCCAATTTGTGCCTGAGCTCAACAGCAGCTGTTCAGCTACTTAGTTTGATTAAATAAAGATCTCCAGAGCGTTCAATCATTTCCGACAACGCTAGTGCGCGAGCGAGCACGAGGCCCGAATCTGGCCTGCCAGAATGATGTATGTGTGAACTGCGTTTTTCATAAATTGTTCACAGTTTTCGGGCGAAATACATGTTGTATGCATGCAGTGTGTGTAATTAAACGGCGTTTCAGACGAGGTGGAGGTGGAGAAACGCTGTGCTGCACGTTTGTGTAATACCTTAATCCGTTTTATTGGAACCCGAGCACATAAATATGACTGCATTGTGTTTTCATTTTCCTTTTTGACTCTTCAGTGTGTCTAGATGCTGAAAGCTTATAGAAAATATCCATCAGTGAGCTCATGCTGTCCATCTTTCCTTTCCTTAAGGGCAGCTCATGAACTGAACACACCATGTGTGTGTGTGTGTGTGTGTGTGTGTGTGTGTGTGTGTCCTCCTCCTCATAATATTCCTTACACTTTCCTCCTAATCTAGGGTTAGGAATCCAGAATCACACAGAGTGGACATTGTGGTTCTGTCGGAGTTGTGTAGTTTCTTTTCAATGGCGTATGGATACCATGAAAAGTGTCAGGAAAGTGTAAAATATCTGGATCTACTTTTTATAGAACTGTTCTAGTGATTGAAAGTCGGATAAAACTCCATAAGAACTGTTTTCTCTACATTTATAAATTTCGTGTTTTAATGTTTAATGTGTTTATTAACTTAGTTGACCAGCTGCTCTTATACGTCCATGATAAGTGAGTTTACATACACACACACACACACACACACACACACACACACACACACACACACACACACACACACAAAAAACAGATAAACTAGAAAAAGTATCCTTTTAAATAAAAATAAAATGCTTCACAATTGGCACATGCACTGATCAAAGGTAAATAGATCATTTTATTTAGTACAAAACACCAGAATAATTACGCTTTCTTTTGTGTAATTTCTTTAATGATTGCTTTCTGCATCTGAGCTGATTCGAGATGTAATGTAAATGTTTTATTGAAGCACTTTTTGTAGGAGATCTGAGGGGTTTTACTCACTTCTGTACAGCTCATTTAGCTATAGGAGAATTAAAGGTCAGAGGAAGTGACCCTTTTTTTTTTTAGAGTTCCCCCGCCTCTGTGTATGTGTGTGTGTGTGTGTGTGTGTGTGTGTGTGTGTGTGTGTGTGTGTGTGTGTGTGTGTGTATGCGTGTGTGTGTGTATGAACGCATTAAAGAAATTAAACAGAGAGACAGAAGGAAAAAGAGACAGAGCTGAGCTTCACACAGAGCAGAGAAACGCTGCCAAGTCCTAACAGCATGATGTACAGTCTGTGCAGCTCGAGGGCTTCACCAGGCAGAGCTGTACCAGGGAGCTCCTAGCACTGCAGAACACACACACACACACACACACACACACACACACACACACACACACACACACACACACACACACACACACACACTCCACCAATATGGACGGAAATCTTTTCATGAATAAATTCATCTTAAATAAAATGAGAAAATTTCTCATTCACAGAAGCAATGAATTTAAAGGGTGAGCTGATGATCAAGACGCTGCGAGTGTAATAAAGAACTGATTTGCTTTTCTCTATTGAAAAATTATTCAAATGATCAAAACATTTACACCAAAACAGCTCAGGACTAGAAGGAACTTGGCTGAAGTCAGATGTCTGCTAAAACCCATGTGAAGAGCTGGATGAAGAAGCGAATGTTTGTTTTGGAGACAGTAAAAGCGTCTCCATGACCCAGAAAATCAGCTGCAGTTTACTGAAACACTTCAGAAGCAGCGCCGTATCCAGAGTCCACATTCCTGTCAACAATCTATTTATCTACTTATTGTAAATTATAGAACTGAGAACTAAACAGTAGAATTATAATTTTATTCATAAAATTTGTCATGCAATAACACTTCCACATTCCTCAACACTGTATTTTTCTTTTCATTTATTCATTCATTCATACTTTTTTATACAGTATTCATTTATACAGTAAGAATCACACATTTCAACTATGTACACTTTACAATCACTTTATTTATTATTTCATTGCTGATCAGTTTCACTGTATTTACTTAATAACATTTTTGTGTATTATACAGAAGCCCTGAATACAGCAGTGTAAAAAATTGCAATGTCATTATTTAGCTTGTTATTTTGACATCATATCTCAGTGTTTTCTCTTAGTATCTTGTTATTGTAACTTATTTTAAGGTTTGATTGTCCCCTCCTGGCTCCCCAGCTGGGCTGCGTTCACACTGCGCTGTCGTTCCGCATCACGATGCGATTTCTTTGCGTCGAAGTAAAGCGATCTCACTTAGGATGATGAAGACACTGTTTGAGACAATGCGCTGTGGATTCTTTAGGGCATTAGACGATTGTTTACAGAAGCAGCTGACATTGCAGGAGGGATTTGCAGCTTTACTGGCCATTTACAGTCCACATTCATCAATAAGATGAGAGCCAGGCCTGTTATTAACCCTAATATTCTCCAATGACTTGAAAACTGCATGTGATAGCATTTAAGTTCGGAGCCTTAAAAACTCCCTGAGACGACAAGAGGCAGAAACTCAAAAGGGAAGCCATCCTCATCTGGGTGATGCTGGATAGTGCGATTACAACTAACACACTTCTGTAACTGTGTGTTATATGGTCAAAAAAGTACAATTACGTAATTCAATATAGTTTAACATAAAGTCTGTTCTGTCTCAGCTGAGGCACTGAGGGAGATTTGAATACCAGACTTTTCATGGTACTGTAAGTGCTATGCCATTGTAGCAGAACCGCTCATGTCAACAGCAGTCCAGCGCCAAGGTGTATGTTGAGGCAGTTCCTATGGTGCCATATTTAACAGGAGCAAGTGGTTTCCAAGTGATGACTCCAACCAGGAGTAGGACATCAGGATGGATCAGGCAGGTCCGGAAAGCAGAAGGAGTCAGGTTCACTGGTATCTCAGGAGTATCTCATGTGCAGCTCGACAGAGAGAAGAGAGAGAGAGAGAGAAGAGAGAAAAGAAAGAGCAGATTGTTAGGTATGCTCATTGTCCTGTAATGGTTAAGGAACAGTGTGTATTGTGTGCTGAGTGCAAGCAGGATCTCTGGCAGGGCTAGCTATGACAGCATAACTAAAAGGGAGAGCCAGCAGGTAACACAGACATGAGGGCGCCCTGGGACATAAAGCGGCCAGCCAATCCACCGTCAACACACCTGAGTGAGCGTGTGAGAGTGGGTGCCGACAGCATCCAAACATCCCAGTTCACCAAAACATTCTATCCTGAGAACCCCCCAGATCTGCACCTTTACCTAATAGAAGGCTATTAACAAATGGCTTGTCTAAATAAATAAGTGTTCAGCCTAGATTTAAACTCTGAGACAGTGTCTGAGTCCCGAACACTAATTGGAAGGCTGTTCCATAACTGAGGGGCTTTATAAGAGAAAGCTCTGTCCCCTGCTGTAGCCTTCACTATTCGAGGTACCAACAAATAGCCTGCACCTTGGCTGTAGTACCACCACGACCTTCATCGCTTCATATTGTTCACCCCTCCTCAGCTTCATGCATTCTTGGAAAAAAACATTTCAGTGATATCCTCCACTTCTTTTGGTGTTATAAGATATATGATATAAGTTTTATACAACATTTATATTAGGATGTGTATCTAATAATTGCATGTGTGATTGATTTGTAGTCCCTTTTAGCAAAATTTTCCTTATCAGTCACCCGAAAGGAACATCTGTTGAAAAGTATGTAGCTGAGGTTAGGGTTTTTAGTAAGTTATTAGTAAAGCAACAGTATGTATCTTTTTATAGTTATGGATCTCATCAGATGCTACTCATGCTAGACTTTAAATTTAGCATTTTATTTTATATACTTTTCTGTAGTTGTTTATGAATATATCCCATTAAGATCTCAACAGTATACATCTGTGCAGTATCTATTTGTTTAGTTCACTGTACATCGTCAAGTTTATAGGACCGTCATCATATTGGAATAAAATGTTTTTGATAAAAAAAATTTCATTAACATATAATATTATAAAAGGGAAGTTGATCAACAATGAATTGATTTGTCAATTATATTTAGATTTAAACTGTTTACTGTTTACACTGTTTACACAGACAAGTGTTTCACACTTTCATAATGACATTTAGAGCCAAAATGGGTCTAAACACACACACACACACACACACACACACACACACACACACACACACACACACACACACACACACACACACACACGAGCAGGATTAGCAGTGTAAGAAACTACCAGTTCTCTATTCTAGTCTTTAATGGTATTAGTTTAACTAACTCTGAACTGCTTACAATAAAGTTTTACTTTTAATGCTAAGAAGTCTCTGTTTTTATGCTATGAGGCCATGTTTGAAAAGCAATAATTAGTCCATGACCTTTATTTACATATATTATATTATAAAAGTGTGCATAGACTGTAATTAATTTTTATTTTAATGGTAAACTTCATAATAAATCAGTTGTATTAAATAGAGAGAAGCTCATACAGTTCTATTGATATTTATCAAACATCCATCCATTATCAATATCGCTTTATCCGTCTGGGTCGCGGGGAAGCTGGGATATCGGGATACACCCTGGACCAGTCCACCGCAGGGCCAACACAGACAAACAAACTACATACGCTCACATTCACACCTTCAGGCAATTTAGAGTAGCCAGTTGACCTAATCCACATGTCTTTAGACTGTGGGAGGAAACCGGAGCACACGGAGGAAACATGCAAACTCGGCACAGAAAGGCACCTTGGGTGACCCGGGGATCGAACCCAGGACCTTCTTGCTGTAAGGCGACAGTGCTAACCACCGCACCACCGTGCATATTTTTGAAGAAAGATATCAGCAGGTCTGTTAGTGCTCCATAGTGGATGTGTATTTATAAAAGAGTATGTTTTTCAATACAAAAAATAGAATTGTTCATTTATATAAAGTTGATAATAAATTATCAGTCACATGAAACTGATATCATTTTTTGTTAAGAATCATTTTATGCCTAAAACATGCATTGTCTTTTTTATTTGTGTTTATATGTTTGTGTTTTATGCATGTGGAATGGAGAGTTTTGCCTCCTAAGCATGACATTGTGCCTAAATTTGATATTTGGCTGAATGAATTCTGTTATTTCTGATCCTATCTTTGGTTACGATATGAAAATGTAAGCGGTAATGGAGCGTGACGGGGTGAGCGAGGTGAGGACAAAAATATTTCATGATTTTCCGCCTCAGTAGTTTTTGAATCCTGGCTACAGGCCTGACGATGAGAGGGCAGAATAAACACTGTGTGTTTGAAACGCAGCACACCGGAGATATGTATATTCGCTTCTCACAGCCCTGCACTGGAGTCACCGTTCCCCACGCTCGATACTCTGTTCCCTGCGCCCTTCTCAGTTTTCTGTTCCCTTCTGAAATACTTGCTCCCTTCATAATTTCAACAGGAAATTACATCAGAGATCAAGGTTTGGTGATCCCCACCTCACTAACGTCGTCATTTAACGGAATCACCTCAAGATTATTTAATCTTCGAGCCAAATTTTTGAGTTTCCCCCTGAGAAGGGGTGCTTCACTACGTTTGAGAAAACCCTCCACTCAACACTCAATCCCTTTCCGTTAACCATTTTTATCAGCCATGACCTACCCATAAACAAACAAGGGACACACATTCGATTACAAACACAAAAACACACAACAGACATACAAACAAATCAAAATAATACAAATTAACATTAACGGGATGACCAACAAACTCACAGAACTCACACGATACATCCAAGTGCATAAAATACACATTGCTGCAATTCAGGAAACAAAATTAACACCAAAAATCAAAACACCAAAAATCACACAATATACAACAATGCGCAAAAACAGGAGAACCACAATTCATGTAAAAGGACATTTTTCATACACAGATGACATAACAGAAGGGGAGAGAACATTAACGCACAAATAACAGAAGCACACTACAATATTAAACACACACCAACCCACCAGAACCCCCTACGCAGCCCAAACACTAATTTCACCTGCCCTCTCACACTCCTCCCCTGAAATCACTACCAAAATAAACTCTCTTCAGATCACAACACTCAATGACATACGCACATACACAAAACAACACACTATAACTATAACAATCTACAAAAAAGCAAACTGGGTAGAATTTACGCAACACATCAAACGCACACTCGCACACTTCGACATAAACACATTCAAATCAATCGACCAGGTTGAAACGTACATCAGACAAACAATTATAAATGGAGACAAAATACATATATATATATAGAACACACTAATGAAAGAAATACAAATATCACAAAACAAAACCTCAAAAAACAAATAACGCAAGACACAAATGACACCAAACAAACAACTCAAAAACACACTAACAGAACTTAATGCAGAAATAACCCAAGACAAAAAAACCAACAATGGACCTTTTACATAACCAAATTAAATTACAAAACATCATGCACAAAATTGTGGAAACCATCCATGCACTAAACAACAACACCTCACACTCTCACGAACTCATTCACACAAACAAAACACACTCCAACCCACTCACATACTCATAAACTATTACACCAAAAATCACAAAAAACAAAAGAAAAACGAAAAGCATAACACTAAAAACACTCCAAATCACAACACACACATCATTCACACTACTAAACACACAACACATAATAAACAAATTCAACTCATCTGCAGCCAGAGGAGCAGACACCCTTGCAAATACACACCTAAAACCCCTAAATGCCCTCAAAGCCATCGCATCTCCCTACCAACATGCCCCTACAACCCCCCTCCTCATACAGAGCACTCGCACCACTCTCTAAACTGCTCGGATGGCTCATAAAGGACCTCATCAAAATCCAGCCCCCTGCACACCAACACGGAGTCCACTCTCAACACTCCACTCCTCAACATCGCCAACAACATCCTCCAACAAGAACACTTTTCACATCAATCGACCTCGAAAAAGCATTTGACACCGTACCGTCATGAAAAACTCCTCGTTTACAACATAAGCAACTGCAACTCCATCACGCACAACATCTATCCACAGCAGCAACCTCAACAGCAACAACTCCACCAATAACAGCTTCTACAACAGCAGCAACCACAAACACGACCCCAACAACAGCAACATCGTCTCTAACACTCATGACAACACCAACAACTCTAGCAACAACATCACACAACGGCTTGCAGCCTTCAGAAGAGGAAGATTCCTACAACCCTAAATCAGAAAAATCTGATGAGGTGAGACGCTTCTCTCTTTCTCCTCTCACATCTTCATTGTTTCGGCAGTAATGTTCTGAAGCACATCATCAGGTGGTTACAGTGTGTGTGTGTGTGGGTGTGTGTGGGTGTGTGTGTTATAATTCATATAATCCAGCTGTTCCAACATCTGTTCCAGACGCAGAAGGAGGAGCTGATGAGGTTTATCCAGGGAAAATGTCAGGAGCTTTTGCTTCACCTGGATAAACCTGAGCAACAGAAATTCCTTCTGGTTGATAACGGAACGCTTCTCTAATCGAAATGGAGTAAGTGTTGGAGTTCATTACACTACATGACTAATAATAACATTTTCCTGTTAGCTAAGCAGGTCTGCTAGCTACCTGGCTAAATTATCATGCTAGTATCTAGAGGGCTTTAAGTAGGCTAGGTTAGGTAAGGGCATGAATGTGTGTAGAGTGAGACGTGCTAATTAAAGAGAGTTTTCTTTTCCAGAGAATAAAGATGGCTGAAATTGCCTCGCTGCTCTTCTGTGGCTTCAGGCTTCTGAAGAGAAAGGTGAGTGTTTCAGCGTTACCTTCTGTCTGTACTGTGCGTGTTATGTGTTAGTCAGATTCACGTGGACTGACGTGACACTTTCTACTGCAGCTCGGACGTGTGGAGGACCAGGAGGACTGGTGTCTTCCTCTGGTGAGGCTTTTATACTCCGCTGCTCAGAGATAAGCACAGAGAAGGGATTGTTCAACTGGGAGATGAGTTTGTTACAGATGCACTCCACAGCAACAACATTACTCTGCAACGAACATGTCATAACTACGTTCACTTTATTAGGAACACCTGCTCATTCCTGAAATTATCCCATGTGTCAGCAGCAGTGCAACGTATAAAATAATGTAGGTACAGATCAGGACCTTCGGTTAACGTTCATATCAAACATCACAATGGAGAACAATCTCAATGACCTCAGTGACTGTAACCATGGTGATGGTGTGATGGGGTCAGTTTCAGGATTTCAGAAACATGACTGGATAATTGGATAACTGTATGAATGAGCAGTTGTTCCTAATAAAGTGGCCTGGTTTATGGACACTGATCCTCACCTGCATGTTTGCTTTTTCATCTTCAGCCTCCAGAGGATGGACGTATGCATCACACATCTGCTACGTGGTGGTGCGCATGGAGCTGGGATCACGCCATTGATTTGATTGAATTGATTGGATGTGACAGGTATTTTGTGTGTGTGTGTATATGTGTTTATTTTCCTCATTTGACAATTTTTTTTCCTCGTTGCACCAGTAAGCCAGGCAGGAAATCAGCCCTGACGGAGGCGATGGAGAGAACCGAGGCGTATGAGTACGTACCGTCTCTGACCTTAGGGTTCGGCCAGCCAAACTTCCAGGTTGGAATTTCTCTTCGTCTCTGTTTCACGTCAAACGTTACAAGGCAACATGTTACTGAGGATAAAGGCTTCTCTACCTGTCTTAGAATTTCAAGTTCATTCACACCTGTGAGCTAGCCGAGTCTGGACTTGATGCTTTGGCGCTGGATTACTGCGAGAACATCACCACAGAAATCCTCAATTCCCCCAATTCTGCATGATGGAGGAGGTTATCGTGGGAAAGATAATGATTGCTACTCATGAAAAGGATCCCAGGTTTCAAATGTAAAGTCTTCATCGGCTGTTTCCTTTCCCTGTGTGTCGTGTAGCTCTCTGAGGAAATGGTTCACGGGACGCAAGAAGGAGAACTCGAGTGGCTGAGAGAACTTCACCAGCTCCTGAAAGCGCAGCCAGAGCTCCACCCTTCACAACACAGTAAGTTACAATCCACACAAGCTAGCGTGACCATTTCGAAACCACTTAGCGAGACGAGTGCAGTGCTGAGTAGCTAGCTAACTGCCAGCGTTTGAGAATTTCCATATGCAGAGTTTGTAAGCTGTATATCTGTTACCCTTACAGAGACTCTCCCAAAATGGCTGAAAATATACGTCTAGGTTCATTCATTGTTCATTTCATTTGTGTAACAGGTGAGTTTGATCCCCATGGGAAAGCTGCTCAGGAGAGGAGGCTTCGACTCTGTCTACGCTGGAGTAAGGCAGATGGGCATCCGGTAATAAATCTGTTATTATTGTAAAAAACACAAACACCAAATACAAACTGCTTTTCTACACAACAGTGTAGAATTGAGACATAGCTCTGAAATATGTAAATACCAAGTCATTTCCTGGTGTGTGGAGCTCATTGTTAATGCCTGGAGCATTTAACAATGGATTGTTTTCGTCTCTTAGAAATGAGGAGACGCTGCAACACGTTCCATCTTTATACAGGCCGTGTTCAGTTCCACTCAACACTTTCAATCAATCAGTGCCTTTAAACAAAGTCTGGAACACGAAGGAGAGGAATCATGTCAAATATTTCTCACTACCTGAAGTCACCTGAGCACTAAACTGTAGTGTGTGTAGAAATGTGCTGGTTATTGGATTGAACACAGCTGCAACAGGAATGATTTGTGACCGCACTATCAGGAGTGTCCTCGCCACTCTCACCCCAGGCTTGCTCGTTAGGAATCTAAATCTACAATCTGCTTCTGCCAAAACTAAACGTTAGCTCAGATTTAACGTTTAAAATTAAACATTTTAAAACAGATTTAAAACGTTTATTTAAATAAAAACGATCATGATGTTTTTGTTAGAGCGGATCTGTTTCTTCTAGACTTCGTTAAAGGAAAAGTCCAGCCTGAAATGTATAAATGATTCTGTCTACAGAATAACAAATTAGCATTTGTTGCTTGGTGCTGTATTTTCGTTATTGTCATGTTGATTTAGTATCTCGCTATTTTGAGTAAGAATCTCATATTTTTGACTTAGCATGTTGATACTTTGACTTTGACTATTATTTTGACTCGGCATCTCATTGCTTTGGCATCGTACCTCGTTATTATGACCATGTATCTTATGTTCACTTAGTATCTTATTAAACTGACTTAATATCTTGATATTTTGACAGTCTTTATTTTGATGTACAAGATACCATGTCAAGTATGTGTATGTATGTATCTCTATCTATCTATCTATCTATCTATCTATCTATCTATCTATCTATCTATCTATCTATCTATCTATCCATAAAGAAATGTGCATGTAAACTTTTTGAGTGTATACATCTTAAGTTAAACAGAAGATCAGCAGCTTTTTTCTCCTTTAAGCGCCTGGTGTTTATGGTAAAACCTCGTATATATGCGCACTCCCATTTCTATCAGCTTGTTTGTTTTTTTCATAGACGTCCATGAGAGATAAACCATATTGGCTGATTAGGTCTGTAATCACACCTAGAGTGTCCTCATGAGCTGCTCTGAGCTCAGTTGAGAACCAGTAATCATTCCAGGAATGCAAGTTTTTCCACATATTAGATTATATTCTGCCACCACAGTATCTGGACGTCATGGTTCCTATATTAAATTTTACAAAAGGACGTCTGGACGTCTGTGTCCTCATGTTACCGACAATCCTGAAGATATTCCACACTGACATCTTTGAACTTTTTCATAGGAAGTAGCAAAACCATGAGCAGATCAGTGACTGCATGTAAAATCTTTAACAAGTGAGGATTTTTCTACTTAATTTGGAGCTTTAGAGGTGATTCTGTAATTGAAAATATTTACTAATTACCCTTGAAGAATTATGTAAACATGTCTGCGTGTATAGTCTGCTGATGCTCTAATGATTTTGCATATACATTTTATTATTATTTTGTGGTTCCTTTTTAACAGCACCGTGAGTTCGTCAGCTCCGGACTCGTCCCCCGGCTCGGGTCACATGGTGCTCTGAATAGAACCTGCATCGTTAGTCCATTAGTAGAATAGAGAATAGAAAGCCTTTACTGTCATTAATCAGCCTTTATTAATCAGCTCACAATGTGGTTTTTTATCTGTTTAGATAGCAAAGCCATTCTTTTGGACTTAAAAAATGTATTTACTGTCTTATCTGGGTCCAAAGTAACCCGTCACTAACACACCTGAGTCCGTTCCATCACATGGTTCTCTTAAATGTCATTAATTTCTAAAGCTTTCTAAAACTGACACATGACTTTAGCAAAAAAATATGTTTGTTTATACAAATCTATGAAATCAGCATCCATATTTAAATCATATGATATAGTATGTTATATTTAATTTTATTTTACCCTTAAAGAACATGATGGTGGGTGATGAAGCAGTTGTTTGTTAAAGGAACCTGTTATCAATAAACGTTCATCATTATTTATTATTTAGGTATTTTTTTTTATCTACTGGCACATGCCTTTAATATTACTGTTATATGATTTTAATTATTGTACTTTTATTTATATTATATTTATTTATTTATATTTTTTATAATTTCTTTTTCCTATCACAACTGTCTTGCATTTTTATTAATGTGCCTGTTATTATTATTATTATTATTATTATTATTATTATTATTATTATTATTATTGTTATTATTATTATTATTATTATTATTATGTTTTGTGAATTATCTGCTCATGTCATTTTTTACTGAAAACACATTTATTTGCACAGACTAATGAGGGAAAACAAGCCACAGGTGATACTAATTAACTGCCATGGCAACAGGGTGAACAGGAAACACTGACCATATAAGGAAGGTGGAAGGGGACAGAGACAGACTGTGCACAGAAGATGAATGTAAGGCATAGATATGTATAAGAATTGAATGACATCTGCAGGGTAAATAGAAACAAAATCGGAGCAGCCACGGCACTGTAATTCCAAAATTCTTTTACATTTGCCTTCTATTTTCTTCCTTTTTTCTTCTAACTCTGATTAATGCAGGCACTGAGGCATGGCAGCTCATTTCTGACTCACTAAGCTCTGATAAATCAGACGTTTGTCATTTCAGTGAGTGGAGGAGTTAATGAGGGCATTTCAGCAGAGTCTCAGTGTCTGACACATGGCTCCTGATGAATACATCACCGAGAAAACTCTGACTTGCTGCGAGGCCTCTGCATTAACTTCGACTCTTCATCATGTCACTGCTGAGATGTGGCTCTGGAAACAAAGGCAGCCCTGGGGGATTTGAGGAGGATGACATAGCGGCTGGAATATTTACACAACCCACATGCCACTTTCATGAAATATTCCTGCTATATATGAGTTCATTTTTATACTGAAATAAAAAAACTGGTTTTTGAGGTGTCATGTCACGAGTGCTTCTGACAATGGGAAATGAGACACGTTAAGTCGGCTAACAGCATCTTTTACTGCTGCTCACGCTGCATCACAGCGCAGCGTAACACACTCGGAGGAAAGCACTGTCTGCCCTCTTCCACATACAAAACCTCACAGACGCCTATGATTGGCTAGTGTTATAGAGAGAGGGTATAACCTTCTCTACCAGAAATCATGGCCACATTTTGCTCCCTTGGGCTCCCTAGGATGAATTTTTACGTTTTGGGAGAATTCAAGTGATGCTCACCAACAGAATGAACTGAAGTTGATATCAAATGGAGACACCTCTTTGCTTTGACATGATTAGCGGTGTTTCCATGGAAACATTACACACTTTTAAAAATTAGTTTTTGAAATGTCAGCAAAAGAACATGCAAATAAAATAGTGTTTCCAACCACTGTCATAAAAAAATCTCTTTCACTATAGATTATAGATACAAGATAGCACTATGTTCTATATTTGTACGTACTTACACTTACACTGTTCACTCTTATAGTCTGTTCACAGCGCTATTCTTCCACTACTGTAGATATATTCATAGCACTCTGTAGATCTGTTTATTACACATCTGTACATCTGTATATACGTAGCACATCTGTATATTTGTCCATTGTACATCTGTATATTTGTCCGTCTGTATAGCAATATAGCACATCTGTATGCTATACAGATCATCTGTATATCTGTGTATCTCTACACATCAACACATCTGTATATGTGTCCATGGTACATCTGTATATTTGCCCTTTCTGTATAGCAATATAGAACTTCTGTATACTTAACTTATTTGTACATAACTATTCCCATCTTCTCCACTACCCTTATCTGTACATAATCTGCTTTTATTGCACTTGCTGCTCTTTGCACTTCTGATTGGATGCACAGCTGTATTTCATTACCCTGTATTTATACATGTGTAATGCCAAAAAAGTTGAATCTAATCTTGAATCTAATCTAATTTGCTAATTAGATAGCTAGCATCCTGTATTATAGCAGACTGGCTAGCAAGTTTGCTATCTTAGTAATCCTAGCCATCTGACAAGATTTGAATATTTGAATATTTTGCTATTTTTTTGTGTAAGATAATATTCCTAACATTCAGAGTCACAAATCCAGGTACATTACAGTAAACATGGCGTCATCTGAAGCCCCGCCCACACTGCTCTATTGGTTATTCTTTGCGAATCACCCACAACATACAAATTAGTACTCGCTACTTTGAATCTTAAAATGAATGTTTAGTTATAACATTTAAATAACTAATATTTAATGTCACAAATAATTTTTTATGTTTGTCACTGCTTTAAATGTTTAATCATTTAATTGCTAATCACCGACACAAAGCTTGGGATCGGTGCACTCTTCTGCTTCTGTTCTTATAAACGTAAAACTGCATGGTTTCGGTTTTTCGTCTTCTTCTTTCCAGCAGCAGGACGGTCGTCTGTTTCAAGGCCACTGCGGAAACAAGGACGGGGCACGACAGATGGTCTCCCACCTACTGCCTCAGCATTCTGGACAAAAAGGGGCAAGTTGCAGCAGTTCCTGTTCCTGTGTCTCTGTTCTGCTCACATCAAGAATTTACTTAAAATCTTAGTCAAAAACACTAGATTTTTGTTATTAATTTAGCTGAAAGGACCTGAGAGCATTGTGTGTTCCAGCACTTCAGAAAGGAACAGTTTAAATAACTGTAATAATCTGAATGAAATAATTCATTAATTATTCTACATTTAGTAAAGAATAACTCACTCGGATGGAAATGATTAACGGTGAGATGGCGTGATAGGTGTGAAGCAGAGCTAGTCTTACCACCCAACAGCACATCATGAAAAGTTTTATTCCTCTTATACAATGGCAGTCTGCCAATAATTAAAATGGTTTATTAATTAAATAAGAACACGTCATACTATTTATCTGTTTAATGTTGTAGAAACTGCTAGTTGCTGCGACAACATGTCAGGGCCATTGTAGGTACAAAACAAAATTATGGATCTGGGGTGGGGCGTCATATTCCGAGAAAAAACTCATAAAAACAAGAACAAAGTCACAAATTTATAAGAAAAAAAAAAATCATTATTATGAAGTCAAAACCACATCAACTACAAAGACTACATTTCCTATAACTTGCTATATTGCACAATAATTATACATTTATAAATAGCAAAGACATAAAAGGACACAGATACACAAAACTTTGTGGTTTATACAGCCAGGAAGTGCAACAATCACATGCCTCAAGACTGCAGTGCATTCTGGGAGATGTAGTTGAACACATCCTCGTGCTTTACTGTGTATGATCTAGGAAGAACGACTGTATTTTCTTATAACTCTCAGCTCAGCCGTGGTGTCATGGTGTGATGACAATGATCTGCCTTGCTAAGTGAAGTGATGTGATTCACTGCCAAAAAACAAACAGAATATTTTTCTGAGTTTTGTTTCTTGTACATTTGTACATTAAATTTGTTCTCGTAAATTTGTTAATTTTTTCTCATAACTTTCTTCTTGTAAATTTGACTTTTTTCTTATTCTTGCAAATTTGTAACATTTATTCTTGTAAAGTTCTGACTCTTTTCTTACACAATCTTAGACAACATCCCAAGTCTTTTTTTTTTTATTTGATACTTTTTTTATTGTAAATTTGTGACTCAGAAATGTATGACTTCACTATAGAGAATAACTGACTTTTTGCTCATAAATTTACGACTTTAATCTCAGAAATTCTTTCTTCCTTTTTTTTTTTTTTTTTAGGTGTAAAGGGCTAATATTCCATGAAAAAAAGGAGTTTTTTCCTTAAAATATTATCTCCTTACACCTAATGCTATCCCTATTTCTTGAAGACAATAAGACAAAAAAAAAACACACAACTTGTATTCATTTGTTGCCCAGAAAACACAAAAAGCGTAAACTCCTCTGTCCTGAAGATGTCGGAAAACGTCCAGCTTTACTCTGAGCGTCATAAAGCGCTGAAACTGGAGACTCCTTCCTTAAATGGTAAAAAAAATCTCCTTCACCATATCAACGAACGCACACATATATTTATCCATTCATCATTAGTCGAGTGTTCGCAGTGTGAATGAGTTGTTACTATAGAAACGTATTAGAACAAGCACCTTAACATCTGCTTACGTACACAGTTTATTCTCATACGTTTGATTCTAAACGCAGAAAGCCGATATTTTCTGCATGGCTGCTGTGAGATTCACTGAGATGTGTCATTCCCTTCACGGTGAACTGACAGCTGCATTATTTATTTAAGAGCTTCCAGGCTTCCAGCAGGTAACGCTTTCCTCCGGGGGAAACAGCTCAGTGAGCCGGCTCAGGCAGAATGCACGTCAAATCTATCATAAAACATTTTCATAAAACTGCTGAAATCACCCAAGCTTTAGTAATGCAGGTTCGGCGGCGTGATCAGGAACGAGAACGCGCTAGATATAGGTTAGAACGGATCATTTTAATCAGAGGTGTGAGGGAAAATACAGCTCACAGCTCACTGTCGTGTAGATTTACAAACATACTCCTTACATTTTTCCTCCAAACTTTTTGGTGCCTAAAATTTTCAAATCTCTACATGTTCATTTCCTGGAGCAAAAAATAAAAAATAAAAAATCGAGAATATAAAGATAAGGCAAGAAGAACACAAAGACCAAAAGTTTCTCTACGTTTTTATTTTTAGCTAGACTGAAGGCTTCGAATGTTCTCTTGTTCATATGAATCACTCTGAGTTGTTCGATGAGTCACGACGTTGCTTTTCTGCTTTGACTAAACTGTGTCATCATGTCTGAGAGCTTGTTTTCAGATGAAAAGGAAATTACTGCGCAAGTAAACACAATGCGCTCTGACATGTCGATTGGCTGAAATTCCTGCACCCAGGCCTGACAGCTTAGTCATGCAATTCAGCTTTTATTTACTGTAAAACCTTTAACAATAGACATTGTCAGAAAGCCGCATCACACAAATCCAGATATATATACGTTTAGATCTCTGTTGAGCAATTAGCCGGATAAAATACAGAGTTCGGAAGCTGACATGAAGCATTTTATAACTTTTTCAAATCTTAAAAAATACATCTTTGATATAGATTAGGTCAGAGGTGAAGCATTTGGAATCCCCCCCAAAAAAATGTAGACGTGCTACTCAAACGGCGAGTTTAACACTTGGTGCTCAGTGTAACTACTTATGTAATGGTCTAGCTAGTTATGCTATGCTAATATTAGCTTTCTGACTATCTTTAACTAGCCAAAATTAGCAGCTTGATAGGAATTTTACTATTTCATGAAACTTTAAAAAAATGAGATCCATATCTTCCATTTTGTCTCCACTTAAATCCACATCATGTGATTGGTCAAAGAGTTTTGCTAAAGAATTTGACGTATACTTTTCCATGGGTATTCCCATTTTCCATGGGAAAAACGTCATGATCTTTGGACACTAAATTTGTATTTTAGAGATTTGGACTGGTTCTGGTTTCTTAAAAACTCAAACAGTAACCCATGATTTTGAATTATATGTGTTTAAAGGCAGCTCTAGCAAGTTCAAAACAAAGAAAACGCATTTATACATTTATTAAATACACCACAGGAAAAAAAAAATCATTTTACTTATCATGTGTATATAATTCTAATATACGAAATTAACGTTGTTATCTTCCAAGCTCTAGAAAAACTACATGATGACATGAGAAAATATTCAAAATCCATTAAGACGTCTTCTGCGTGACACGGGATATTAGGATTGTTAATCATTACAGTACACAGGTGTAGAAGAGCAACAGCAAAGAGTACTAAGTGCAGGACAGGATGAGTGCTGATTGTGAAGAAGAGTCCTGGGATGAGCAACAGACGAGTCTTTCTGATTACAGCAGCAGCTCTACAGGATCCACGTGAGATTAAACACTGACGTGACGGAGAAATTCTAAAAAAACCTCAGAATTTCCGACCTACGACTAGGAAAAAAGAAAGAAAATATGAACTCAACCCGGAAAGTCTGGAATCTGAGAATCAAATCAAAATGGCCGCTCATAGCATGAGGAGTGCACACAGAAGCACATCTTTATTTCTAAATGAGTTCTACTGGGAAGACAAGTATTTGTTTTAGATTAAATAACATAAAAACACGTTGCTTGCTAAATCTTTAACATTGCCTATACAGTTCAGTGTTTTGAGAAGATTAATATATATCACATTGCACTTAGCTTGCTAGATTTCTGCTAACAAATGAAAAACTCTCCATGTTTTTTCCCACTTTGTAGCTTAATAATTCTGACTTCCTACACCAGAGTTAAGACGAATGTAGCAAAAGATGCAGTTTTCCGTGTGTGTGTGTGTGTGTGTGTGTGTGTGTGTGTGTGTGAAGAAAGGGTGATGTCAACCAGCAGAAAGGTCAGCTGCAGGGTCAGGATAGCGCTGAGATCAGCGCAGGTGGTTCACGTTTTCAAGCTCAACACGCAGGAAATCCTTTGAGACGATTCTCTTTCCACGTTTTATTCTGCTGGCATTTTTCTTTCAGAACAAACTGATGATAAAGTGATCAAACTTGTTTCTAGTGAAACATTTTTAAGTCTCTCAACACACTGATTAATAATCTAAGGCACCTTAATGAATCTTAATTGTGTAATCCGAGCTTAAATCTGAAGTCAGCTTCCTTCGTGTCCTTCCCCAGAACGAAATACAAACACAAAGCTTCGTTCTTAAAACCATGTTCATTTTTATAACAGGATTCGTGTAGCCAACGTTTAGTTATAGGAACATGCAACAGTGAAACTCTCAGATTGTTTATTTATGTTATATTTATTGTTTGTAGTGCTGCTGACATCCTGTTCTTTAGGTGTCGACACTAGCCGGGTTTCCATTGTAGTTTTGTACAAAACAGAAGCGATATTTTAAGTGCAAATCGTTTCCATTTCAGTTTTGCGAGATGTTACTTTCTCTAATCGTTTGAAAAGCCACCTCATCTGAGCGAAAATATGTTTTCGAAATCCATGTGTTTGTTTCAACATTCAAAGTTTTAATGTTTTAATATTTCTGCTGTTGTCCCGAAGGTGGTCGGAATTTCAGTTTCCAGCTTTATCTTGTTTGTGTAAATATCTTCTGAGCTTATTTATGAGTCTATTCACGCGACGAGACCAGCATGCAGTCGAACTGCTCAAAGTCTTGCCTTTCTGCCTCCAAAGCAAACAAGCACTCCAACATCATTACACCAATGTTCACTTCATCTGCATTACCGAGAATAATAAATCTGCTCCAGATAGCAAGCTAGGATAGTTTGTAAGCTGACACTAGTCAGGACTGATAAGAGCGTTGACATGATTATTGTCCTAAAGACTATTTGATAATCCATGCTTGTGAATAAGGTATAATAGACCTAAATTCAGCATTACCAAAATAATAAACTATAACACCTCTCCAGGTAAATTTACATCAATGTGTATGATATAACTCTAGAGTAAACTCACTGAATGCACACATGGCCTCATTTTTGGGGCGCAGATGTTTATTTCTTCTGAATAGATAGACTTAACAATGAGGAGAGACCGATGTCTTTGCAGTTGCCTCGGGGGGAAAGTGGCTCTTCCTGGAAAAAATAACGATAATAATATAAAGTTAGATTGCCATGCAGGCAAAAAAGCTGAGCAAGCTAAATCTCCAAATGAATATGTGTGTATGTGTGTGTGTGTGTGTGTGTGTGTGTGTGTGTGTGTATGTGTGTCTATATGTGTATGTGTGTGTGTGTGTCTGAAACAGCCATTGTTTAGGCTTGTTATCTGCGTTTCTAGTGCTGCCATTGGGAAAAATGAGATAATTATAATTGTATTACTGGCCACTGAGCAGCACTGATGCAATTATCTTCTTAAGCTAAGTTTGGTGAATTGCAATTTAAATGCATGTATTAACTGTTACATTTTTACATTTCCCCACACAGTCATAAAACGTGCTATGCTTTATCATAAGCATGCAGGCTACATTCCTGGAACGGACACAATTTTCCATAAAGGAAGAGAAATGGATGTGAGTATTTCCTTTCCCGGAGCTTGTGTCAGGATGGAGGGTGAAGGGGAGCCATGGGTGGAGATGGGACTCGCAGCCTGCCGATGATTCCAACTGTCAGGAGGATTCCTTCATGGTGCTTCTCTTTGGTTTGCTGATTTAATGAGGCAACTGCTCAGACTCTTGGGTTATCCATTAGTGGAGAGAGAGAGAGAGAGAGAGAGAGAGAGAGAGAGGAAATAGTAGCACAGCTGTGGAGATTACCTGAGTGCTGTGAGCGTCCAAGGAAGGAATAAAACACTGTGGGTGTGGTTCTGTTTTAGGAAAATCACCAACGACAGGGTGGTGTAATGAAGCAGACTTACTGTCGCTATGCTGAAGTAGACTATTTCTCTGTAACAGCACAACCTGAAGTTTAATTTCTTTTCAGAGTAGCGTGGAAGTACACTACTCATCATCCCCTGCATGTCACATGAGCCTGTCACATGATCTCACTGAGCGCTCAACTATTCCTATTTCCGTTTGTACCCTTATTTAAACCTTAGTTTCTGTGCATTTCCTTTTCTTGCTATGGTCATACATTATCCATGCTTACGTTTGCTCTATATCTAGATTTCAGGTTTATGCTTATGGGTTTATTTTGGTTAAAGTGCTTGTGTTCTTCCTTATTTAATAAATCAATCTGCACTTGCATCTAACTTTGCCTCATTATCGTGACAATACAACATACACAATTCAATTCACTTCAATTCAATTCAAAGAGCTTTATTAGCATGACCATAAACGTGTACAGTATTGCTAAAGCATTGAAATGAGACAGTTTCAATAAAACAAATACAGTAACAATAACAAAATAAATAAATAAATAAATAAATAAAAATTAAATAAAATAAAGTAAAAATATAGCAGCAAACTTAAAATATCTAATAAAGTGTCAGCAGTGTGGATAATGATAATAATAATTCTACTAAAAGTTATAATAATATCAACAAGTATTATATCACCAGTAACGAACTAACAATAGTAATAACCATAATAATAGTAGTGATAATAATAATAATAATAATAAGAAGAAGAAAAATAATAATATCGATAATAATAATAATAGTAGTGATAGTAGTAGTAATAGTAGTACAACGTACACTCTCTCTTTAAGTTAATAAGAAAAAAGAATCACTGAGTCATTTTAGTAAAAAACCACAAAGTGTGAACATGTTAGAACAAGTGTATTAATATACAGCTGTTATTGCATTTCTGACAAATCAGAATCCAGAATTTATAAAGTGCAATGGTTTAAAATACCTAGTATATCCTGAATCATTTCTGAAAAATTCTTCAATTCTTCCTACAGCTTGTTCTAACAGATCTTGAAGGGAAGTGCTATCTACCCTCTTCCACATACATGAAAGAACTCACAGACACCCATGATTGCCTAGTGTTGCTTTGATTGACAGCAGAGAGAGCGAGAAAGATACAGAGAGAGACAGAGAGAGACAGAGAGAGAGAGAGAGAGAGAGAGAGAAAGTGATATGCCCCTCCCATTCAGAGAGCATGGCCAATTTTGCCCTCTTGGATGGATGTGGCAATAACGGGCTTTTCTGCTGTCAGAATATAAAGCATGTCTGACTCTGAAAGTGCCCTGTGACAGCAAGGAAGGAAAGTCAAGTAATGTACCTGTAGCTGTGTCTATAAATATCCCTTTCAGGTCCTGAGTGGAACGTCTAATGATCCAGGTTGGGTCACCTTGCCTAGAGGCATTATTCATGGCGCTCTCCCCGGACCCTTTTAGAGCCCAGATCAGTCAATTAAAGTAACTGCAGGCAGCAAGGAGCTCTCACTGGACATCACAGTTAATACAGAGTCCACTGGTCAAACACACACACAGACACACACAGACACACACACACACACACACACACACACACACACACACACACACACACACACACACACACACACACAGTGTCCATCTCTCTATAGACGTGTCATAATGATGTGATTAGTAAATATCCAGTCAGGGAATTCCCCCTGAACATGCTGTCCATCACTGAGTATCTCCTCCTCATTCCTGTGTCTAGAGAACAGTTCCGTTTCAGGATCCGAGATCAGAAAATATCAGACAGGCTTCAAATAAGACGAATTAAAAAAAAGTAGAACAGTGTGACGATTATGCTTTATTCCATATGATACACATTGCTGATGGGTAAAAGGTTACATAATTAAAATGGATATCATTTCAAATACAATTTTGTATTTAAAATTTTGAAATTTCTTTAACTGCTCGATGTGATATATTACACACAGGAAAGCTACGCACTGTCTACACTAATGCCCCTGACTCCAGCCCTTCAGATATTTGTGTGTTTTTCTAATACATTATCATTTCCATAGTAATAATTCATTCACAGGGACGTAACTTTAAGTTTTCCGACATCATCAGGACAGAGGAGTTTATCAGTAACATGTGCAACAAGCTGCTTTTTTGTCTCGTTAGCTTCAAGAGAGAACAAAGAGAGGCTGATGAGGGAATGACTGTTTATAACTGCTACAATGTAGGTGATAACAGGAACTAACTCATTTCACAGACATTCCACAGCAATAAATGTAACTATAAATGAGTAAAAAAGTATGAGGTTATACTCTTTAATAAATCCAAAATTTTAAACATTGACAAATCGCTGTGGTATAAGAGGAACAAAACACTTGGGGATGTTCTCTTACGGAAAAATAATCAAAAAATCGAAAAATAATCAACAGTCCACTCCATTATTGACGATTTTTCTATAACAGCTCTATAACAGCTTATATCCTACTGATCAACCTCCAAACACTACCTAACTTTTACAGTGAGCTATTACTAGATATAAGCCCCGCCCCATAGTGTGGGGATTAAATAAGCCCCACCCTCCATCATGGGAAGTAAATAAGCCCAGCCTCATAGTATGGGAATTACATAAATCCTTCCCAGCACTGTGTGGAAATTAAACCAGACAGTGTGGGAATGACATAAGCCCCGCCCATAACTGGGAATTAAATAAGCTCCGCCTCAATGCCGCTAAGTTAAATAAGCCCCTCCCCAAAGTGTGGGAGTTAAATAAACCCTGCCTCCAGTCAAACATAACTGCATAGGAAATAAAATAAAAGACCCCGCCCACAACGTGGCAATTAAATAGGCCCCGCCCCCTTCGCTTGCATAGTTTCTAGCAAACTTAATTGATAAATACAGAACTAATGAAACAATTCTCAGTCAGGAATGAAAATAAAAGATAATTCAGTTTAAGGTCTTGTTACATATGATCATGAAATTTGCATTTTTTTAATATCCATGATGTCTAACTGTCTAAGAATTATAGCAATTAATTAAAAAAATAAAAAAGGCACTTTTTACAGTAGAAATATTAACAAAAATCTATTTTATTGTGAAGTGTACATTTGTAAAACTAACACTTGATCCTAAACATGAAAATAAACAACATTTGTAGGAGAATCTCTGAATTGTCATGGGCCACTCCTAACTGAAACATGACCATCCCCGCCCACTGAATCTCACACTCACACACACACACACACACACACACACACACACGGCTGAGCTTGCAGTATTCGTGAGATGATCAGGAGCTACAGTGTGTTCACGCAGCCGCTACATTTTCACGCCGTTTAGTCGCTCGGATTGCGTTCCTCTGCGCGCGTTCCTCTGCGTTCCTCTGCGTTGTGGAACCGGGTTCTTTCCTGCAGACCCTGGAGCGGATTAAAGCACATGGTGAGTTGGAACACGGAACACTTTCTTCACTTCCACAGAAAACAACACCGCCGCTGTAACGTTAGCAGACTGGAGAGAATCTCAAGCTGAACTTTTCTCCAGACTGCTACCTAAAAAACGAGGACTTCGTGTTCATCTGAGTGCGTGAAAGAAAGAACGCAAACCTCCGCGAGTTGCGCAGAAACGAAACGCCGCTTATATTTTGCGCAAAAGCGTTAAATCAGAAATGAGTGTCGCAGCAAATCAGTTCTGTGCTTTTGTTGTTCAGGCTTGGTGTCAGTGGGAACGCTGAGCTGAACACTGCCGCTAGCTCAGGGCTGTACAGCCGGACGGAGGATTAGGACTCCAAGCTTTCATCCTTGAAAAAAATGCGTAAATATTTCAAAATGTCCAAAACATTTGCTTTTGGAGGCGCGTCGGCGTGTCCTGATTCTGTTACTGCACTAACTCTTACACCGAATGCGGACGCATTAGTTATTATGGATTATTTTGTACTGAAGGATCAAATTCTTCTGTTTTCCGCAGTGATGAAGACTTGAAGTTGTTATTTACATGTTTTTAACTCGTCTTAGAGTTTTATATTGTTGCTGCCATAAGGAATCCCTCTAAATTGCAGTTACAAACCTTTAATTAACATATCTTCAATGCTTGTTTAGAGTGAAATTGACTCAGGTGGACATTTAAGCTGTCACTACTTAAAAATACATAAATATACATGAATATGCAAATTAGGAAACGCCCATTCCTAACAACCTCTTCTGTTCCTCAAACTGCTCCATTCTGCTCGCTTTGTTGTTTTGGCTCTGTAGCCTAGTCCATGTTTTGGACCCAAACCGTTCTGGGTACTAACTGAACCGAACCCCTTCCTGCGCCTAACAGTCAGCGGTGACCTGTAGGCTTGTTGACTCACAGCATTAAAGACACACCCAACATCTGGTTAGCTTATAAGTGGACTGCATGTTAACATGTTATCCATAAAAGCACAAATATGCGTGAACACTGACGTATAAACCGGACCTAAAATCACAAAGATTAGCTAAGCCTCTGGCTAGGCGGCTAGTCAACTCCTAGTAAACTCGTTGGCATTACTAGCATCGCTTGAGTGAGATTTCGGCGATTTGAGTCTCAATTTACATCATAATTTTCTAACTCTGAAATGTTATTTCACAGCAGCTAAACCTGATAAAATATGACGTTACCATGGCAACCACCAGTTGGTCTTCACTAACATTAGCTAGATACCCACTCGAGCACGCCGTATCGGTGGCTGAAAGTGTACTATGTTGTTTTGGAATAATTTGCATTTTGAACACGACTGGATGATAGCTGTGGAATTTTTTTGTGACAACACAAGTTAAACTCGTACATATTTAGCTCCGCCCCAAATTCCTAGTTTTATACTGAAGTAATGAGGTTTTTTTAATGGGAAAACATGACTTTAGTGGTTTGTGTCGTGCTATTTGAATTAATTTAATAAAAACAAAACCCCCACAGGAGAAAACTATTTTTGAGCTCAAGGAGGTTTTAACATTGTTTCCGAAATGCTTTTTTCCCCCAGTTTAAGGCACAGTTTGCCTTGAGCTGCGACCTTCATGACTGATTATCAGCCCAATGTTAACATTCTTTGCTTTCCTAAATACGTGCTCTTGTCAACCTCAAGGCCCAAGTTAATGGTCTGTCTTGAACAACAATCCCCTCATCTGTGAAGAAAACTCAGAACAGGGTTTATCACGCGGAAACAGACTTTGTGTTGTAGATCCGAGACCCTGATAGTTCACGTCGCACGACTTCCTCTCATCGCCTACTAATAGAGGATATAATGGGAGCGTAAAACGTTCACGCTGACCCGAGGTCTGAAAATTGGGCGTGTGCTTTTTTTTAATATTGTTTTTTCCTTTTTCTTTTTGGAAACATTTTATGGTCTGCTTCATTGTCGAACCCTGTCGCCAACAATCTTCTCATCTGCTCATCATTTACAGGGAAAAAAACAGAAAGTCAGGAAAATCCCTTTCACACGGAATGACTCTCTGTCTTCATTTGTACTGCTGTTCATCCTCAGGCTTTAGCTGCGACAGGAGAAACTGCTTAGAAGGAGAACACCGAGAGCTGATTGACAGGTGACGGGAGGGACTTAGAGTTTTAGGATTACTGAAGTGTGTGTGTGTGTGTGTGTGTGTGTGTGGAGAAGATGCAGCTCATTTCTCCCCTTTGTGATTAAACAGATTAACCGCATTGTCTCTGAAAGAAAGAGAGGTGAAAAAGCGTTGACATGCTAATACGCAAGCTGATTTTCTGCCATCAGACACCATCAGCTTTCGTACAAAATCCACACCTGAACCAACGAGAGCTTATAAACAGATAATTACACACTTTAAGCTACTTATGAAGCAGATGCTGTGTGGTCTGACTCGCTGAGTGCCAGCGGGATAAATCCAGAATTATAAAGTAAACACGGTTGTTAGTCACTTATCCGCTGTTCATACTGGAGCATCGATACGATTAAAAGATCACTTCAGGACTCTCGAAGACGATACGTGGTACGTATTACGATATACAGATTTGCAGAACCTGTTTGATTCTTTATTCATTTAATTTATTCACTTTATTTTTATTTTTCTAGATTCAATTATAACACCATTTTTATTTATAAAAGTAAAAAAGATATATTTAACAAGGAAATGAACATGTTTTTTTACAGATAAAATTAAGTACAAAATTTGAATATCAAATAGCACATTTTTAAGCATGTAATAATAAAAAAAAGCTTTCATTTATAATTTAATTTCTCTCATGTTGGGATCTTTTCTGCCTTACCGTTGCAGTAGAATGCACCAAGTGGAAAGCCAGAAGAATGAAAAAAATGGAACGTACCATTCTTCAGTACAGGATTTCAAAGCTGATAAACGATGAATATAAACAAATAAACTCAAATAAATATCATTCTTCAGGCATGATCTGTAGAAACCTGAAGAATCCTGAAATATTTCTATCTTCTGTGAGCATTTTTAGTGTATTTATTTAACACGGGAAAAAAATGGGAACCGATTTTAGAACGTGAAATGATTTGTAAGCATTTAGATGAGAACGAGAACACAATAAACGATCAGGAGGATTATTTTTATAGTTTGCTTTGCGAATTGTGTGACATTTTATATTTCTGTTTCCTTGGTCGTGTTAGTTAGGGCCACACACACACACACACACACACCCCTACAGGTTTTCAGTGACTGCATTAATAAAATCAGCTTTATATGTTTTGATGTTGGGCACAAAAGGTTTTGGGTCTGCCTCCGAGCCTCAGAAATAGCGCTTTATTAGAGAGCTCCATTGTACCGAGCTCCACCTGCTTGCAGCCGCTAATGGTCTCTCCTCGGCCGGGATGAATAGCGACTCGGTTGTAGCCCGTCTCCGGCGTTATAAATGCAGAGCAGGGCCTTGAGGAAGCCTGTCGGAGGCGTGTGTATGGCTTTGTGAGGGCTCGGTATGGGGGAGAGGCCAGATAAAAGCCCACAGGTGTCTCTGATCCCGGCTGCTTTCAGGAGCGAGTCAGGGAGCCGGAGCACGCTGTGTGGCGGCTAATTAGGAAAGTGAAAGAGACGACGTGAGCACCGTGTGTAACAATCGCGCATCTCTGCTCCTGTGTGTGGCCGAGGTTTGGGGCGGGGAACTTGTGAAATGTCTGGGGACAAGCTGCAGTCCCATCTGTCTCGCCTTTTCATCTGGTGTGTGCAAACGACACGGCCTTTCGTTCCTCAGGAATCAACAGGAGTTGAAGTTCATTATCCTATGACATCTATCTATCTGTCTGTCTCTCTCTATCTATCTATCTATCTCTGAAGTATCTCGAATATCTGCCCTAACAGTACCCGAGAAAGTATTTTCATGTTTCTGTAAATAACGGTTTAATGTTAATTGTGTGCAGCCGTAATGATGACTGTGCAAGCCGTCTATAAAAAACAAGCAAAAAGCTCTTTAAACAAACACAACACTGTTTAAATATACAACACATTAGTAAAGTCGTTCCTCCCCGTAATGTCTTTCGGGGAAAATAAAGCTCTCTCAGCTGGAACTGAAGTTACAGGTAGCTGAATACAGCTCAGTGTTTCTTTTGTATCTCACACGAACAGACGCTTTAGCTTCAAACTTTTCATTTTTGCGAATTTCTTGGTGTCTCTGGAGGGTACGAAGCGCTTTCATGGAACAGCTAGCCTCTAGTTTGTTGTTGATGAGCAATAAGAGACGGTACGCCGACTCGTCTTGCGGGAATATTATTTCAGATGTTATTAGCAGGTTAGTTTGGGACTGCTTGCTAACTCCAGCTGAACAGTCGCTGAATATACGCATGTATGATGCTGTTGTATAAAACAGAGCGCTCCGAAACAGTCATAACAAGCCGTTTGTCATGATGTTGAGTCTTCCAGATAGACATGACCGCAGGCTCATGCGCGTTTCCCAAGATGGTAGATACAGGGTGCTTTTTCCAAACATGGTAACGCCTTACTTTTTGGATAAATGACCCCAAATGGACATTATACATTTTCTCGAGCACGCTGGATCTTTTTCGAAGTCTTTTTAGCACCACTGTAACACTTGAAATTCTAATCAGTTAACCTTAATAAATATTTTTGACTAGCACACAGTTAGAGCTGGCACACACTTATTTCAGTGCTTACGTGTTTGTTTTATAACAGGAACCTTCACTAATAGTCCTAAATAATCAATAATAGGAATTGTATGTTGTATTAACGAATAATTATTGTAGTTTGTTCAGCGGCGGTAGATGGATGAAGACTTACATAGTATAAGCAATATTTACTAAAATTTACTTTCTTAAATATAGAGTATATAGTATACACATGATGTATTATAACTAAATGTATTAAATATATACATATATATATATAATATATATATATTAAATAAAAAAATATTAATTAATGAAACCATGTGAAAGCAAGGTATGGATTATTCTCCACGTCTTCACAATTAGGGCTGGGAAACAAAAACGAGGTTCCAAACGAGAACAAAGGCTTCTTTGATAACCCTTAATTAAATAAATATATTGTCAAACAAACAAAGGCTACATATCTCCGAGCGATCTAAAGGTTTACTGTGCAAGAACAGGAGAATCTGTCATGGTGGCTCGCTTACAATGGGTAGCTTGCAGTGGCTCCAAGGGGATTTCAAAATAAAAGTCCCCGTGGCTCTCACCACAGTGCCAACGGGATTTCAAAATAAAACCAAATAGGAAATTCTTTTAATCTAATACGATTCATTTTCATTGCACTTGCTGAAAGAAAAAGGTTCTTCAACCCAATAATGCCGTCAACATGCTTTAATTAAAGTTGTAAAAAGTCAAAGGTTTCAGTTATCCAATTATCAGGGCGAGGCTTTAACTAACCTCTCATACAGTCTGTTTTCTCTTTAAACCCAGCACAATTAGGCATGTTTGCGCACCTGCTGTGGTCCTTCTATAATCTGACGCAGCACTTAACGTTGTACTCGCTTCAATTAAATTTGGATAAAATCAACCAAAAAAGAATACTTTTAAAAACATTTTCCTGTCGATGTGAAAAGATCAAATGATCTCGCACAGCGTTGCGTGAAATGTAGCCTCATTATCTCACAGGAGATTAATTAGTAATCATTACGATAATGGCTGTTTGTGGAGCTTCCATCCCAGATGAATTAGGGACGAAGAAATGTGAACTTTTTTTAAAATGTGAGCTGTCTGAATGCAGAGATGTTGTTTTCCTTTTCTTCTTGTATTACATTTGTATTTATAAATGCATCATATATATAGCAAGTTGTGTACCGCTTTCATGTGGCGTAAAAGCCGGGCTGATCCAATCATACCCACCTCATTGTTTCCTACCACGACTCCGGTCTCTGCCCTTCTTCACTCCGTGACACATACCTTCATGTTTACATTCGAAAGTATTCGTGGGGAGGTTCTTTATGTTCCTTCTCCTGGTTGTTTACATGAGAAACCACGAAACAGCAGGATTTGGAAAGGAGAAGCCACAGCGATGCAGTGTTTTAAAAGTGAAGCTCTCCGGGTGTTTAGAATTATTTTCAGGCTTGGCAGCGGCCCAGATGGCCTGGAGGTCTCTCTTGGGTCTGTCTACGGTTGCAGATTTGTGTAGGATTGCGGCCGATCCAGAAAGCTCTGCGTTATTTTGCTGTCTAACCTTTTTAAAGCTTTCATGATTGCTCTGTGTTTCATCATGAGTTGTGCAAAGCCTTGATCCGGATCAGCTGTGAAATGTCTTTGATACTCTTTTAGCTGTACTAAATATTTTATAGCTCGCAGATGGGTTTTTGTACTTTGGGATGCTCTAAGCGCTTACGTATAATAGACTTCGTTCTCCGTGACAATGGAGCTGTGACCTCGCAAGCATTTGGAGAGAAAATGTACATATGCATTTTGTCATTTGTAAGAAAATCTGAACTAGATAGTGCTAGTTATTTATTTTGATATTTTTTTGCTAACATTCGCATACCTCCAGTCCGACTTGGAAAAAGGGTTAATGACAGCATTTTTGGAGATGTGGTAGTGTAACAGGTAGGGGGTGTGGCTTGCTGTAGTTCTTCATCATGAGGGAGGGGTTTAACTGAGGAACCGGGAAAGTTATGACTGACGTGACACACCTGAGCTGCTACCTATGGAGAAGAGTCCATGTACTGTATCATGGGGAAAAAACGTGAAGTATAATAAGCTAAAGTTATCGCTGTTCGTTACTGACACACGGAAAAGCAAAGCACCGATCTCTGACTCTGCACCGGAAGTGAATGTAATTCCCTGTTGCGTTAAAGTGTGTTGCAGCCGTGTCACGCCGAAATGCAAAAAGCGAATACTATTAGAATCACATTTAAAAGTAAAAAGTGCTGCTTTATTTAGTGTGCATGGTCTGAGCAGCCATGTTGTCTGCTTTTCTCCCTGATATAATTGAAATCAGAATAATTCCATCTTACGAGCTTCATCTGAAAGCACCTTGTTGTCCTGCGGCGGCCATTTTTTTTGCTCTCTGTTAACTTCAAATTAGCTTTCCCATTTGCTCTAAACATATAGCGGTAAATATAATCAGTGCACTGGCTTTACTTCACAAAATTCTTTGCTGCTTTCATTTCCTGTCTGGCAGAGTTGAGTAAAAATGACATCATACTTCATTTTGTTTTGCGCGAGACTTGCAGTTGATTATTTATCAGCTTTAGCATCCTAGCTAGGCTAATCAGCACAGTAACAACTGCATGTGGTGACGCAGAAATATCTACTGATTTGGTTTTTACTAAGTTGACTTTAGTTACATATCTTAGCTAGCTAGTTACCAAGGCTTATTCTGTCATAATCAAACAACTAGCTAACGATGGTAGCAGTTAGCGGCTGGCTAATGCATCCATTTGCACACAGCTTTATATTTATTTAAGTCTTCTGGAATCTTCCTCAGGTTTTCTGTCCATAAGTTGATGTACGGCCCTTAGAGAGGTTTCTTTAAACACAAAGCAAAGCTTTGAAAAAGAGTTTCTTTACAGCGAGGTCGTGAAAGATGCCTCACATCCTCGTGTTGCACTTCTGGTGCACTTTTTCATGATCAAGTAAACTTTTCTTTTGTCACTATGGCAACTGCAGAACCACAACTACACTTAAATACAGGAACCGGTAATACTAGCCAGTACAATTCAGCTAAAAATAGGTGAATCTATCTGCCTTGAAAGTAAAATATCTCAAACATACCAATTCTAGTGATGGAAAACAAGGAGGATGCTGTCTTTGTTTGTTCTGTTATAAATTTCGATCTGGTCGTTAAAAGCAGCTTGAATGCTTCATGAATGTAGGAATGTGGGTCATGTGCAGTTCGGTTTATTGATCTATGACCAATGAGCCATTATCATTAAATGGAACATGCAGAGAAATCGAATCCTGGTCTGTCTGCGATGGAAGAAGAACAAGGATGAGGTGAAAACGTGTTGTGAGCTCAGCGTCAGACCCACACTGAGAGACAGATGAAATGACCACAAGACTCCGACAAATTCTTCTCCGCTGCTGTGGATCCAGCTGTGAAAACGGCGCAGTGTAAACCTGCTTCGTCTCAGAGCGTCTAGACTTATGCAAATCTAATCTCTGATATTTTCCCAATCTGGCAACCTTTAATGCTGTATACAGGAGGGCCGTATGGTTTATGTAAGTAAGAGCGAGGGATTTTATTCGCCGTGCCCTATGAGCACTAATGAAAAGTGTACTTCATGCTGATCAGAAAATGGGCAGCACAGTGATTCCATGATTGTTTTGAATCTAAGGCAACAGTCTCATGCTGGCTGCCTGCATTTTATTTGTTTCTTTTTAAGCATAGAATTAGCAATAACACCAAATGTGGTTTCTAATTATTATGTCGGTCATTGTTACGTTTGTTGTTTTTAAAGTTAGCACAGAATTGGCAAATAACATCAACTGTATAAAAAACCGACGCGTCTCTAAAAAGTGAAGCCAGGTCTAGCGCCCCTGCTGGCTGGCTGCGGTACAATTTTTAGCCCCGCCCATCCTCATGTCCATCTATTTTCCAAGTCACTTTTCTCATCTAAACTGTCTTTCCATCTACATTGTCTAATTCGAACAGGTAGTTTTTCTTGTGCTATTATCCAGGAATTTTTTTTCCCCCAGAAAATATTATTCTCCTATAAAATAAGAAGGCGTGGCTACACGACGATATATATAGGTTAAATATACCTACCTATTTAATCTTTTCTGAATACATGCATGAATACAAACTGTTTGCCATTTATATTCAAAATGTTTGAAAAATCAAGAGGAAAACCTCAGTGTAGTTGTGTTAGCCACCTAGCCATATAGCACTCATGCTAGCTACCTAGCCATATAGCAGTCGCACTAGCTACCTAGCAATATAGCCTCCATCCATCCAGCAAGCTATCGAAAATTTGTGCAAAAGCCATTTGTTCGTCAGTGAGCACACACTACCAGTAACATTAGGATGGATCTTCTGAGTAGTTAGTTAGTATATAGTGCGCTTGGAATAGTCGTGTGTCCCAGATAATGAGTTTTAACTCACCCTGGTGAGCTCACTGCTGCCTCATTCATCCATCAGTCAGCGAATTTCCAGTTCATGTGATAAACGTTCTTCCGAGACACATCTGTAATAATGAGATATCTCCAAACTATTTAAGCTCTCTGAATAGGTGTAATAAAGAGAATTTGAGATTTTGACTATATTCGTCCAATCATTTGTATCTGAGAAGGGGGCGGGGCCTAGCAAAGAGGCTACTCTGCGTCTCGTCTTTACTGCATGAACTACTATTTAGCTATTTTTTTTTAACTATTATTTGAACTATTTACTGCGAGGTATTCTGGCTTCATTTGTGTAGAATGGGAGTGAACAGGAGCACGGTGTCCATTTTTTATACAGTTTATGGCAAATAAGCAATACGTAGTTTGTAATGAAATTTAACGATTCGAATTTTCTGATGATATTTGATTTGAATTAATGAATTAATTTATTTAAATGTACTTTTTGGCAAATACAAAATGTAGCTAGCTAGTATCCATGCTAATGGCATGAGAACATTAAGGACAATCTAATGATTTGCTTACAGGAAAATAATATTCTTTTAATTAATAATTTACTTTCAGTCTATAATTTGGCTAAATTATATCACTTGGGTTGTGTCTTTAGCATAGAATTAGCATAGCAAAGACACAAAATGTAGTTCATTTGGACCCATAGTAATGAAATGAGGACATTATAGATATTCTAATGATTTACTTAAAATTAGTATTTTTTTAATTTTATAATTCACTTTCAATTTATAGTTTAGGTAACAGTGTTGTATTTTTAAAAGTGACATCATAATGCAATATCACTGAAAAAAAATATGTAGTGAAAAAACTTGAAAGAAAATGAGAGAACTTAGTTTTCTCCTTCCTGTGATCTTTAGAAAGTTTAGATGATAAAGTTTCTCCTTGAACATGTGACTTGGAATGTTCCAAATATTTCATAGGGGTGAATGGGTTATGTGAAATTAAAAGGTACATTAAAAAAAAAAAAAAAAAAAAAATATATATATATATATATATATATATATAATGGAATGTTCCTGGAAAAGGATGTTTCAGGCAAACAGATTCATGCTTTAATGCAAAAATAATAACATTATTGAAGTATTTAAATTATTATTTTATTATTTCAAGGTGAAATGTAGGTATAGAAGACTGGAAAGGGTAAAAATTCATAATTATTATCATTTAAATTAAATTAATTTATTTATTTGTCTGAAATAAATGTTTAAAATATCTTTTATTTTTCTTTCCATACAGATATGTAACTTTAATATTCATGGCACTGTAATCTTAGACGTTACAGATGAAATTAATGGTAATCTTAGACTTTACAGGTGAGCAGATCAGCTCCTGAAATTCTCTCCGGTTTGCCGTAGCTCCTTCTCAGCTCAGTGAAGAGAAAATAAATTATGGCGGGGCATAAATATAGATTGCGGGTCAGCATAAACGTAATAGTTATTGATTGTTGTGGTTCTGTTTGTCCCATTGCGCGAAGCTAATGAAGTGATTTATACCAGCGGCAATGGAAGGCAGCATATAGACATTATAGAAGGAGGTAGGTTAGTTACATCCTGATGCTGTTGGAAATGCAGCTGACCGGCGAAGTAATAACGCGAATAACTTTAATAAAAAGCTTCATTCCCCGAGTGTGTAGCACAAGTTTGTGTTTCTGAACACGTTTCTGCTCCGTGTCTGATTCTGTTGCTTATTGCTCTTCATTTTTAATGAATCAAACCATTGTGTGTCTTTACAGTGGAGGGGTGGTTGTAATTTTAGATGCATTTGTGTGTGTGTGTGTGTGTTTGTGTGTGTGTGTTCATGCATCTATATAATAATTTGCGAGGACTAAAGATGTCCTCACAATCACTCGGTCCTCATAAAAAATTTAAAATAAAACCCCCCAAATATTTCCGTTTGGTTAGTGAAGTTAAGCTTATGCTTTGGTTTAGTTGTAGGCACACACTTTTAGAACTTCTTAAAGGTTCTAGGTAGAACTATACAAGAGAGAGTTTCTCTGTCAGAAGGTTCTAAGTCTAAGTTGAACCTAAGAAACTTTAATTATCCAATGAAACCTTGAAGAACACGTCTGCATGTCTTTGGACTGTGGGAGGAAACCAGAGCACCCAGAGGAAACCCAAGCATGAATGGGGAGAACATGCAAACTCCACATAGAAAGGCACCCTGGGTGACCCGGGGATCGAACCCAGGACGTTCTTGCTGTGAGGCGACAGTGCTAACCACTGCACCGCCGTATGGAATCCATGTGGAACATGATGCATGATGTGACCATGCCTTTCCTACAACGATTGACCCAAATTTTACCCAAATGTTTCAGATGCATAGCTATGAGCCAATTCTGTCTTTATCCTATCCGTCTGGTTACAGGTGAAAATTTATTTTTATTCTATTAGTTCTGGTTGTAAAACCATAAATCTGTAGAGATGTTAAGGAGAAATATTATTCTATTCCTAGCAAGATACTTTTTGTTAACGAGAGAAGGCAGATGTCACTTGATTTGTTATGAATAGATTCTGACTTAAGTCCCAAAGGCTCAGTTTTCTGCTGCTTTTTTCTCGTCTTTGGAGCACAGCTCTGCTCTCGTCCCTTAACAAGTGCTCTCTGAAAAACAGCTGAATCAAACTGGCTTCAAATCCTGGCCTGAATCGTCCTGCGACTGATCAAGACTCTTTTGGAGACAAGACTTATAACAGCAGAACAGGTTGACCTGATTACCTCTGCCAAGGAAGTTATGTTTTTGGTGCTGTCTTACTGTTTGCCTGTCTAACTGTCTGTCTGACTGTAAGGATTGCACAAAACCTACCAATCTGATTTCCATGAAACATGGTGGAAGGGTGTAGCATGGGCCAAGGAAGAAACCATTAAATTTTGGAGCAGATCCGCATCAAGAGGGCGGAGCCATGAATTTAAATCACTTTCTCCAACTATCTATTACTATCTATAACTATTTATCTTTCAATCCTGCAGAGGGCAGAGCAGCTCAATCGTAGTGAAACAACAGAGCCAATTTAGAAATACAATGACTCCATGTAACAATCCACCAGGATGGTGTCAGTGCCGGTGCAGAACCTGTTCTGGCCCTGGTGCCTTTTGAGAACCGGCCTGCATTTCGACAGGTTTGAGAATCGAATGTTATGTAGTGGAAGTTGGGGTTATTTCTGGTGAACTGTCACTGGGGTAACATTTGTGGGAAAAAAATCATGGCACACAAAACACATGTGCTTTGTTTGATTTGAAAAAAAAAAAAAAAGATTTACTTTTAAAGCCATTACATCTTGTATTTGAAGCTTGCCTGTGTGTAGCGATTTCTCATTTTGGTCAAAATGGCAATGAAGTTCTTGCTGTAGCCCCTCCCATAGCCACTGATGGCGGAAAAGAGATAATTCACGGGTACGAGCAATCCTCAGGGATACACATGTAGGCGCATAATTCTTATTATTGTGGAAATATATCCAGACATGAAACGTGGCTGCGTTTGCAGACTTGCATATCATAGAAGAGTTGGCTATTGTCCTTGGCGGAGGTCTGCGCTCTCTGAGTGTCCTTCTAGGTCGGAAAGAGAACCACTAACAGAATCGATATTACACATGTTTTTGGGAAAGCAGATGTGTCTATAGTTGAAGCTTTGTGTTGACAGTAAAGCTTAGACCGTTAGGCAGCACATGTCTGGAACATGTCTGAACTAGATTAACGATTCGGTCACTAAGGTGAACAAATCGGTATCAGTAACTCCCATCATTCTTTTTGTTCGGTTGCTGATGGGCTTTGCAAAATGAATACCTGGAAACCAAATCTCTAAATGTTCATATATATCCATAACCAACTTCACACACACATTAGTTTTTTGTTGTAGGTTTTGTTTATCTCTGTTTCGCAAATTGCATGAGTCATATTTCCAGTTTTGTGTAAACTGAAGCTGATTTGCTCTCCTTGTCCCGTTGATTCACTCTTCTCTCAATCAAGTGAATCAGTTTAATGACTCATTGAGATTTTTTAGCATTTCCTAAACACAAACATACAAATGTATAATAAAATGATGCAAAATAGCAACAATTATAAGCTGTATTAGATTATTCTAAAAGGTTGTTACATGACAAGTCTGACTCAAATCGTGCAAATGAGTGAATCCGAATCAATCATTTAACCGAATCGACTCATGACTCGAGTTTTGTGACCTCTGGATGTTTGATCTTTGCTCTATGTATGATGTAATAACATAAATAAACGTTTCTTGGTGGTATTTGAAGATGAAGATGATTTGTCCAGCTTACAGCTTCTAGCCAGTGTATAAATATTGGTGTAAGGTTCCACAGATAATATTGGTGTAAACATAGCAATATAGGATGTTGTCTATTCCTGTGCCAAGAACTCTATGTATAAATTAAAGGTAGCAACGTAATATTATAGTAAATCCAGTGGCACCACTTTGTCCACGGTTGTTCATGTTTATTTTTATTTAAGTACAAGGTGTGATGGCGCAATGGTGGTTGGGATACTGGGAATCCCTTCACAAAATCATGGCTCAGTGGAATTTTAGTGTTCAGATGCAAACTATTAAGTGAAGATCCTTCAAACTTCTAGTAATTTGTGCTTCTTAGCCAAGACATGGGATTTTTGTATGATATAACAGAAAGAAAAAACTAGGGACTGGAAATAAGGCTTAGAATTTACACAGAACCAATTACACAGACTCTTAAGAAGCAGAAATAGAAGTTATTTTCGTTCATGTATATAGAAATAAAAATGTTATCTGAAGACAAATTATAAAAAAGGTCATTTGGAGGATCCAAATGTTTTTTTCTTTTCTAACTAAATTTCCACAAACACAAGATTTTTTGTTTAAATCGTTCTACAAACGATTTACGAATAAACGAGGCCAATTATTAAGCTGATTCTATGATTGTTGTGTTTGTGTCGCCCACATTTCCCTGTTCAGTTTCATTAGCATTAATATTTAGTTACTATAGTGTACCGACTCATTAATATTTAGTTACACTTCAGTGTACTGACTCATTCAGCATTGGACATAACGACTTGTAATTGAAGGTGGAACTTCTGTCAAAAATGTTATCTGTTGTAAACACACATAACGTTTGTAAATATCAGTTATCGGCACGGGCATGGATGCAACCAGGGCATTTGTGTCTTGGCTCATTTTTAATATTCCGTGTGTGATTAACGCAGTGCTCCAGATTGAGGTCTAGATGAACCGGCTGGCTGTGTGGGAGTTTGTGTTTGGGACACACACTGACCTACAGCGATGACTGAGGTCCCTTCTGTCTAATGAATCCTCAGCATGAAAGAAATTAGAGCCGTCCAACACTAAACACTCCAGTGTTATTTATTTCTTTCCAAAAATGATTAGTAGGCCTTTTTTATTGCTGCACGATATGGACATGCTAATAGCGCAATGACGATATGAAAGGTGTGATCCAGACATACACGTCTCACTCTGTTCACCTAGTAATAATCTACATTAGATATAAGATAAAGAATATAAGCTGGGAATTTAAGGAGTCGAGGTCACATGACCGTCGTTGATTTTGGTGCTTTGGAAGAAGTTGAGTAATGTCTAAACACAGTGCGCTAATTTATTAGCAGTGATTTGGTGCAGCCGCTGTAAAGGATTGCACTGTTCAGAGTCTTCTGGGAATCGGTGTTGACTGTGCCGAGTGTGTGGAGTGTGTGTGATGCCATGTCGACCCCCGGCGTGGGTTTTCCTCCTGCAGGATGTGTCACTCTGTAACTCAGCAGCTGGAGCTGGAGTCAAGGCCAAAGTTCAGTGAGGCGTCACGAAAAAAACATAATTATTTTCCACTAGCTTTATTTCGAGGCTGCGGGATATCCAACTATAATCATGCCATGAGTTATTTTTAACATCATTCTATTTTTTTTTTTTAAAATAAATAAAAAATATTTCAAATTTCATTAGTGATATCTTTCAAATTTCCAATTTAGAGTAAAACAGGAAACTTCACCAATGGCTGATGTCTTGACAAAATATTCCAAATCATTTTTTTTTAATGAAGACAGTTATAATTTTAAATTACTGGGAAGTAAATTAATCCTTTTTTTTAGACTTTGACAGAAATATCTATTTAAATATGCTTAAATAGTCTCTTAAGAAGGAAAATAATCGACAAAAGGGTGATGTGATTATGCAGAATTCCAATTTCCACCCTCAGGTTGATTATTTTCCTATAAAAGCATGTCCTGAAGTGATTTATTCCTCCTACATCACTTACGTTACACCAGCTATAAACAGTTACTCTGTCACCAGCCTCTGTTTATTCTCTCTCTCAAAAAACAAATGCAGCTTGTTACGGAAAATTAATTAAGACCTTCTGACCAATCAGAATCAAGAATTCAACATTGTTGCGGTATCATGAAAACTAGCAGACAAATGTGATTATATTTAAGATATATCAAATCAGGGGCCTCAGTTATCAAATAATGTGTTGAACAAGGATTATATTTGTGCATAAGAACGGCTAATATGCACAACACTGAAAACAAGGATTTACCACATGATAAACTCTATGTGCCCATTCATAAATGTCACACATTTTAAATCAATGTGTTCATACATTGGTCACATTCACACTTATTTGCATAATGAAATGCCCAAAACCACCGTATATGGTAACATCGAGCAAATTCACAGACAATTAAAGGCCTTTTTAATGGTTAACTTTAAAATTAACAAATTTTGAAAAAAAATGGAGGCTCATACTTATTACTTAGCACGGAAAAAGCAAGAGAGTGCGAATGTAAGTACACCTGACGGCCACCGTACGCTCTAATACACGCTTGGAGAGGGAGGGGTAAGGGGGGCTGCGGTCAAATGAATTCCACATAGTGGACCTTAAAGTTTCCTTACCAAAATCCCCATGTTCATCTCCCCATAAAGAGGCATGAGCCAAGACTATAATCAATCTTAATATGCGCTTTTAGAAATGATTTTACTTTACATTTTATCTGTCACCTGTATCACCTGCAGAGTGTTGTGAGTGCTGAAATCAATAATTACTCTCTCTCCCTCTCTCTCCCTCTCTCTCTCTCTCTCTCTCTCTCTCTCTCTCTCTCTCTCTTATGCTGATGTAACTGTCAGTAAGTTGGATTGAATCTCCTTATCTTCAGTTTGCCTGCTATTACACTTTCATGGCTCCAGGAAATATACACAAATGAACATTCTGAGCCACAAGCAAAACTTGATTAATGACATCCTATGCTTAGAAACGTGTGTGCATGTGTGTGTGTGTGTGTGTGTGTGTGTGTGTGTGTGTGTGTGTGTGTGTGTGTGAGTGTGTGAGTGTGTGTGTGCATGGTTTATGGACAAAACTAAATGATAAATGAGAATTACTGATACTTTACTATGTGTGTGTGTGTGTGTGTGTGTGTGTGTGTGTGTGTGTGTGTGTGTGAGCACCTTTAATGAAAGCAGAGTTTTAAAAAAAGCACACACATTGTCTTCGATATCCCCTGTAGAGTTTTTAGAGTCACACCACTTATTAAAAAGAGCATTGATTCCCGTTTCATGCTCAGCGGCACTAAGTGGAATGATGAATATGTTTAGACTCTTGGTTCGGTAATGCAAATAAATCCCCTTCAGCGCCTCCTGTTCTTCCTCCGATCTTCACTCCGCCTCCACTGAACGATTCATTCTCCTACTCCTCGCTACGCTCTCTTCACATTTTAAATATATATATATATATATACAGTATATATATATATATATATATATATATTGGAATGGTCCTTCAATTTTCCCTTCCTGTTTGTTGCCATGGAAACGGATGATCGTGGCCGGGCTTCACTGATGCACCCTGTATGAACCTCCGAGCACATGGCTAATAAGCTCCGAATACATAGAGTTCATGTGGCTCGGATTAAAACCTCAGTCTCCATTCATCAGTGCACTCGAGGGAAAAAAGCGTGATGGCGTTTAGATCGAGGCTTTCAACGTAGTAAACGAGTAATTAATATCCGGCCCATATGCTTTCACTGGTTGTGCACACATTGGAATGCTGCTGAGACTTTTATGCCATCACTTGGGATTCGTTCACGCTCTCTATACGTCACTCTGCTGCTTTAAAGGTTACGTGACGATAATAATGTGAACGAAGTGCATCGTGACCTTTCCTCGAGTCCTGCTTTCAGACAATTACACTGACAGAAAGACTTTTAGTTTTCGTTTCGAGTTTTTAGAAAGACGAGCGAGGAAGAGCGTAACATTTATCGACCTGCATTTAAACACAGATTACAGTTTACGACACAGCGCTGTTGAGTTCTGGATTCTGATTGGTCAGAAGGTGTTGACAGTAGTGCAGCTGCAAATCACAACTTTATAAGAATGCGCTCGTTCTAATATGTTATCATTCCTGTAGTAACAGCCAGGCATGCAACGATATATTGCGCTTCGATAAATCATGATACAAATTTAAGACGATTTGAAATGATGGAAATAAAAACTGAACCACGATTATTATCAGGCTGTGTAACGTCTGTTTTTCCTATCTGTAATTGTGTTGTTTAGACAGCAGAGGGCACCATAACATACAATAGCGGGAATACACGTGACGTCACTGTGAAGGGATGTAACACTGCTATAATACTGCGAAAACGTACAAAACCAAATCTAAAATGGGAACGAGCTTTTGTGTGATTAAACTGTGCAAACAGATTCAACAAGAAATCGAAGTGATCTTTTTACAGATTGCCGAAACTTTCATTTTTAAGAAATGAAGCTTGTTATTGACTTTTTAAATTTTTTACAAAATGAATATTTTAGTTGATAAGATATTATATTTTATATATTTTAAGAAAATGAAACAAAAGCATATTTAAAAAAAAAAAAAAAAAAAAGGAATATTTACATTGATGAGAAAAATAGAAAAATAAAGAAGTTGCATTTTTTGGAAATAAAAATTTCTTTTCATCTTTTAAAAATATATCGTGGCAAAATCGAATTGTGAAGCCAAAATCGTGAATCGAAATGAAATGTGAATTGGGTGAATCGTTTCATGCCTAATAACAGCTCTTTCACAGAGGACAGCGTCCACGGCATCGAAAATAAACAGCCGTGTTAAATAAACGTGTGTAATTAACATGGTGAAGTTGATGATGATGTTATGGTGAAGTTTTCTTCAAGTAACGAGGTGTTGGTTTGACATTTATGGAAGGAGTCTCCAGTGTCAGCGCTTTGTAACAGTCAGAAATAAAGCCGTAACCTTTCCAAGATCTTCAGGACAGTGGAGTTTAAACTTCTTTACAGTTTCTCGACTGTTCATAGCTGATATAACGAAAATGTGAACAGATACTAACTTTGTGGATTTTCCACAACATTAAGTGTAACTACAAATGGATAAAAAGTATGATGCGATAATCTTTAACAAATAAAAAAAATTGCTGTCATGTAAGAGGATGAAAATGCTTCAGGAGGTGTTACAAAAATTTGTATTTACACTTAACATACAAGTCCATCTGTTGCTCAGTACAAAGTATTGGCTCCCCTCTACACCGTTCAGCAAGTGAACATCATCACTGCTGAGCAGATATTATTTAAGTGTTTATTACTGTAATCTTCAAATTGACCTGTATGTTTGATGAACCTAATAAACTGGCCCCTGAACAGCGTCTGCTCTGATCTCACTCACAGATACACAGACGAGGTGTGAAGAGAGCGTCTGAGAAACGTCACGGCTACTCAAAGAGAGAGACATTTACAGGTACATATGGTATGGAGAGATTTTCTTTTTGTATTGGTTCAGAAACATTTGCAACGTGACTTATTTCAAAACAGCATGGAAATAAACAATGATTCAATGGCTGATTCATTTCTGATTCACCTGATGATTCATTTTCAGCTCAGACATCGTGTTTAAATCTGATCATTTCATAAATATCATATCTAAGTTGGATCCTGAACCGAAGATCTGTTTACACTTTAGACGGATTCGACAGATTTCGTGAAATTAGAGTTCGTGCAGTATTGCGTGTAAATATGCAAATCAGTTCATTCAAACTCCAGCTTCCCGTTTCCTTCTTTTCAGTTGTTTGAGAAGCTTGAAATTAGTAAAAAATTACAAAACATAGGTTTCGTAATCTTATATTTGGATTTATTGGGATCTTAATAGGAAATTTTAAATTTATTTGACTACATTTAAGATTTGTTTACTTGCTTGAATGACATTTTTGCAGTGTTTTGGAACTAAGTGGTTTATTTAAGTTTTTATAAATAGTTTTTAATAAGCTTTATTAATTTTCTTTGTAACATCTCTATACACGTTTAATGAGACGTCATATATGACAGGATGAGAAGACGCCAGGGTTATTTGATTTTTTGGACTTGAGTCTCGTTTAAATGGATACTTCTTTGTCAGTAATCCTAATCTGGATTACTATTTGTAATGGTAATTGTATCTATTTGTAATAATAATCTGGATTATTTTGGTGCATTATTTGTTTTTACTCCTCCATGTAAACACTCACGCCATGCGTGCGCTGATTTAGCTGTCACTCACTATTGATTACTGCTGTTTCAGCCTCATCACATAAATTAGTCATCAATCTAATGCCATTTATTCAATAATGTTCTACACTATTGAGGCTTGTCATTTAAACAGACAGAGACATTAAAACATGTCTTTCATTAATCAGGAGGCCATTAGACTGGAGGCAAGGCTGGGGGAATGCCTCGTCCAGATTATTTATATTCCTGGGCGATTCTAATACGATTAGATTAGCAGGATGCTGGTCTCATCCAGATCAAGAAAATTCTCTTTTTAAAATTTTAGTTAGAAGTTTAGATACATATTTTTGTTTATATGCAGTTTTATTTGTCAGAATAACTTTTACAAACCTTTTGCACGCATGAATTTATGACTTCATGAAATCCTGCTTGCTTGCATGCTTTAACAGTCCGGAAATCTTCTACTTATTCCTTGCCAAGGAACAAGGCTGTCATCCTTCCATTGCACAAAAATACTGTGCAAAAAACTATGCAAATTTGTGGCTCCTATTTTAATCCTGTCACTTTTTGAAAAAGAGCAAATCTGACTTCTATAGAGCGAGCTCTGTATTTTCCGCTTCAGAGCTGTCAAGTCCGTTTTGAATCTGTGAAAAGAGCAAGAACCCTGTTTCCATGGAGAATTTAATCTCCTGTTTCTACCTCATCACGGAATTAATGACACACTCTCACAAAAAATGTGTTTCTTTTAGATTTCTGTCTGTCAGAAATAAGTTGTAGAACAAACATCTCTGTAGATCCAGTTTTACAGTAATGTCTGTATTTCTGGACACTCACTTCCTGTCTGTTCTTTTTCTCTTAAACTCATGGACGTCCACGTGAACGTGCTTACCTGTAGTCGTGAAATCGGCGACATTTCTTCTCCGGTGATGTTTTTTCCATGATATTATTATTCCGGAGGGCAGCTGCTGCGGGGACAAAGTGCTGTGTGCGAAAATCTTGGCATCCGTTTCCTCCTCAGCACGGCATCACTCGCCAGCTGGGGTCTGATTCGGACTTGGAGGCCTGCTTTCCTCCCGAGGCGTGGATTGTTAGTTCGGTTTGTCCGTTTGGATCAGAGTAAGGCTCTGACAGATGTGTAGTTCAATGCACTAGCTCTTCATAACAAATTATTGCTCACGCTTGTGGTTTCTACAAAAGAACACCATCTTTAGATATTGTAAGGAGGAATGTGGCTTAAAGGTTTCATCAATTATTTACACTGGGAAAATATCTAGTTTTCAAAATCGGGTTTCGCGCATACTAACGTCGATTTTCTGAGCTTGGCATTCCGATTATTAAAATCAGATTGCATGTAGCCTACACGAGGTTGCCAGATTGTTCTTGAGTAGAAGAGTTTGAGAAAGGATTTGGAATAATGCCAATACATTAAAATTTAAACACAAGTACACCCTTAAACCTGACAACAACAAAAAATCAGTGATAGAAAATGTGGATTGAGTGATCTGTAGATAACGTTTTTTATTATTATTCACTTTAATAATATGTAACATAAAAGCAAGAAGCAATTTAAAACTAAAAAAAGATTAAATTCTTTTTTTTTTTAAAAAAAAAGAAAATTAAAAGAAAATCTTATTACCAAAAAAATGCAACATTTATTTTCCTATTCATCCATCCATCCATTATCTATAGCGCTTTATCCGTCTGGGTCGCGGGGAAACTGGAGCCAATCCCAGCATCTTGGGGTGAGAGGCGGGGTACACCCTGGGCAGGTCGCCAGTCCACCACAG
>JAQQZR010000007.1:22536011-22574897 GCA_030068235.1 Notoglanidium macrostoma
TCTCTCCCTACCCTCACCTCATTCTCTCTCTCTCTCTCCACCTCCCTCTCTCTCTCTAATGATATGTCTTAACAAGGCGATTAGGTACGTGCCTGTTTATGGAGCCTTTACACTAACCTCTTGTGGAAAAAGGGGGGAAAAGAAATTAATAATGTCCTCCGCATAGATTTAGTAATGTAATTACGTCGAGGACTTTGAAGTGGACTAATGGGCGAGTGTTGCCTTTGATTAGAGGCGTCAGTGGAGCCGAGCGGGAGCTTTGCGTCCCATTACGACTAATAAGGTCCTCTTCACAGGTCAAAGCTGAAGCTCAGACTGAAATAAGAATGGATTTCCTCCTCCTCCTCCTCCTTTTCCTCCATCTTCTTCTCCTCCTCTTCCTCTTCCTCGTTGCTGTTGGTTATTGTGTTTGTTTACATCGAACAATTTCGATGCTTACGTGTCCAGCACGTCTCCAGAAAACACTACACTTAAAAATAACAGTATTTTTAAGTGTAATGTTTTCTGGAGGGACTTTAATAACTGAGGTGATTTGTGAGTAATGTCTCTTTTCTGGAAGGTGAAGGCTAGTAACGGCGCACAAAGCCGATTACGGTCCCCGAGAGCCCGGCGTTTTTTCTAATAATTCTTCGGACACAGAGAAATGATGTGCGAATCATTTCAGCGTTTAGTTTATTCCCTGAATGCCTGCGCTTTACTAGATGAGAAAGTACACAGGAGGCTCTGTAAAATCCGTATCGGTATGCTCTCAGAGTTTAATCACACACTCCCACAGTGTCTTGGTACAGCAGGACCTTCTCTGTAGCTTTATTAGGTGACATGATACATGCCCTCCATCTTGCCCGTGCCGTGGAGCGCTCCCAAGCTCTTACACCACTCAAGTACAACAGCTTGTCTTTCTTGCCCTGCGAGGAATGTCATTGTGGTCGGATTCGTACGTGCTCGCCGTGTTTGGACGTTTCTCTTTGACCTCTACGCGACCATCTCTTATTTCTCAAACGTAAAATATATTAAACTCACAAAAAAAATTGTTCTTCTTTCTCCTGTGCAGAATCTCTTTGGCCCAAAATCGCCGTTCCTCTCAAAGTGGTGCGCACTAAAGAAAACAAACTCAGCAATCGCTTCTTTCCCTTCGATGAGATCGAGACGGAGGCGGTGCTGGCCATCGATGATGACATCATCATGCTGACCTCTGACGAGCTGCAGTTTGGATATGAGGTAATCAACGGCGATTCGTAATTATTAAACATTTAACGTCTGCATTTCTTTGCTTCTACTGTTCACTTTTAAGCTCCTCCCCCTGAGGATGCGAGTACGGGTTGTGCGAAACGCATTTCTTTAAACTATCGTATTGCGATACTTAAAATCATTTCTGCGACATGTACTTTTATTTCAGAAGTTTTTTAACATCAACAAAAAAGATGTTAAACTTCTTCCAGTCAGAGTTTGTAATTGTTATAAAAAATGCTTACGATACTCGTGATTTCTCCGAAAAATGTATTGGGAAATTATTTATCACGATATCAATATTATATCGGCACATGTTTACCTAATGCACCTTTAATAGCATTTATTGCAGAACTGTGACCTCTTTTAATCATTCCTCGTGTGTCTGGCTTCCCCGGAGTCGATTATCCCGTGATCTCTCTGGAATTCTGTCACTCAGTGTATAAATACAGTGTTGAGTATTGTAAATGTTTTAATTTCTTAATTCATAGCAGTAAACTAATGGTTTGTCTTTTGTGTTGTTTAGGTGTGGAGGGAATTCCCAGACAGGCTGGTGGGATATCCCGGCCGACTCCATTTATGGGACCACGAGATGGGGAAGTGGAAGTACGAGTCGGAGTGGACCAACGAGGTGTCGATGGTGTTGACCGGAGCCGCGTTTTATCACAAGGTACAGCGGTCTGTTCCCTCGAACCTGCACCATTGCCCAAACTCCTGCTCTGACCCGACTTGATTCTTCTTCATGTGTGACAGTCAGTCGTGCTCACATTAGACTGCAGCTTAACTCAGAAGTGTAAGACTGTACTTAATAATTAATATTACTCCTACTTATTAAAGAGATCTGAAAGGTTATTGTATATAAGTCACACACAGGTCCCAAATTACAGGACGAGACCGCGCCGTACAAATCTGCACGTCCCTCACACGATCGAAAATGAACAAGTTAGACGTGCGAACCAAATCTCAAAGTAGAACCAAATCCAAAATGGCAAGTTCCGGGTACCAGTAAAAAAAAAAAAAAAGCTCTGTGAAAACATTTTTATTAAAATTTATATTGTCAGTGTTAACAAATAAAGGCTACAAACAAATGCGGCCTATCTGCAAGATAACCAAAACTGGTGGCTGGTTACCATGGCTACCATGGCTGCAAACAGGATTTCAAAATAAATCATATTTCAGAAACATTTTTAATCCAGTCAACATGCTTTCATTGAAGTTGTAAACAGCCAAAGGTTGTTTTATCTAAACATTTGAACACTTTATTTATTTATTTAACGCTTTTTATGGACTCGATAAAATTCTAACGATGACCAAACCTACTAATAAATCAGTGTTTTTTACAAATATTATTACTATTTTAGCTGTACATATTTCACACCTCTGAATCAAGGATCTTTTTGTGTGTGTGTGTGTGTGTGTGTGTGTGTGTGTGTGTGTGTGTGTGTGTGTGTGTGTGTGAGAGAGAGAAAGTTTTCCTCCTCATGACTCCAAACCCATCAGATTGTCAAAATGTTGCTCTGGACAGATTCCAGTTTTATTTTATTCTTCTTCCTCATTCCTTTTGTCTCGCAGTACTTTAATTATCTGTACACGTACAAGATGCCGGGAGACATTAAGAACTGGGTAGACGCTCATATGAACTGTGAGGATATCGCCATGAACTTCCTGGTGGCCAACATCACGGGGAAAGCTCCCATAAAGGTAAATGCGTAGAATTCAGCTCCGTCTTTCCTTCATGGCGTGTACGGTGATTTCCTGCGTCGACCGTAAACCGCGCACCGCGAGTTAGATTTTATTATATTTCATGAGATTTGGCCTTTAAGGCATACTGACTTGTGTTGACATTTCACTGTTAAATTCTGAACTCTTTGAGTGGAATGTAAAGGCCTTTTTTTTTCTTTTTTTTTTTTTTATTGCACTGAAATTCCATAAGAAACAGCCGGCCCTTTTATTTTTCCGTACGCAGCAGCAAAATGTCTCCAATCCACTCGGAGCTCTTGATATTTGCACTTCTCAATGCAGACTTTTGTGCATTTGTGAGGGAAAAAAAGTCCCTTAATTTATTTTGCAGTAAGCTTTAATCTGGTCTCATCGTATTCAGGTTTTATCCTTTGGATTTTAGTTTTCAGTGTAAAACAATACAAGTTTCTTCATTTGTCTGACTTGTTTCCAGTAATTGTTTTGTTAATATCGCATTTGTGGCTCTTATCATGTCATTTACTGCAACTTAAAAAAAAAAATCATCATTAATAAATCACATTGGAAATATTCGATAAAAGTAAGTGCCCCCCCCTTACAACCCCGACTCGGACCTCCGTTATCTGTGCGTCACCGGTCGACTCTCTCGCTCCTGACTGATGTGTTTTCCTAAAATCTCCAGAACCTCCAATTACGAAGAGTTCATTCTGTTACCAGCTTTAATTCTCTCTTAACTCGGACCTCGTTCCTCGCTCCTCAGCGCCTCCCGCTCCCTTTCCCCGTTATAGAACCGCCTAAATACTGCATTTTACACTAACCAGCTGTGGGTTTTAAACATCTTATTAACTTTGAGAGAGAGACTCGAGAGGCTGTTGAGGGAAAGACTGTTTATAGCTGCTATAACGTAAGTGAGAACCTGTTTAGTAGACTTTCTACAACATTAAATGTAAAAAGTAAACATTTAAACAGTATGATGCGTCGCTCTTTAATCAGTAAACATCGTAATTTGATAAACTGCTGTGATGTAAGAAGAATAAAACACTTGCGGACGTGCTGTTAGAGGAAAATAATCAGGGAGGTAGCAGTTACGCCGCTTCATCTCACACACACACACACACACACGCACACACAGACACACACACACACACACACAGTGTTTAATTCCTTACTAATTGAATCACATCCGTGAACCCTGACTTCGTGTTTGTTTCCTCTCTGACTGTGACTCAGGAATGTGTCATAAATACTGCAGCTTCTTCTCTTCTTTTTCCGTCTTCAGTTTTTCCTTGTAATTCTTCATCTTCTTCACCTTGCTTTCCTGCTTCTTCTTGTTGCTATTCTTTCTCTTCTTCTGCTTCTTCTTCTTCCTCTTTCTTTTTTGTTGTTTTTCTTCTTTGTTCTTCTTTTTGTACTTCATCATCTCTTCCTTGTCATTGTTCATCATCATTGTTGTCTTTCTTCTTCTTCTTGTTCTTCTACTTTGTTTTCATGCTCTTCTTTTTTGTTCTTCTTGCCCTTCTTGATATCCTTAATTGGTTTTTTTTATTTATTTTTTATTCTTGCTGCCGTCGTGCCTCTTCTTCTTTTTTTCATTTTGCTCCTCCTTTTCCTTCTTCTTCCTTTTGGTGAATTTTCTTCTTCTTCCGCTTCCTTTTCTTCTTCTTCTTGTTCTCCTTCCACCTTCCATCATCCTTCTTTCTTCTTTTTCTTCGTTCTCCATGTACTTCGTCACCTTCTCGTCATTGTTCATCAACAGCTTTTTCTTCTTGCTCTTGTACTATTTTCTTTGTCTGTTTTTTTTGGTGTATTTTGGTGTTATCAGTACGGTGTCACACACATGGTGGGGTTTTTTCTTTAGCAGTGAGGACGTCAGAGCTTTTTAAAGAATGAAGGTTATAAAAGAGGAGTTGTTCTAGTTATTAGTTTCAGCTCCAGGTAAATTCCTGATCAGCACTGATCGGTCGTCCTTCCTGTGCAGGTGACTCCACGCAAGAAGTTTAAGTGCCCCGAGTGCACGGCGATAGACGGGCTGTCGCTGGACCAGACACACATGGTGGAGAGGTAAAGTATAAAGTGGGTGTGGGACCGAGCAGAACCCTGGCAGCTCTCAGGACCTGGCATGGGTTCCGCCTGCATCTGAAACACATTCTGTATTTTCTCCCCCAACAATAGCCTCATTGTGGCGCTTCACAGGAGACATGTGCGTTTATCAGCCAAACACTGAGGAACTTCTCCGTCCAATTTCAGGCTGTGTTTGCGTGCCAAGCTCGAGTCTGATCAGCACGCCGACGTTCACGCTAAAGCAGAGCACAGAAAACAGCGGCTTCCATTTCCCCTAGCTGCTTTACAGAAGAAAGAACACACTCAAGTGGACAAATCACTAAACACACATGTTTCGAAAATCTTCTCGCAGTTTCTGGTTTAGTTCAGGAAATAAACCAAAAGGCAGTTCTTCAATCTACACTCCTTAAACGTCCTACATAGTGTGTTCCTTATCAGCGAAGATCCCTTAATTATTCTGCGGACCCTTAAAGAGTGTCCCAAGATTGCTAAATAAATATTAAACTCCTGACAGGTTCTAGATATTACTGAGAAAATAACAAGCAACAATTTGTACCACGTTTATCCAAAGATCTTCCAGTTCTTCAAGTCTCCGTGGGATAATTAATGCTGGAACATAAGGTTCAATGAAGCATTAAAACAGTCTTGAAGAACCCTGTATTATCTGGCTGAGTGCGTGATATTGCTCGTTACTGTCTGCTTAATATCAGGAACCTGTCAGGAAATGTTTTGTTGTAGAAATGTTAAAGGTTCCCTCAGAAAGACCACAGAAGAATGCTTAATGTTTCTAGAAAGTTTTTTTTTTTTTTTTTTTTTTTTTTTAAGAAACTAAAGGCTAGATTTGTTCGGAAGCTGAATTTATTTTCTCTGTGGAACCCTAGAACAAAATATTTTGCTTTCATAAAATGTTTCAAAGTAGAACCCTGTTCTGAAATCTAAAAACCCTGAATTATCCTTCTTAAGATCTAGAACCTGTTGGAAGTTTAATGTTTGGTTCACACAGGGTTCTACAGGAGTGCTTCAAGTGTTCGTTGAGTAACTAAGGGTTCTTGGTACTCCATGCACTCTTTGAAAAAAGTTCTTTAATGGTTATTTAATGTTTTTTTTATTTATTAAATGGGTTCCTAGCCTTCAAAAAAAAGGGGGCTGGGTCCTTCAGAGTCATTTTGATAGGTAATTATTTTGTTGTAGGGTTCTCGCTCAGAGACAACCAAAGAGCTTATAGTTTCTATAAAGAATCCTACAAGACAATATTTTCCCATCAAAAACAGCCTAAAACATTTTTTGGAAAGCTAAGAACCCATAAATGAACCCTTAAAAACACTTGAGAGAACCCTTTCCTACTTAAATTGTGTGATGCAAATTCCGGCCATGTAGTACTCTCAAAAAAGGGTTCTGTAAGGCTATATTGAATAATTAATTGGTGTACACTTTCAGAGAAATTCTAACAATAGAATGGGGGGGTGTCGTTTTTTAAATCTAAGAACCCTTAATTATCATAGGAATCCTTAAAGAACCCTTGAAGAACCCTTTCTGTGCCATGTGTTTTTAAGTATGTGATGCGAACTCCAAATTATCACTTATTATTCTCTTCTTAATATCGAGAACCTGTCTGTCTTTGTACTCTGTGCGCTTGTACTGGGGGAAAGGGTTCTTTACGTGTTTGTTGAATAATTGTTGGTTCTTAACTTTAAAAAAAAAAATTTTCTTTGAAAGCTAAGAACTCTTAATTATGTAACAAACCCATAAATAAAAAGTGCTGGAAGAACCTTGTACTACCTGGACAAGCATGAGAAGCAAACTCCAGCCACGTAGTACTCGATACGATCTTAGAAAAACAGGTTCTTTAAGGGTTCTCTAAGAGCATGTTGAATATTTTAGGGTTCTTAGCTGAATGGTTTTACTTTGATACGTTTTGGAGAGAAAAATAATTTCTGTGTTCTACATAGAAACTTCCAATTCAGTGGTTCTGTTTAAGTTCTCTGAATTTTCAATACGTTTTGGAATGAAATTTGATGCTAAAGAGTCACTTTAAAGAATTGACAGGTCGATGGTTCTAGAGAAACGAAGTGATGCGGAAAGTCGAGGTCCGGCTGCAGAAGGATTGTGTGAATGGACAGATACGCAGCTCTGTTAAGGACGTTAATTGCGCTTCGTTACGTGCCACCTCTGCGTGACTGATGGCTTTATCACTTGAAAGTGAGGCGGCAGCCCTCGGCGCGCTCGGCTCCACCCGGGGCCCGAACAAGTGCACGACCTTGGAAGTGAATAAAGAGTGTTACTAATAGAGTCTGGCTCCACAGACCATGCAGCCCTTTGACTGGAGGCTCAGCGGAGATTGATGGGGTCTTTCTGGTCACGCTTCTCGCTCTGAACATGTTTCCTGCCATAAAAGCCAGGCTTTGCACCGCTCCAAAAAAATGCCACGCCGCAATCTGCACTCTAACAGTGGCTTGCATAAGTATTCGCTCCCCCTTTAAACTTTTTCGCATTTCGTAGTGGACTTAATTGGGATTTTATATCACAATACATCAATGATATTGACGTAGAAGGAAAATGCTGTATGGTTAGTAACGTGTGATTCCATAAGTATTTGCCCCGGTCTTGTCATCGTGATGAGTTCTGATGGCACCGGTTGCTCTTCTTCTGTGGTGTCATCTAAATAAGGGTTTTAGATTTTTATCCAAGATATCTAATGCTTCTGGGGAAAGCCTTGTGTAGAACCGTACAATAAAATGTTTCCTATCAGAAAGTAGGACTTTTTTTGAAGCTAGGAACTTTTAAAGAACCCTCGTAGGACCCTATGTGTACCAAAATAGCTAAACACTCAACTCCTGACAGGTTCTAGATATTAAGAAGAAAGTAATGAGTAATAATTTGGAGCTTGTAACGCACAGTCACTCAGTTAATACGCACACTTGTAGAAAAAGGGTTCTTTAAGGGTTCATTCGTTCAGGGGAATCCCTTTCTCTGGGAATCTGCAGATATTACAGTGCAACTTGCAGCGTCTTATTAATACACACCGATACTGTATTATACACATAATCCTTTTTCTTTTCTTTCCTTTTCCTCTCCTCTCTTCTCTTCTCTCAGGTCTGAGTGCATAAACAAATTCGCGTCTGTGTTCGGCACCATGCCTCTGAAGGTCGTGGAACACCGTGCGGATCCCGTTTTGTACAAGGATGACTTCCCTGAGAAGCTCAAGAGTTTTCCCAACATTGGAAGTTTATGACCGAGTCCCGCTCCTGTTCTTCACACCTTCGTCTCATAATGACCACGTCACAGACAATCCAGGACTCGTCGACGTTGTTCAACTTTTCCGGTAAATAACGTGACGTGACGGAGGGAAACGTCCGGTTGCTGTATCTACATGTGTTCTTTTATCGAGATGGAGCTCCAGGAACTCGGAAGGAACAACTGACAGCTGGAACGTCATGGAGCACACAATTGTCTGTCTGTCGATAACACTGAAATTTAGGATCCACTGAAAAACAATGCTTGACCTTGAGAAGCCAAAACCGCGGCTTTTTTTATGTTTTTATGGAGAACGAGGATTGGATTGGAGCGTCTCAGTGCAGCATTAAACATCCAGGAGCTCTCGGTGGTCCGGATTCACATCTCTCACTCGGAATTACTCACATTTTACTGTATTTACTGAATAATGCTTAGTACAAATTCAATACAAAGTGAAAAAGGAAACAGTTAAAAAAAAGAAAAAATGATTTACATGTATTTTAGTAACGAGTCACCGGTACAACGTTCCACCCAAGAGCTGCGGCCTTAGTAAACGGGAAATCGAATTTTCTTTTAATTAAGCCACAAACAGGAACTTAAATTTTGTCGCATTTTGGTTCCTACACTCTTAGAAACAATGAAACTTTAAGGGTTCTTTAACCTTTAATTGAATAACTAAGGGTTCTTAGCTTCTTAAATAAAATCTCTGATGCTTCAGGGGAAACCCTTAAACTTTCTATGTAGAGCAATACAATAAAATGTGAGCAAGTAGAACTGTTTTTAGAAGCAATGAACTCTTAATTATCCAATAAGTCCTTAAAGAACCCTTGTAGAACCCTGTGGGTATCAACATTAAACTCCTGACAGGTTCGATGTATTACTGAATTAATACATGCACTCCTAGAAAGAGCGTTCTTTAAGGGTTCTTTCACTTCGAGCAGAAACTAATTTATAAGTTTTAACCTTTAGCTATTGCGGTTCTCTGTACACTTATAGAAAGTACGGGTTCTTTTAGGGTTCTTGAATATTATTTTGAGTCAATAGGTGTTAATAGCTTTCAGAAAAAGGGTTCTTTATAACATTTTGATTGGAATTGGAATTTGTACATGGAAACTTTAAAAGTTCTCCCAGAGGGACAGCCAAAGCTATTACAGTTTTGTCGTAGAACCTTACAACAAAATGTTCTCACCTCAGTAAGGTTTAAAAGCTAAGACGGATTCTAAACACTTGATGAAGAACTCTGTCCAAGCTGGGAAAGTGTCATCCAAACTCCAGCCACGTAGTTCTCAGAAAGCTCGTAGGAAAAAAGCGTTCTTTAAGGGTCTGTTGAATAATTAAGCGTTATTCACTTTAATAACAAAGAGGGATCTGTGAGGCTGAATCTCCAGAGCACCTCCAAATTATTACTCATTATTGTCTAGAACCTGTCAGGAGTTTAAAGAGCTTCCAGCACTTTATTATAGGAGAAGAGTGTTGTAGGGTTCTACATAGAACCTTAAAGTATCCCATTGCAAGGAAAAGCTGAAGTACCAACCCTTAAGGCTCCTTACTTTTCTGCAGAGTGTAGTACAGGTCCAGGTTTCAAAAATGAAAGTGTTTGTCCTCAGACACCTTATAGAAATAGGAAATACTCAACAAATGCTTTTATTCTTGAAGAGGAAAATTCTAGCACTTTTTCAGTCAGACGTTTAGAAATTCATCGGAGTTCAATCTCCGGAAATGTGAATTTTAAAGCATGTGAACGAACACTAAGAAACACAGGGATGGTGCGGTGAAAGACGTATAAACGCGGTCCTCGTTTTAATGTTTGTGCAAATATACCAAGATGGATTTGCGTAATTTCTCAGTTAACCCTGTTTTAAAAGGATGTGCGGGGGGGTGTAGGAGCTGATTTGTACAGTAAACGTAGGGGTGCCAACATTTACAGTTATTCATAGTGTTTACTTTATATTTGACATGTTCTTATGGTGATATGGGTCCTAAAAAGACAAACGACAAAAGAAGAACGGAAACGAATAAAATTTCCTCGGCAAAAAGGCGAGTTGACAGAAGGGGAAAGGACGCCGGTGTGAGCGATACTTCCTGTCGTTATGCAGCGACGTCCAGACTTCTACGTTTAGCCTCAGACTTGTGAGCCAATGGGAAACAAGTAGGCGGGACCGCCGACTCTTTGATCTGTATAAAATAGCCCTCACATCGCAGGATTTGTCATCTCCGTTACTTAGTGCACATCGGGGGAAAATAAGTTTAGTTTTTTTTGTTTTTTTCCACTTTTAAGGATTTTCATGTCAATGCTGGCACCTAGTCAATAGTAGCATTTCACATTTATGCTTGTAATATATCCAAAAATGTGTGAAGTTGTATTATCATTATTTTTAAATAGCGAATAGAGTAAGTATTGAGTCACGTCCCGTGATATATTTATGAATATTCTACGTTAAAAGTTGACAAAAAATGCGTCATCTATCAAACCTTTCTCCTGCATATAAATTTTTTTCCCCCAGAATTCCAGCTAAGTGTACGTTCTCATTTTTTTTAAATAAACGTTTATCTTTACATTTTCTTGCTGCAATATTTTGAAAACTTTTTCTGTTTCAAGCAACAATTGACTTCTTTTCTAAAGCATGCCTAAGTGACATTGTGAAGTTAAAACTAAGCAGTGTTGTGTGTGTGTGTGTCTATGTGTGTGTGTGTGTGTGTGTGTGTGTGTGTGTGTGTGCGTGTGTTGTTCTTTTTTTTTTTATGGTTTCTGTTGTCTAGGGATGGAGCAGATGTCTGAGCTCTGTGAATGATTTAAGTGCAGGAGCCTGCATGTCTGAGATAAATGCATTTCATCTCTATGGGGAGTGAACTTGTGAAGAGAAATGTATTCCTGCTCTGCCTGTTCCCTGACAGAGAAAGAGAAAATCTGGTAAGGAGGAGGTTTCAGCAACGACTCGGGTATTGGAAATGTCAGCGAATGACCAATTACGTAGCGAGAGCCAGATTGTCTGCAGCTCTCTGCTTTATGAAGTGTCTGTTATTTAGTCCAAGCGAGCGTTTGTGGGAGTGTTGCAATTGCTTCGGGTTTAAACGGGTCTGCTTTACGAGACGTGTGTGTGTGTGTGTGTGTGTGTGTGTGTGTGTGTGTGAGGGAGAAGTAGAGTACACACCGAGACAAGTTTCTCATCGTTTCTATAGTAACCTCTCATTCACAGGGGATTGTACGGCGGACGCGCCGCTAATAATAAACCGATAAAAAAAAAAAAAACAGCTTGATATTTGAAAGTCGATGCGTTTTTAGCGTTTATGGAAAGAGTCTAAAGTGTCGGGTTAAGTTTTCTGTCATCTTCAGGGCGCTTTTGCGGTTTCTGTGTAACGTGACCAGGCTTGCAATAATGAAGAAAAAGAGAGAGGTGAAGGAACTATCATTTATAGCTGCTATAACAGCCACTAATTTGACATCAAATGCAACTAGAATCAGTGGCAAATAAAACGTTTCAGGATGTACTTGACGCCACTTCATCATGCCAGAATTGATTATTTTCCTGTAACTGCACCGCACACCACACGGAGTGTTTTATTCCTTAGGTCTTTAAGCACTTTTAGAGCATCCTGAAGAAGAGCACAACAAAAGGTGAGTCAATATTAAGGTTTTTATTGATCAGTATCTAAAGGGGGGAAAAAAACGCGCAAACACACTAACTCGCACAGATTCTCTCACACACACACACACACACATTGAAAGCCTCAAATAAAACATCTTAAACCGAGCAGAGCTCCCGTCCCCTACGCTGGTTAGAATGTAATGTTCTTTCCCCGTTGCTGGAAGACGGTCAAACCCACGCTGCCTCTACTCTCCGCTGGAACTCCATTAGTCCGATTTATTAGAGAATAGAAGAGGAATGGTGGTGCTTTGAGAATGCATGCGATTTCACAAGCCAAAATCTTAAAATAGTCTGCTGAGTGGGAATTGTCCTGGGGCAAAAAAAAAATGGCTCACATAAAACCAGTGGGAGCCTTGGATGGTTTTTCAGAAAAACGCCGTAATTTGTCGCTGAGTCATGCGTAATTACGGTTGTGTAAGACAAGTTCGGGACAATGAGGGGGAAAAAAATCGAAAATGATGATAATCAATTACACCAAAATGTTGGAGCTTGATTATAAACCGCTTATTAGTGATATCAAACCCAGGTCAGTAACTACGAGCAAAACTTTTGTAAGTGCAATAACTTACTGTTGTAAATCACACACACACACACACACACACACACACACACACACAATACATATATATATATAGAATATCGACAAGCCTGGAAGTAAATAATTAATTCAAACGCCGTACATTTAGCTTGAAGCTTTGGGAGGAGAAAAAAATAAAAAATAAGTCACACAATTAAATAAATGAATTTTAAATCAAAAATCCCCCCCCCCCCCAAAAAAAAAACCAAAAAAAAAAAACAAACCCAACCTTACACACGTAATAATATTAAATTCCTTCCAAGGATAATTACAACAAATTAATTACATTTTCAGTTCCTAAAAAGCAAAACGAAGAAAAAAAAAGAACGCACAGAAAATTGTACATGCCCGCACACAAAAAGCATTATATTATTATTCTAGAACTTGGATATGCCTTCTTCAGTAGTATTAGAAGTGACAAGGGATGACGCAGAGATGGACTTCTTATATTTTTTTTCTTTTTTTTTCTTTTTTTTTTTGGTTTTGTTTTTTGTTTGCACAGGTCATCTTTACACAGCAATGAGTCCGAGTCTAATGATTAGTAGAACCTGCAGTTGTTGTTTATTTTTAAACCAAAATGATCCCACAGCCATTTTAGTGACCTGAGTTCTTGTGGCTGAGCTGTGATAGCCACCTAAAGCCAGTCGTAAAATAATCCGCTACCGAGAACCGACATCTCAGTTCTGTCACAGAATCCCGATCCGCAGTTGTCCGGGTGATAATTAAGAAAACTTCACGAATGTCCAAGAGTCGATCGTTTAAACCGTGAGAGCGCGAGTGGAGCCTGGTGCAGTGTGCGACTTTGTGAAAGAGGAGCCTGGACAGCTGAGCGCGAGCATGAGCGAGGCATGTTTGTTTTGCATTTACTTTGCGCACAGCTGTGTGGAGCGCCCTTTCTCAGAACGCTGCAACACAATCCCGTCATTGTCGCCCTCTGAGTAACCCAAGAGTGACCGAAACCGGCGTTCTACATGGTACAGGAACGCTTACAGGGATCGAGAAAAGCGCTCACCGTCAGCGACGTCTGTATGCTCGTGTTTATTGCCAAAAGGAAAATGGATCCAGTCGTGTAACTGGATTTACCCCTTTCCAGAACCCAACCCGACTCCTTAAGAACCCTTCAAGAACTTTTTCTACCACTTACCGAGCTTGAATTTATTTCAGAAAACCTGGACGTTGTCATCATACTACTCTCTGAGAACATTTGGAACCCTTCTAGGCTCCATGTGGAACCCTGTAACAGAAGGGCTTTCATGAAGAACCTTAGGAGTCTGAGAACCCTTGAAGATCCCATTTTTCTAAGATTGTACTGAGCACCAAGTATTTGAATTGTAAAGTTCTGACCCATGCAAAAAAGGGGTTTCAGTTGGAACCCATTCTACCAGGAAACCTCTTTTAGAAACCAAGAACACTTTGACTATTATAGAACCCTTCAAGAGCACTGTTCTCTAAGATTGATACCAAGGACCAACTTGGATTTTTTTTTTTTTTCCTGAAAACCTGTACAAACCCTGGAAATGGTGTCCTTTTGAACCCTTCTTGGTTCCATGTAGTGCTTCCTTATCAGAACAGGTTCCTAGCTGAGCCTTTCAGAAAGCTGTGAACCCTTGAAAAATCAGCTACGGAGCTGAACTATAAATCTTGGACAGGTTCTAGATATTAAAAAGTAAATTATGAGCAACAATTTGAATTTTGTACTGAACACTTACCCATGTTATGCATACACTCTAAGAACAAAGGGTTCTTCAGGGGTTCAATAAATAATTATGGGTTCTTCGTTGCATCGTTCTTTCATAACATTTCATTAAATCAAGAGAAAGTATTTGGCAAATATACAAACAGATTAGTTTTAACAATCATGAAGCTGATAAAAATGCGTTTGTTTTCTGCTGAATGCTGTTTTGTTGACCTGCTTTCTGTTGTCATGCCAACAAACCAAATACGCGTGAAAGCATCCTGTAGCAGAACCGACGCTAGTTTTCTAAACATGAACCCGCCTCCTGTACAGATCCTCTGTTGCAGCCAATCACATGCATTTGTTCAAATTGAATTATTTAGGCAAAGGCATCGAGCAAGGAACGAGTTTACACAGAATTTCATAGATTGGTTATTTTAATTACCGTCTCGGGTCCGATTAACGAACTGACGACGTGACTAGTTCGAAAAAATTAAAGTGGATAACGAAAACAATGTTTAAGAACAGGCTCATCTGTTCAGAGTTCATGGCTCTAGTTAATAGTGTTAACGTGAAGCAGCACTGTGAAGCAAAACAACCAAATTGTTCAAACTGCTGTTTTATTTATAGCTAGAAACTAATCATTAACGGTCAAACTAATGATTTAAAGGTCGCTCTTTCTCTCTTCAGTCATGTTAATCCTTTATCTTCAATTTCATAACCTAGAAATCTCGGTTATGATCTAAACAAATTTGATTTCAATCTTGTATGCTTCCTTTTCCCTCCCTTTTTTCTTTTACGATCACCTACTTAATACTTTGACCTCAGGCGTGAGTGTCGATGTGTTAAACACCACCGCCGATCGCTCATCTCTATTTATGAACACGATAAAACCTCTTTGCGTTTGAAATTGAGGAATTCTGAAAAGCCTCCCAGTAAGATGACATAAACGTGGTTCTCATTTATAAACTGGAAATGGCCTGTCTAAACACGTATCGGATTCTTCCCCAAAATTTAAAACAGATCTGTTTTTACCTGATCTGTATCTGGAATACGGAAGAAAAGGAAGGAAAAAAAAAACTCAAAACAAAACGCCCAAGCGACTCACGGTGGAGCGTCGCCTTAAACGTTATTGCTTTCAACTCGCATTGAGTACAATTTCCGCTGCTAAAGATACAAAAGTCCCGAATGAGACACGGTGTCAAACTCGAGTGTGGAATGTTGGACATTTCTCATTTTCCGAGGGACTGCTGCCAATAAAGTAATGAAGCAGGGATCAAACTTGAGCCTGCGTTTAAATGTTTAAACGTATCATATTCAAACTGGCCCGCTCTGGAAGATCATGTTCTCCGATAACGCGGCAGAGGTCTCTGCTAAATCAGCAAAATTTCTTCTTTAGTCAGTATTTGAAAAATCTGGCATGGACAGCAGGAGAGAGTTTGCTTAGCTTTAGACTTTTTTCTGCCTAATGTCCCAAAACACTTTACAAATTACACTCTTCATTCGTGATCTTTCCAGAAATCTTGTCTCGCTACAAGCCGCGATGATGTTTAACGTTATTGTTGTTGCCGTATAAAGCATGTCGAAAACCCCGGCTGAGCTCTCAGACACGCGCGTCGTCACTTCAGGTTAACAATCTTGCCCTGATCCTCTCCGGGAGTGAAAACAAACTTGGATTGAGATGTCGAAGCGGGTAATATATTTCAACAAATCCATCAACTTGCTAACGCGCCGCTTTGGTCTGCCGTTAAGAGCCCTCTCACCTGGGAGCTCTTCGGGTGGAAATATGGCTTTAGCTCTATTCTTTGTGACAGATTGCTGCTACAACTCCGCACAGAAAGGGAATACATTCTGGGGTTTTTAAGCTGCAGCATTTTCAAATTTCATCGGAGATGCCGACATGCAAGCAGGACATCGGGAGCGTTACACCTTTGAGCCCTCGCTCCAGGCGATGACGGTTCATGTGACGCTTTCTTTTAGCTCTTCCCACCGGACTGTGCAGTAAGATTTGGCAAATTACCCATAATCCTCCATGTTGCTGCAATTTCCATGGTTATGACATGCATCTGGGTCAGTTTGGGTCACGCCGTGAAACAGGTACCATGCGAGCTGAGCTAGGAGATGTGGGCGGGGCCAGAAAATGAGCGCAGACTACCGATCGGTCCAAAAAATCGTCCTAATTATAAAAGGTCAGTAGGCTCGTGTGGTCGGACTCTTCTCAAAAATCATTTTCTGCCTTATTTATCATGGTTTTACGTTTCAGATTTGCTTGTTTATCTTGTTTTAACGGTCCCTCGATGCTGATCCCTTTGTTACTTTTAGATTGTACGATTTCAGCACTTCATTAAGATTGCTCATCGGATTTGAATGAAACCTTGTCCGTTTCTATAGCGACGGTGATGTTCTGAGTTCTCCATGTCCGATTATATGATACGATGAAGATCTTCGAACAATAAACCTGCGAATAAAGAAAAAGTCTGCAAAAATATGATTATGCTCATGTCATCAATCTTGAGGAAATCAGCTCATGCAGAAACCAGGCTCGCGTAACCATGTATAATCTTTAAACTGTGCTTGAGGTAATAAGATGATTTTTAAAATTTATTTATTTTTTTAAGTCCATTGGCATGTTTCGTTTACATTGCGCCATCGCTGCTACCGTATTTGTTGCTGTCCCAGAAGTTTGCCATCCTCCTATTGGTGGATTTTAGACAAACACACTGCGATTTTAATCTGAAATCTCTCACGCAAACATAACTTTATCATCAGCTGTCTTTGGTCAAATTGCTTAATCTGCCCCGATAATATGAGCATGTTACTCTGTGCGTTCTCAGAGCGCCTCTGATCTCGATGCTTCTGCCATGTGCATTATTTTGTTGGGTTGAAAGTCATGACGTGTAAAACTGGCTTTCAGCTGGTAAATTGTCTAGTTCTACTTAATGTATGTCCAGGGTCACACTCTCACCATCACACACTGCGAACAAACGGTTTCTGCTCCTCAGGACTCACATGACGAACACATCGCTATTAGATGCAAGAAAGAAATCTGCAGTGCCGTGTAAAATGATCTAGACTATTTGTAAAAGTTATTTTGAACAAAAATGGAAAGGAAAGCTGCGCTTGAGACGTTCTTTTTGCTTAATCTGCAGAGTGTAAGTGTTTTTGACGGTCCTCAGTTTTGGAATTTTAGGCGCAAATTGTCTATAAAGTAGTAAAAATGTTAATTCTCTCAGGCCGGTTTCTGTGTAGTTATTCTGAACAACTAGGACCTACAGGTTCATCTGATTAGTGCAGGGGTTGCTTTTATTTTTATTTTGTTTTTCTTAGCATTTTGATCTTTTTTTTCCCAAGAGTTACAAATCCTTCATTGTTTTTTTGTAGACAAACCACAACTCGTTTTGGATAATTCTCATTTCTCTGATTGTCAGATTGATCTCCTTCTTAAGAGGTTTTCCTTCACAGGTTATTTTTTTTTTTGTTTGTTTGTTTGTTTAATAATATCAGTTTTCTGTTTTCCGTGTCAGTCCACTCCCTCACCGTCTTTGTCCTTTGCCACACATGGCATCGTGGTTGCTCTGGTATTCACCCACGCTCGTTTTTTTTGTCCTCTTCGCCATCTTGTTTCTCTCACTGCGTTGTTAAAGAACACTACGAGCGACCGCGCTGGTGCATCCGGGCGATCATGTGGCCCAGGAGATGGCTGCACTGTGTTCCTTGGCTTTCATACGCAGAGCGGCAATGCTGGATGACTTCCGGTCAGGGTCCATGTTCAGATCGTATCCGTTGATGCCGGTGCTCATGCCTGGACTTCCAAACAGACTGCCCATGTGGCTTTGTCCCATGTGACCTCCAGGACTGGGCACGCCCAGGAAGTCAGACACTCCGCTCGCAGCGTGGGGGTGAGGGGTCATGCAGGAAGTCACCGAGTCACACGGAACGACGCAGCCTGGCACCGGGGACGCTGCGCTGCTGCCTCCGATCCATGAGGGATTCTGGATCTGTGATGCAGTGGAAAGAAAAGACATGACTGTTAGTGTTTTAATTACATCTCTGCAGTTATTAGGCGATTAATTCAGATGCAGGAAATTAAAATGGTTTTTAAGTACCTTTACAGAATACTTTTCAATCCAGGCAAATAGTCTAAATAGACTTATATGTGAGTTAATATGAGTGCATTAACATATATTTGAATATATACACATACAATATATGTGCTCATAAAAGTGCAAGTTAGGAACCCCCAGATCCTCATTCCATCGTATCACTAACATTAGCCAATTCAACTAGCTCAAATTACGAAAGTGTAGTATTCCAGCATTAGTCACATTTTACAGCACCCAAACCTGTCAAAAAAAGACATAATGTTGCCATGACGGTCATCATGACGGTTGTCATGGTTAGCTAAGATAGCCAGCTCGCTAGCTTCACCCCTGATTTATATGTTTTATACAAAATCTTTAAGAAAAGCTCTCATTTTAAGACTACAAGCTTTTCATCTACGGATTAAAAAGTGAAGCGCCCAGACGGAGTGGCGGAAATGAAATGAACCTGCACATGGTGAAAGGTCATGTGATTGTATCGTGATGATTACAATATCAGATCAAATGGACAACAGAGTTGGCAGTATGTGCACACCGCTGGTCCCATGTCAGTAGGGTGTGGCCCCCCAGGCCTGGATACATGCGGCAATACGCTGTGGAAGTGAGTCTTACAGCCGTTGTATCCTCTCCTGCGGCAAGTCGGCCCACAGCTGTTGTAACTGGCCCTCGAGATACTGTAGATTGGCACTGGGTCTGAGTTTACGTCCAAGCTGGTCCCACATCTTCGATTGGGGAAAGATCAAAGGACCTGGCTTTCCATGGGACCTCAACATAGACACACGTACCGCCATCAGGGTCCCCCAAATCACTACCAGAAATGACTTGAAGTCATATCCTATGGCTCCCCACACCATGATTCCAGGATTAACACCGGTGTGTCTGTCACAACATTGGCAGGATTGGTCCTCTCGCCTCGGTGCCGCCATACGCGCACAATACAGACATCCATGGTAATGCAGAACCCAGAATTGTTGCTGAACATGGTACAACACCACTAATCATCAGGCCATGCCTCCTAGTTACGGCACCACTCCAAACACAGCCATCTCTGCGCTGGTGTTAACAGCAGCCTATGCATGAACCCATAGTCTGGCTGATGCCAGTCGTCAAGACGTGGTGCTGGGTGACACAGGGTGTTATAGAGAGTTCAGTACCTGTGTCCGGATGGCAAGCGCAGAGGTCATGGGGTTCTGTAATGCTTGGCGCACAATACGACGATCCCCCTTTTTCTGTGGTCTGTCTTGGGCGACCGGAACCTTCACAACGTGTGTCCGTGCCCTCACGTGCCCCACATGCCAGGCAGTTGCATGATACGAGCCCCTGGCCTCATGCTAACCCACAATGCGACGTCTATCAAGTGCCGGTAATGCTGTCTGATGCATCTACGAGGCATCCTCTGTGTCTGGTGACTAGATGTGCCAGCTCCTTGCAAATGGAATCATTTACATACCCATCGCTGGTCTGCACGTATACCGAATTACATCCAAATCAGACCATTTCTTCTGGATGATTAACTTTTTTTTGTCACTGAGCATATGTACAATTAGCGTCCAAGAGGAGTGTAGTGTTCAAACATCATGTATGAGTTCAGTAGTTGGTTCGCAATCATGCTGTGCTAGTCAAGCGCAGCTAATACAGTTTCTCCATCACGTTTTTGTATAAGGTGCTAAACTTCTATTTATTGAACATCTACGCATTTACAGTGAACAGTCTATGTTGGAATGTTTAACATGCGCCTAACACCTTGTCAAATGAACATCGTCACTTCATGTAGAGAAAGTAGCTTGCCATTAGGGGGCAGTATCAATCTGTGACGGTGCAACCGCTTGAGTTCCGCTTGCCTGCAGTTATTCCAGCTTGCTAGCATAACCAGCGATAGATCTTGCAAACATAACAGTTAGCAAGTGTAATGACATCATAACTCCCGAACACCTGAAAGGTCCTGTGTGGAAACTGCTTTTTTGGATTTTTGGATGTCTCTTATACAAAACTAACGTGAATGGCCATCTGATGGAAATGAATGCTAAGTTTTATTCTTAATTAATGTTCAAATGCATTCGAGTAGCTGAAATCCGAGTGCAGTTTTTGAAGTTACCTGACATCTGTAGCCTTTTCAAAACAAGTTCAAATCCAGGATCTTTATGGTTCTTTGGTTTGTGTTGAACTCTACAACAAAGTGTTTTTTAACAGAAACTGGAAACTCTACAAAGAACGCTACGAGCGTAGTTTGTACGACATGCTTTAGTTACGACATTCCTTTGTTTCCAAAACGTGCACACATTGTGTGGGTTCAGTCTAAAGTCTTCTCTCAGCCATGACGCAGAGTCCCAGGGGTGGGTTATTTTTTTTTTTTCAGCTTTATCAGGTACTTTGAGGTTCTCAGCCTCACTCAGTAGAGGAATGTCTGTCTGCGCTTCTCTTCAACACCTAGCGTGACTCTGTGGATCTGTCTTTTCTGCTGAGAGGAGGAGCGTGGAGGGAAGTGAAAGGGCAGCGCTGTGTGTGTGTGTGTGTGTGTGTGTGTGTGTGTGTCTGTGTGTTGAAGCAAAGGGATCTGAGGGAGGGCTGCGGCAGAGAGAGATGAAAGCTCTCTCAGGGAGATGCCCCAGATGTGCGTCGGGCTGCATTCCACAGCTGCAGGCCTGCTCCCTGAAGAGCCTCCTCTGCTCTCCCACTCTCCTGCAGATTCACAATAAATCCGGGGGAATCTCTCGCTCTCCTGCGAGGGCGTGGCTCGCTCTGCCACGGCCTCCGATCCTGACCCAACTCCTGGGACACGGGAAGCCTCGAGCTTTTCTCCCTTCCCACGCAGTGTTTACAGCCGCACAGAGCTGCTGTCACTGTTTATTCTGTATTTATACGATTGAGTAAAGAATAATACACTCCATGCCCTTCTGTGAGAGTAAAATAATCAGCGATGGCATGGCGTGATGAAGCCGAGTAACTGCTACCATGCTGATTATTTTCCTGTAAGAACACATCATGAAGTGTTTTATTCTTCGAACACTGCAGGAATCTGACAACGAGTACAAATTGTATGTATCGTTATATGAAGGTAGTTATAATTCTGCAAAACTAACTAGTTCTCAGTTACATTATAGCAGCTATAAACAGTCGTCCACTCTCTTGAAGTTAATAAGATGAAAAAACATGCATGTTACCGAAAAAAACACGCTTTTTAAGATCCATTTTTTTTTTGTACGGTTCCCAGTGAACGAGCTGTTGCTATAGAAACGATGATGTATTAGAACAAACATGTTGATGTATATAAACCTGTGATTTGCAGCTACACTATTATTATTATAGAGTATAATCAACATGTTCTGATCAATCAGAATCCAGAACTCGGACCAGTCAGAATCCAGAACTCGGACCAGTCAGAATCCAGAACTCTGACCAGTCAGAATCCAGAACTCTGACCAGTCAGAATCCAGAACTCTGACAATCAGAATCCAGAACTCTGACCAATCAGAATCCAGAGCTCAGACCAGTCAGAATCCAGAACTCTGACCAATCAGAATCCAGAGCTCAGACCAGTCAGAATCCAGAACTCTGACCAATGAGAATCCAGAGCTCAGACCAGCCAGAATCTGGAACTCGGCAGGAGACATTCTGCATTATTTTAATGTAGTCTGAAAATAACAGGAATTAATTATGATTTATGTAAGAAGAGAGGTTATTGAATGTCTTTTGAAGCTGTAGATATAATATTTATTTATTGCAGCTGATATTTGTGCACTGTAAATGGACCAAAAAGCAATAATGTGCAATCATTGGCATGTTCCAGTTGTATAAGCGCCATAAAACACTCCAGGATATGTGGTATACCCTGTATGTATAAATAAATAATTCCACTGAAATTTCCTTTTGTGGAGACATGTATCCGTACCTGAGCGTAGTTCTCTGGCCGAGTGAGGAGCGGAAGCTCGTAGGCAGTGGAGAAGTGCGTTCGGACCTGCTGCATCTGTCCAAAACGTTCCCTCTTCCTCCACTTGGCTCTCCGGTTCTGGAACCATACCTGCAGGAAACAGAGGTATTTAAGAAACCCATTATAAAAGCTGTTTTTTTCCCAACATTTAATTGATGTGATCATTATCAGCACAAATTGAACTCCCAGCAAGAAAACTTGGACACGGATTAAAAAAACTTTGGTCCGGTACGAGCCAGGTTGTTGCAAAACGCTCTCTCAGAAATCCTCCTGGCTGTTGCTGAGCGCTGTATTATTTTTCAGCATCTCTTCGCTCTTCTTGGAAGAATAGTTCAGTGAGACCTGCGTGGTGTTTGATGTTGTGAGAGATGACGGATTGCGAAGGCCTCCTCTGAGGATTTTTTTTTCCTCCTCTGGAGCCGTCAGTAACAGCAGGAGGTAGAGAGGGGAGTGCAGGAACCCACCGGGGCCAGAGGTCTCGGAGAACCGTGTCACTCCTCCACCTTCACTCATGATCGATTGGAAGAATGCGTAAAAAAAGCAGAGTGAAACAACATCTAAGTGATTTCACTCAACAAACACTGGTAATAAATGTTTAGTGACGTGAGGTATTTTTGTGATTAATCAGGCTTGCGTTGTCGTGTTTTGTTTTGTTTTTTAAAATACAATATTAAAATAAAGATAAATTGTCACAGTGCGCTTTTCTAAGACATCGCACATATTTCTAAATGTTTTTATAACACTTTTAGGAACTCTAATCTTTAAAAATTTGTCGAATTATTAAAAAAAAAAAAAAAAAAGTCATGACTTTTTTAATGCAACAAACATTTCAGGGGCATAGCACAATGCTAGCATCTGTTTCGTGCTTCTAATTTCCGTATATGTGTTTGGATTTAATCCGGAAGTGGGTGTGGTCTAAATTGGACAGATTTTGTTTCTTTCTTTTAGTTCGTGTGAAACTTTTGGCTCCCTGTCCTGAGGTCTCTTGATGACCTGTGAACCTTACTGGCAAGTGTTCCAAAACAAAACAAAAAAAGGTGAACATTTCTCCTCCTATTCATATCTGTTTAAAACACGTTCAGTCCGAATAACACATTTTTCTTCCGTTACATCACAGAAACCCTTTATACCGTCATGCATATCGGGTATCGTACTACTGTTTCCCGGATCGTCGTGTATTTTTGTCATGTCGTCCAACTACAGATCGTGCTCTGGTCTCTTTAATTGTTTCTGAATTCCTCGAATCGGTCCATCGCAGGCGTTGTTTGTTTCTTTTTTTGACAAAAGAGTTCCTTTGGAGTTTGAACTCAGGGCTGGAAAAGAACATTTGGCCCAATCATCTTGCTGATCTCTGGTCCACTGACAGGCAATTTTCCCTCGGCTTCCACACGTGCGTGCAACTCGCACACAATTAAAAAACGCGAGCGAAAGAAACGAAGCCATTCTTCTAATTCCACAGCGGCGCAGACAATCAAAGAGAAAAGAGAGGATGGTCCTTAATATAGACAATGTGGAGAGAATTTCACATCAGTTCCTAAAACAAAATGTTAGCAGATCCTGCAGCACCCCTCACCCTCCTTTTACCCCCCCCTCTTTTTTTTTTTTTTACCCCCTCACCCCTTTCCCTTTGTGCTTAGACTAGCATAGCACAGCGTTCTCATGACAAAAGTGTACCATAATTACCTCTGACAACTGATCCTAAAAGCGTTGTTTATGAGAGCATTATGATGTTTAAACTACCATCAAAGGCTGAGAATGCGATCTAAATACAGGCCCAGTCTCAGATGGGTTTAAGTCTGGCATTTTCCACTGCAGCCAAACGGAGAGACGTCATCTTGCTATCTGCTCTCTGAGAAACCCGATCACGCTGCCACTCTGATTGCACTTTCTGTCATGTCGGATCTCAGCACTCTTTAGATTAAGCTTCTCTTAAATGACACGATTTACCATGACTAAACTATGAAATTCAGCATCATTATCATAGCAGCTAACGCTTGTGTTCGTTGTTCTTTTCTAATAATCAACCTATTCATTAATCAACAAGTCCACCATGATGGCGACGAACACCTTGACGAACATGTGTACAGTTATTAACTGGCAGAAATTAAGAATGCAGAAAGTTGTCATATGAAGTGTCAACTTTACTGTGCGTCACCGATCCTGGATTCCGATTGGTCAGAAGGTGTTGATTAGTTTTCCGGTGCTGCAGCTCCGACAATATCGCAGCAGCACGTCACAACTTTATATTAACATGCTTAACATGTTGATCATTTATATTTTATTAAGAAATTACAAAGTGGCTGGTGATGGAACGACTGCTTACAACGTACATGGCAATGGGAACTTGTTTTTACTGACGCGCCGTAACAAGTATGACGTGTCATCGTTAAATAATAATAATAAATTGTAATTGTTGGAACATTTCTGTTGAATAAAAACACTTAGCAACTAATAATCAACTAAACTAATCGGCTTTGGGGCGCTAACGGTGACTCCGCCTCCATCACACCACACAGGTTGATTATTTTCCTTGAACAGCACAACATGCCGTCCTTACAGGTGGTTTTAACGTCATGGTTTGGAGGAGAAGGTTTTAATCATGTTTTTAAGGAAACGTTATTTTTTGTCATGGGGTCATTCGCACTGCGTGGTTTACGTTTTACGGTTTAGCTCACATTTCTTGTGTTTACACGATGCAATTAAATAAAACATAAATGAAAAAAAAAGACCGAGAGGAAGTGTGTGTAATAGATTGTGCAGCAGCGCAGAAAAAAAAAAAAAAAAAAGTCACTTGTCCTTGTTTTCTTCCTGTCCTCTTCTCCAGTTTTATCTTCGCTCTTCAGTTGGGAAATTGAGAAAAGCGAGATGGGATCATTTCAAACCCGAGCTTGTTTTCATTTTATGTTTAATTTCCTGACGCCTAAGCCCCCCGGCTTTCCGACGCTGCTCCTCCAACCCCGGAGAGGCGTGCCGACAAGAGAAGGTGGACGTATTCCCTCGCTCCTCTGCTCTCCTCTTTCTGAACTCGAACACACGAGCCAACGCAGAGGCGTGTAGAGTTTCTGCTCTCACCAGAAAAGCCCGCCTTTGTACCAGAGAGACCGAGAGGCCAAAGCTTTGAGGGAGGATTGTTAGAGAGCAGAGTTCACTTTAAAAATGTCTTCTCTTTTCCTGTCTCTGTCCCATGGACTTTCCTCCTCTGTGCACTTTTTTTTCTTTTAAACTTGTTCAGTGGCTTGTTGCGAGGCAAAAGAACGTATTTTTGTATGTTTAGCACGCGTGGTAACGACGCAGTAATTGGTAAAGACGTTGACAGCTAAAGCCACTTAGACGCTTATTACGGAGCTTTATTTATGTTCCAGCGCTGGAGGAGAGCGAACAGAAACACTAAACTCAGCGCAGCGGAAAGAGGGGAAAGATCAGCTTTGAAGTCGCGAGCAGCTTTGAGGATTGATCGTCTGGTTCTGCTGTCACAAACCTTCACCTTTTTTAAATTTTTTTTTTTTTTTTTTTTTTTTTTTTTTATAAAGAGTTTTCCAAGCTTTTGACAGCAGATCTACAGCTTCGTGGGTTAGCTAGCTTTTTTTTATAGGATGGCAGTGTTTTTGTTTACGCACATATTTACTCAAATCCAGGCCTGGTTTATGAGGGGGTGCAATAAATTATGTCAGTAATTTACAGACATAACCGACTGCTAATTGTGAATGAAGTCAGCCAAGCACTTTGGCCGGCTCTCTGTGCGCTTTTCTTTCCATGACATTTTTATTTCCATTTCAAATAATCCTGTCGTATGAAACTGCGGGCCGTCAGGATGAGGTGCGGGTTATTAAAGCGCTTAACCTTTGACCTCAGGCATCTAGCTAACCTTGCGTTGAGTATCTGGTAGGAGAAGCAAACCACGAGCGCGCGTGCTTTTTAGATTCGATGAAAACTGAAAACTATTTCTTTCTGACAGTTTTGTTTTCATCTTGTGAACATTTACGAACAGTAAGCTTTTGAACATAGTTTATATTTGCAGCATGATATTTGTATCATTTATTTAAGGCGTTGCGAGACTGTAGTGCACGTGTGAGCGTCCTCCTAAGTTACGCTTACAACCTAAAAGTGGATCTGTTTTTTATCCGAGTAACCGAGACGAGGTTGAAGGTTACGAGTGAACTTCGGCACATCCAAAGCCTCCAGCGAGGTTCTCTCACCCAGCCCCGGGAGGAGGGAGGGACACATTCCTTCCCGAGCAGCACGTTAATGAAAAACAAACAGTTTAAATCCTGGGGTTCTTAGTAAAGTGCGCACGTGCTGTTGTGTAAAGCGGGTTCTCCCTGCATGTCACTCAGAGCTGGAATGCAGCCGTGGTCCTGGAAGGATTATATGCAAATATGAAGAGGGGGGGGATAGGAGGGTCACGGGTTCTGGGTTTTTCCAGACCCAGATATGTTGTAATTCAGAGGTTCTGGTGAAGGCCGTGGGTGAAACCCGACACCGAGCACCGTGTACGCGCTGCCCTTTTTATCCCCCCCCCCCCTTTTGCTTCACACATATGGATTTGGATATCTGAAGGTTTTCAGAGTTTCCTCGCCTGAGTTTATGAAGTGCTCTTCATATCCTCGCACTTCAGAAAAGCTTCATCCAGATTTGGAAAATATTTCGTGACTCTAATAACTTATTCGGCCGTAAAATCTGAACTCTCAAGTTCAAAGCAGATTTAACGCAATATTTTGGTATAAAATTTGTCCCATAGGTTCAGTGGCATGTAAATAAACAATATAACATTAACCCATACTTGATGTTCTGTTCCGCTTGATGCAGCATTTGGAGGAAATGATTACCGTGTACATTTACGTGCAGACGTTATTTTTAGATTATAAAACCAGAAATTAAATTTGATGGAATTTATGAAAATTCAGGCTGATGATATAACGTCCATGATGCAGAATCCGTAGCATAGAATTACTACAGTTTCAAATTATGAAACCAAAAAAAAATAATAATAACTTGTACAGTCAAGTGCAAAAGTTTGCACACCCTTGACTTTGAATTTACGCGGCTAAAGATGCGTAGTACACTTAAACGACAAAAAAATCAGCTTGATAAAGTTTTTGAAACCCAAAAATTCAGGACGGTAACTTCCATTGATGCAAAGAATTAGTACAGTAAAGTGCAAATGTTTGCACACCCTTACTTCCAGTTCACGAAACCGAAAATTCAGTACTACAGTTAAGAACAAAATTTTGCACACCTTTTACCAAAAATCCCATGTGATACGATTTATAAAATGCAAAAACTTCATTGTATGGTCTGTTGTCCTTAATGCAACATTTCTAGTAAAGGATTACAATGCACAAAACAAATTGCGAAAGTTTGCACACCCTTATTTGAATTTGCCAGATCAAAAACTAATGCTTAAAAGTTTCCATTAAGATGTTAATAGTTTAAAAAAAAAAAAAAAAAACATATTTCAGAATGAGAAACAAATATTGGATGTATATTACAATTTCCTATAACAACGTATTCAGTTCTCGGTCATTTCTTTCAGTAAGTACACGTCTTTGTCTGTTTTTTCCATTTCTGAGTGGTTTCTACTGTGAACGAAAATGCTGCTGTTGCTGAAAGCTGAAGGTTTTCCTGATTCTCTATTAACTTGACTGTCTTAAACTTAAAATGTAAACAAACATCCGAGTTTTTTACAGTACTTTTTTGCTAGAACATGGCAATGGACTTTTAAGCCTGTTAATAAATAAAACCACTGACTGAGACTTGCTTGCGGTTGGTGTAAAAGGCATTGGATCAGAAAACACCATTAAGTGAACATGGAATTCTGTTTTGTAGGTGAACTGGATGAAGTGGTCCGTGTTGTATTTCTTTACCCAGAGGTATGCACGAGTGGCGCTCGTGAACTTTTGCACTAAACTATTCAGTACTACTATTGATCAGTACTGCTATTGAGATCCGTTAAGGCTGTAAGGAGGAGAATGAGGAGGATTTTTACCTGCACTCGGGCCTCTGTGAGGTCCGTCCTGAGTGCCAGCTGCTCACGAGCGTACACGTCCGGGTAGTGCGTCTTTTGGAAGACTTTCTCCAGCTCTTCCAGCTGATAGCTCGTGAAGGTGGTGCGGTTACGCCTCTTCTTGCCCTTGTTGCTCTCGCCCTCCCCTTTGTCCAAGGGGGAGGCGAGCTCAGAGCTGGGTCTCTCCTGAGGACCCTTGGCTCCTGGATCCTTCACGCTGAGGTAGCTCCCATCCATCCCTGTGGGGTCGGTGTTCGCCGACAGCTCTGAGTCGGTCAGCCCTGTGGTGTCTTTACCTGGAAATAGAAATTGAGAGAGATGAGTTAGAGTTGCTGGATTAGAACTGAAGTTCAGCCTTTGGAGGGAATAAACAGGATGAATTTTTAGGAGAATGTTCTTGCCAAAAAAAATGTAAAAAAATTGTAATCTATATAGATGTAGACGATTTTATTGATATAGAAATTATTTATAATATCCACTTAAATTTTCTCATGTAACAGATGATTACATTGTACAAACCATTGGCAAACATGGGCCAACACAACAACATGAAGAACAAGAGGGGTTCTTAAGTAGGTTCCTTTCTTTGTCAATTCTTTAACTCAACTCTACATTTCTTTACTTATGTTCCTTTTCTTTTTACAACTTAAGGGTTCTTTGTCCGTCCCACTGTTGGAACCCTTAAAGTTTCAACATTGAATGTTTTCTTTCAGAAAGGATTTTGAACTGAGCAATGTTTTGGAAGCAAAGAACCTGTCATTTTTTAATAAACCTTTAAATAACCATTGTTTAAACTGGGTAGCTCTTCAGTAAAACCCATTGCTCATTATTTTCTTCTTAATATCTAGAACCTGTCAGGATTTTAACCTGTCAGGCTTCATTGGTTCTTGTTGCTCTCTAAGGGTCCTCAAAGGGTTTGTTGGATAATTAAGGGTTCTTAGCTTCCAGAAATGATTCTACTTGGAGCTCTTTCTAAAAGGATTCCCCCAGAGGAACAACTGAAGAAACAAAAGGGTTCTAGATCTGACCTCAGCAGGAGTACAGCCAGCGTACCCTGTGGAGCAAAATGGTTTCTTTCTTTTCTCCTTTTTTGGATGTTAAGAACCTATAATTATCCACAGATCACTTAAAGTACCCTTGAAGAATGCTTTCTTTTTTTTCTCTCTAAGTGTATGTACAGATTTTAACGGGTAGCTTTTTTAGATTTTAAAAGGTAAGCTTTAGAAAAAAAGGTTCTTCAAGGGTTCTTTAAGGGTTCTATGGCTATTTAACGGTTCTTCCCTTCCAAAGGTATTCTACATCCCCAGAGGACTTTCTAGATTTGACCCAAGAATCAGGATTCTGGAGTGGTTTAGCCTTTTTGTTTGATTGGTGCCGAATTTACGTATTCAGTTTTATGTCCTTGCATTTTGTTGAATTTTGTTTTGTTAAGGTGAAATGTGGGCTTTTATGAAAGTGGTTGGATTTCAGCCAGTTTCATACCAGTGACGTCATACGAAATGGTCTGAATGCAGATCATGTCCTTAACCCTAACTTTATGCTTTGTGTCCTTATTCATGACCTGTGCAAAATTGGTATGGATTTTCTAATGACTGTCGGTGGAATGGACGGACGACCCTGCGTCACAGTAAATAAAAACAATTGCCAGACGTTAGGTTGAAATCTGAAAACGAAACGATGTTGCGTGTGTTTGGTGTCGTATTTCATTCGCTCTGAATCACACCTGCAGGTCGTACCGCTGGTGCATGAAAATCAATTTTGATCCATTGCCTCGGAGAACGACCCAGAGCTCTTGTGGCCATTTGTGTGCCTGGAGCGAGAGTGTTGGTTTCGGGCCTTTGGCTTTGTGTAATATCTAAACATGTCTGACTTGCTCCACTTATGGCTGCCAGTCTCAGCTCGTAAATCAAGTGCTCATATGAAACAGATACCCAGAAACAGATGTAATTGCAGCCTGATAGAAAATTGCAGGTTTCCTCCTCTATGGCTGGATTCTTCTCAGCGGCCTCGTACACGCACGCTTTTCTGCGTGATCTGCCGCGACACGGCGCACGGGCCGGTCACGACGCCAAACTGACCCAGCGATGAGACGCCAGAGTGGTAATTTTCTGCATCAAGCCACTGGAAAAGCACATCAGCTCAGCTGTGAAACCTCATGCTGTCAGCCAGAAGTGGATTAGATTTTTTAGCCTGCTTACAACGATTCAGCTTCTTACAGGACTTTACACGGTAAAGGTTGTACAGGGATCAGAGCTTCAGCCGCAGCGCCCCGTGTTCGGGATCGCCTCAGGCCGTAAGGACTTATTATTGTTTTCTCATGTAGTATCCTCGAAATAGAGCCTGAAAAGTAAACGTGTAAACAAACATCAAAAATTGGTTTGTGCATCAAAAATTGCGCTACCACACAACGTTTGTTTCTGATCGATTTCTAGAACATGTTCCCTGGAAAAAATTAAACCTTCTGACTCACTGACTGACTGACTCACTCATTTACTAACTTACTGACGCATTGACTGACTTCTTGGCTGACACATTGACTCACATTCACTCACTGACTTAATCGCTTGTGTTTTCACTGACTCACTCTGTGACTCCCTCCCTCACTCGTTCATTTATTTACTCCCTCACTCAGTAATTGACTCACTCACTGACTACTAGTCTCACTGACTCCCTCCCTCTCACACAGATTTGCTCACTGACTCACTCGCCGACTCACTTATACATCGACTTGCTCATTGATCGCTCCCTCATTCATTCACGCACTGACTCATTCACTGATTCACTCAGCGACTCACTCACTCAAACTCACTCGTTCATTCGCTGGCTCAGTCAATGACAGGCTCATTTTCTCACTCACTCATTCACTGACTCACTCACTGATTCCTTTACTCACTCACTCATTCACTCTCTGACACACTCATTCATTGACACTCGCTGACTCGTTCACTGACTTGCTCGCTAGCTGTCATTTGAACTGATCCATGGTTTTTATCTGTACTCCTTAAGGCATCAGTTAGGGTAGTTTTGGGATGCATCCTTCTTTTCCTGACCTGTATCCCAACAAATCCTGCCCCACGTTGTACAAAAACGGTTCGCAGCGCCTATGGAATACCCATAATGCACTGTGCTGTTTGGGTGGATTTGAGCACCATCCTTGCGGAAGCTCTTCCAGTCCCTTCAGATTTTTGGTGACATCATTCCTGTAGTTATGTGTTCGGGGATATTGTCTTCAGGCTCGATCCACATCAAGCAATTACGTGTAAAGTGTGTAAAGTTTACGCTGCATTTGCGAATGTTGCTATAATCGACTTTTACCACTTGAACACTAAGTGTATGGTGTGTTTACATGTCCATGTCCAAGGAAGACATTTGAGTGCACCACTTCAAACCTAATCAGACTTGTGCTCATTCTGTCGCAAACATGTGGTCAAATTTCCATCTAAATTGTAGTAATGGACCGTCCGTATTTTTGACATGTGTATTGATTTTAGCTTTTTATGGAAGCACTTGAAACGACAACATTATAAATCATCACATATCTATATCAAATAGCGGTATTATATTGACTGTTAAGCTCGGGTAACAAGAAAGCTCTTTAAGAAGGTCACAATTTGCTGAATTCATTCATATTTTAATTCTGTCTTTGCCTTATTGTTTGTATTTATTTCCTAGCATTGTCTAGGTTTTATTGCATTCTTTTAAACATAAAACAGAACATGCAAATCATGCTCTAGAGAACCGTCAGCGTCAATAACGTTGACATGAAGCATAGCGTTCTCGATACGTCTGCTGTTCACTACCTGACTCGCCTCGTTTCAGATAAACGCATGGCCACTTGTTGATGTAAACAATCAGTGATGTGAATAAATTCTCCCCGAGGGTCTGCTGTTGGTCCTGCATCTAGGCAAGACCCCTGTGAGAGACGCCTGTACAGGACCGAGTGCTTTTTCTGGTCACTGTTGCCTCTGTGTCCTGACAGACGTGGAGCTGGGGCTCGGGGGGAACATAATGGCTCCCATATTGCCTCCCGCTCAGGACTGACACATCCTGTTAAGGGAGAGGGAGCGAGCGTAAATATTTTCGGCTTTCGCTTTGAGATGCCGTGTGCCTCAGACTGTCAGACGGTTCGCAGTCGCTGCCTGGCGATCAAAGCGCTCTGCTGATACCTTGTGTCGTTTATGCCTTTGGTCTGATGTTGAGTATTGTGACAATCCCTCGCTTGTTAGAATTCCGGATTGAACCTGGCGGCGAGGTTTCTCAGTCGCTCAAGGTGAACAGCGGTTCGGTTCCTCCATATGGCCGTGTAACATGACCTGGGCATGAAACCTCACTGCAAATCAGTTGTGTCAGAACGGGAAAGGTTTGGAGAGGACTGCGGTCGAGCGCCGTTGTAAAAAAGGGCATGTGGGCACGGCATTTAGCTAGGAAAAAAAGCCCGGGCTTAAGGCAAATGGGGCTGTGGAGGTCATTGTGAGTCTGTTCCCAAACCCCAAATCCCAAATCCCTGTCTGCTTTTACAAATTATACCCAAAAAAAAAGCCATGCTTTAAACATGTCCTGTAATTCCTCAGCTTTTAAAATTTCTATTAGAATAAACAGATGTAATCTCTTCTCTTAAAATGTTCCAGTTTAACTATTAAAGTCTGTGCAAATCACAGCCATGGAACATTTTAACTCTAAAACTATCAGCCACCTCCAACATACAGCGAGAGCAGAGAAGTCTGGAGATGATTGTTTTACAGCCCCAACCTCAACCCCAACTAGGATGTAGTGCCATACCACATCTATGTTGACGGACCTCTGATCTAAAGTCAGGCCTTTATTCGAATGCCGATTTTCCCGTTGAGCTTTTTGATCGTGTCACTCTTTGACATGTGAGGAAAAACTACAAATCGAGCGAGAGTTCATGAGTAGGTTAGGAGGGGCTGAAGTTCAGATCCAGGACTAATTGCCTGTTTAACCTGAGTGTATTCACACCTGCCTGCTTAGCAAGAATGGAGCTTGTAAATCTAGTTTTACAGTATCTTTGCTCACCGCTTTTGGAGTGGAAGCTCTTCAAAATCGATCTAATAAAGAGTGAAGGAGAAAGGGCACCTTTTATACATTCCATAATACATGCATGAACGATTCAGACACTCGTTCCAGACACGAGTGCACTAAAAAGGGTGCCTTCGCCTCGCGACAGGAGACGCCAGAGACTCCCGGCCCCCGTAAGATGTCAGTACTCGACCCTTGAGTTAGTCAGGGTCATATCTTTACAAGGGGCAGCGATTTATTCCCAGTTGAAAATGGGGGAATACATCAAAGTGTAATTTAACTGGCTGTAAAGCGGCAGGGCATCCCCCGTGCTTTTTATGTAATCTGATGGGCAAGGTCAGCACCGGGCAAATAAAAAGCAACACTATAAATTAGGCACCCCAGGGTTTCTGCTAAGGGTTAATGGCAAAATATTATAGACCTTAAAAGGCTGAAATATTAAAATCTAAATATAAATAAGGATATGTGAAATATCCTTAGGGCATGTGGTAAATTCTGAATTATTTGGAAGTGAAGTGGGGGGAAGGGAAATTTGTGCAGAATGGTTTGTTCTGGTCTGAATTTATTTCATTTATTTGTGTCTCTAATTGGGTTTGTTTTCTGTCATTACAGTATGAAAAAGATCACAACGGGGCCGAGCTCGGAAGCCTCGGCACGCGTCTGAAACTCGCTTCCGCTTTCTAATTATTTCAGGCTCTTTCAGACATACACGCAAGTGCAGACACACACACGTCCTGAGATTGCTAGATCAGCTGGAATATGAATGTTGACACATGGCAAGAACATTTTTAGCAGTAACTGTTTGATTAATGCAAGAAAATATCAGTATAAATAGGTCCGAAGTGGTCTCATTATTAAGCCCTTAGCAGAACCTGAGCTGCTTTTATGTTGCCCTAAATATATTTTAAGAAATTCCACATCCGTAACCTTATGTTAATTGAATGTTGGCCTGAATTTACCACACACATTGGGTTAACTGGCTCAGAGCAGCATTTCTAATGAATCAGGTCCTCTTTTTTTCCCCTTTCATTGATTACTTGGACCAGTATATTCCATCCTGACCACAGCATTCTTTTCCTTTTTAACATTTTAAGCATCACCTCATTTGAGGCTTTGAAAAAAAGTCCCAGTGGTGAGAACCTGAGCCGTCCACAGAGAAGTCCAAACACATCGCTAGTCCTGAGGGAGGATTTATCCCAGCAGGCTGCAACAAAGAGCACACGCTGTGCAAGAAAACACGGCATTTCCTTAAAACCTCTGCTGGTGATAAATCACTCCCCTATCCACTCATCTGAGGATCTCGGAGCGTTCGTTACAGAGTGATTCAAACTCCAGCCTGTTTAAAGTCACAAGAGATTTATGAATCGATTAACAATGTTTAAAGTCATCGCAACAGCAAGCCGGGTGTTCATAGGTGTTCTGATGGTGATGTTTTTAATTATAATGATGTGAAAATAATGTTTATGGAAAGACAGGTAAAAATAACCATCAGATTTTTTGGATGATTTGCATCTTTAAGATAAAAAGCACAACAGAAATGTTTCACCACACTGTCTGAAACGTAGCAGATTCTAAGAAAGACCTAAGCTCCGCCCACTTCACAATCACTTCATGTCATATATCACTGGAAAACTTGCTTCCTGCTTATTATGGTATGCATGTCAATTCTCCTTTATAAGCCCTTTATATACCTAACGATACCTAAACCTGCGCTAATAAGATGAGAAGTTTCTCAAAATCATTTTCAGAATCACGATTCTCCGTTTTTCCCTGATTAGCATATGACAAAGGAATTACTAAAATAATTTTGATGAAATCAAATCCTTTTTTTCCGTAACAGCGTGTGATGTTTAAGCAGTAAAGAAATGAAATCTGGTCTAGTATCATACACGGGCTAGAATGAACCAAGTATGCAAATTTCCATGTTTAATTAGATGAAGCCTCATTTACATACATAAATGTCAATTTAGGAAAAAGTACAAAATACAAATAAGAATCAGAAATCTGTTGGTGAGGATGAATTGCAAGTTGTTGTTTTTAATAATAATAATAATATGCTGTAGACGTGTAGAACTTGTTACTCTTCAGTTTTCTTCACACCCTGTTTGCTCGTGCTTAGTGATCAGTGTTACAGTCTCGACCCCTGAGGGAATCTCCTGAGTGACGTTTAAAACTACAGCATTTATGAGTCTTACTGGAACGCTGTGAGAAGACGTAGTGATGGAGAAACTGTGCAGTCAAAAGGCAAATTCTTTCCCTGCGGATCTGCAGATTAATCTTTAACTTGGATAAAACTGTAAAGAGTTTTGCACCCTCACTTTAATCTCAGGATTAAATTCCATTCAGTTTTATATCTTGCAACTGAGGAAATTGCATTTCAGCAAAAGAAAACAAAAAAACGCATTTATGATCATTTTCTCCAAAAAGGAATTAAACATAATGTTAGTGATTGATCTCAGGAGTTGCATTGTTACATGGTTAGACTCAGATCTGTTGAACCCGTAATGTTGAACCTATTGGACCCCAAACGTATCCACGTTGCTCCACCCCAAGACTGGATTCCCAGCTAATTCACGACAGGGATTTAATAAAATCTGATCGCTCGTTTCTGCTCGGACGCATTAAACCCGCTCAGATGTTCTAAGCCCCGGGCTTGATTAAGCCCTCATCCAATCAGGTGCCTCGTCTTTGAAGCGTTCGCTCAGCCTGCTGCGCTCGTGTGTGCCAGTCGAGACTAATGTAAATTGTAAAAGCCGTAATGTCGTCTAAGTGGTAAAGTGATCCTGGGTTCTTGTCACCACTCTTTAGACTAACAACCTGCAGAAATGCAGCCGTTTCTTCAGACTAAAGTGAACCTTAGTGACTGGTTCTTATTATTTTCCACCCCTGTTGCTTTACAGAAGCTTGAGCTAGTCACCCTGCGAGGTAACGTGCTAAATGATCAGTCTCCACCTAACAGTTTGTAGTTTGAGTTGGTTATTTGCTTGAATATATTGTAATGTGTGTGTATATAATATCACACACACACATCATCCATTCCGAATGCATAAACTATAGTGAGTCATTTGTTCGTTCAGATGAAATCTTGAGATGAGATCTAAGCAACATCTTTTATTTATTTCATCTGTTGAGTCCTTTTAATAATGTATTAATGTTTAATGTTAAAGTGTGACAGCCACCTGCCTTATTATAAACATCTTACCTGTGTAGTAATCTAATGTTTAATATGTTATCTAATTGTAATATTGTAAAAGAGGTTGTGTAGAACATGCATCTCTGCAACATAATGATCACATGAACAATATGAAAAAATCTGCTTTCTTTGCTACTTTCAGACTAATTTTAGCTTTGATATTAGAAGAGGACGAGCCATAAAATCACTCTCTTTATACATTTATTTAGATAACTGACCTACAAACACACACACTATTGTTTAGTTCAGATAACATGGATTAGAATAAAAGTAGACTAAAATTGGAATTTCCTAAAGTCTAAACATGGAGGATTAATACTACTACAACTACAACGATTTTAAATAAGTCTTTAAACCTCCAATTCAAGCAACTTTGACATAACGCGGTACAAGCATGAACCTGGAAGATAACTACAACTACAACACTGATTTCCAAATGATTCACACCTCATATTTTATCTTGAATCTTTTGAAATAAACATGAATGTCCTGTCCTCACTTTACTGCTTTGGTAAAGGATTTATTTCACGTTATGTGCTGAAAACTAGCATTTTAACCATTTTCCCCCTTTTTTTTTATGATTGACACTCAATAAAGAGCTACAAGACAGAACATCTTTCTCATTCGCTTCACAGAGATTGGACCTCCTCCAAAAATTGATCAGAGCCAGAGCTCCGAATTCACCCTCCATGTGCTGTAAGGAATGTGTGCATGTGGCTGTGGTACCCAGCTGGGTCAATGTGCCACACAACTACACACAGGCCTCATGGCGTCGCACAAAACCCTCTGACTCACAGCTAGAGAATGACCAGCAAACCCCCAAAAGGCTCTGTACTTTTCCTTTTATACGGTTTAGAAGTAGCATTTCAGGTCAAGCATGTATTGTGTGGAAGGAATGTTATTGTTGGGATTATGATTGGACTGGAATTTATTGGGAATGTTGTTAACGGGATTAATCAGACGTCCAATCAGAGCCTTGTTTGGTTGTGAAATCAATATTTAGTCTCAAGTCAAGATTAATTCTGTGCTCCATCACATGCTGAGTGTGGATCGCTAAACTGTAAAGCTAATTAAAGGCAACAACCAAAAAAAAAAAAAAGAGAGAAAGATTTTAGGATTTAAAAGCTTTGAGAGTTATATTTGAGATTTTTAAAGGTGTTCAATTTAAAAGGTTAATAATATATTTATTTTTTTAGCAATTAAGTGAAATCCCTTGCTTTTTGTCTCATTTTAAAAGTCACAATCGCGTCAGGAGAGTTTGGTGCATCTGATCTGCATTAATAAGCGTTCCTGGTTTTTTTTTTTTTTTTAAAGATCATTGTGAAACTCGTTGCGGTCTGTGTGGTTTATTATACAGCATGTTATTGTAGGAGTCAGTAAATAGCCTTCACTTTCTCAGGCTACTTTTGATATTAAGCAATGCAAAAGAATCTACATTTTCAAAAGCAATAATAATAATTCGAATTAAAACCCTGGAAAGAGAGGAAAGTTAGTGTTTTTCGCGCGTGAATCACCTTCACCTCGTGTTTCTAGCAGTATTCATTTCCTTACATCCTTCTTTTATTCATTATATGGTCCGCGTGTTTGTTCTTTGCGTCCCAGTTGAAAGCCTGATGCACTTCTCTGCCCTTTCCCTCTTTCCTGTTTGGGCTTTTTCCGCAGGTTGTCGCTGGTGTTGCCGTTGCGCGCGGTGAGTGCGCGCACTGACACACTGCCACTCCAAAAAGTATTTATAATCGTAGACTTCTCATAGAGGCAAAGTGGCTCAGCGATGCTAACTTCGCTTTCCTTTACAGGGTTCTGAGTCTAAGAAAGTGCTTTCAGTTTGTCAGTTTGTCCTGAACGCTGTGCGTCTGATCGGTGACGCGTTCATTAAAAACTAAGCCTGAATTAGCTAACTAATAACTAAGCCACGTTAGCTCGCGCGCGGTATTATTGTTCGTTTCTTTTCTACCGCATTTTGAAAAAAAAACGTCATATTTAGATCCCTTAAGGGTTCCCCTGTCGTCCACCTGACCTTTAAGGCTTGTTCAGTTGCGCCTCTGTATGGAGCCGTTAAGGATTCTCTGTACAACAGAATGGTTTTCTGGCAGAAATGATTTACACACTGGAAAGTTTAGGCCTAAATATACAAAGAGCCCTTTCCCAACTTTCAACAATAAAGCTACCTACATTATTTATCCTGAAGAAATGGTTTCTATAATGTTATAAACGTTTGTTATTCGTAAAGAATTATGTTCGGCCCGTATTTACTTATTTATTTATTTGCTTGTTTATTTATTTATTTATTTATTTGCTTATTTATTTTTTATGTTGCTTCAAACAGCAAGAAAACGCAGTTAAAGATGCAACTGCAATAGAATATGAGAAATGTTTTTTTTCTCCTATGTTAGTAAGGGCACAGAATTGGCATCAATCGCATGAAATGCTCTCTCTCTCTCTCTCTCTCTCTCTCTCTCTCTCTCTCTCTCTCTCTCTCTCTCTCTCTCTCGCGCTCTCTCTCTC
>JAQQZR010000007.1:22587536-22611049 GCA_030068235.1 Notoglanidium macrostoma
GTATGTGTGAGTGTGTGTGTGTGATTGTGTGTGTGTGTGAGTGTGTATATGTGAGTGTGTATGTGTGAGTGTGTGTGAGTGATTGTGTGTGTGTGTGAGTGTGTATATGTGAGTGTGTATGTGTTAGTGTGTATGTGTGATTGTGTATGTGTGTGAATGTGTATATGTGAGTGTGTATGTGTGAGTGTGAGTGTGTATGTGTGAGTGTTTGTGTGTGATTGTGTGTGTGTGCGAGAGTGTGTGTGTGAGTGTGAGTGTGTATGTGTGAGTGTGTGTGTGTGATTGTGTGTGTGTGTGAGTGTGTATATGTGAGTGTGTATGTGTGAGAGTGTATGTGTATGTGTGATTGTGTGTGTGTGATTGTGTATATGTGAGTGTGTATATGTGAGTGTGTGTGATTGTGTGTGTATGTGTGAGTGTGTGTGTGTGATTGTGTGTGTGTGTGAGTGTGTATATGTGAGTGTGTATGTGTGAGTGTGTGTGTGTGAGTGTGTATATGTTAGTGTGTATGTGTGATTGTGTATGTGTGTGAGTGTGTATATGTGAGTGTGTATGTGTGGGTGTGAGTGTGTATATGTGAGTGTGTGTGATTGTGTGTGTATGTGTGTGAGTGTGTGTGTGTGATTGTGTGTGTGTGTGAGTGTGTATATGTGAGTGTGTATGTGTGAGTGTGTATGTGTTAGTGTGTGTGTGAGTGTGTGTGTGTGAGTGTGTATATGTGAGTGTGTGTGTGTGAGTGTGTGTGTGTGAGTGTGTATATGTGAGTGTGTATGTGTGATTGTGTATGTGTGTGAGTGTGTATATGTGAGTGTGTATGTGTTAGTGTGTGTGTGAGTGTGTGTGTGTGAGTGTGTATATGTGAGTGTGTGTGTGTGTGAGTGTGTGTGTGGTGCTGTTTTAGTATAATTACCCACAGTTGTGTGCAGTGATGAACAGAGTTACTGTGACCTCCCTGAAGTTGATTATTCTCCTACAGCTGCACGACCTGTAGTGTTGTGTTCCTCTTCTAGCACAACAATTTGTCTATGATTAAAATTTGACATTTTACTAAAGAACAGCACGCCATAGTTTTTTCTGTTTATCGTTACATTTAATGTTTTATTGAACAAGTTCCTACTTACACTACAGCCTATAAACAGTCGTTCCCTCACCAGCATCTCTTACCAGTTACAAATTTTTAAACATATGAATTTTTATATGTATCCCTAATGAGCAAGCCAGTGGCGATGGTGGCGAGGAAAAACTCCCTAAAACAACATGAAGAGAAATCTTTAGAGGATCCAGACTCAAAAGGGAACTCATCCTGACACCGCATAGTGCCAATACAAATAACACACTTCTATGACTGAGTGCTATATGAACAAAATGTACAACGTGTAGCATGAAATTCATTACAGTTTTAACATGAAGTCATATTTTGTTGAAGTTATCAACAGTTCACTGCTGGAGACTTGAGTTTCCTCAATAACAAATAGTTATAACAAATAATAGTTTCCGTCATAACAAAACTGTTTGGATCAACAACACTTTTATTATTACTGGAGCATATTATTTATGGAGCATCTGGCGTAGCGGAAAAGTTCCTGCAAATGAGCTGTTGCTATAGAAACAATCAAATATTAGTTTAAGCACATTAATGTATATAAAGTTGTTATTTGCAGCTGCACAATTGTCAGAGCTGCTGTTAGAGAAAACTAATCAACACCTTCTGACCAATCAGAATCCAGAACTCAATAGTGTTAGTTAGCTAACAGGCTTAGCAAGTGTCTTTATGTAATAATTAGCATCGCAGACACGATTGGTCAGATGTGCACGTTTATTTTGTGACGTCATTGTATGCATAGCCACACCCACAAGTCATTTTAATTACAGAAATATTGAGAAAATTTGCTTTAAATGAAACAAAAACTGCAAAATCGATAAAATCTGAATCAGACACGGAACCCGAACGAGCTGAAACACGATTTAAACAGTTGAGAGCAGAGAAGGAGGAGGTCGCAACAGCACGTTTCGTGTGAGATCGGAAAGTTTTTGCGTTCACGTGACTCTGGTAGCCAGATGGTGGGTTTGCGAGTATTTTTGTGATCCTGATTGTGTGAAGCCTCTCACACACACACACACACATCTTGTTTATTCCGCTCAGAACGTGCGATTGTGGTGTTGGTGGTTCATTGCCTGGTGTCCTGAATTGTTTGTTCAGATCCAGTCCTCGGCTTTGACCCCGTGACTGCGCAAGCGGACGTTCTGAGTGTCTGTCTAAACAAGAGCTGGGTGAGAACAAGCCTCCTGAAACACTTCAGATTATTCTACATCACCGAAATTGGTTTCACATGAGGGACGGCTCGCGTCAGCAGATTTTCTGATCAAATTAAACGGAGAAAGAGGACAAAAGAGCCAGCGGTTGTACTGATCTCTAATTTAATAAACAGAACCCAAAAGGAGGAAGAAGATAAAAAAGGATACTCAGTACTCCCTTTGTTCATGGCTGTCCTTATGGACAGTTACGCTTTAACACCCAGAAACAGAAACAGATCAGTCCACACAACCAACACACTGTTCACAATTTCATCCAATATCAAAATTATCCCCGGGTTCTCGCTTCAGCAGGAACGGTCTGAGCAGAAAGAGGTGCCTGGCGCGTATCATATTTCATCTGCTGAATGAAAAGTTTCAAAAGAAATTCAGTTCAAAGAAGCCTTTTGGAAATCTTGGTGAAATTCCAAAATTCGTGCCACATTTTTACATTCTCCAGAAAAGGAGATGAAGTGGTGATGATATTAGGATCTTATCGCTCAGTTTATCATTCACGGTTCTTACATTACGAGTCTTCTCCTCGGAGTTCTGGATCCGCAGAACTCATTGGTGGGCCTCAGAACCCCGTCCTCCTTAATCTGTAGATGAAAGTTTATTCGGATTTGTAAAAATGCGTCCCATATGTGACTTGTTTGGGAGTCTGGTGTTGATCTAAGGATTCCTCCTTTAGTGATATGATCAGTCGGGTGAATTTTCCCACTTCATCAGATTCAAGGCACACTCGGCGTGAGCGAGAGGGGTGCGAGAGAGAGAGAGAAAGACAGAGAGAGAGAGAGACAGACAGACAGAGAGAGAGCTTCTTATGGATTGATATTTGAATTAGTATTTTTTAACTCACTCTAAAAAGCAACATGTCCTTTGAGCTTCCTGTAGTTTGTGTCTTGTGGGCGTGGCCTGTCGTGCAAATGACCAGATTAGCAAAGCAAGATGACTGTACTGTCTACGGTCTCTGCTGTTTCCTTCCAAGCTTCATTTTCCTTCAGATCATCACTGTACAGATTGAATGCCGGGTCGTGTAGGACAGGACGAGATCGAACCACAGTTTTAAGATTTGCTTGAGAAGAAACAGCAAACCACGAGCGTCACAGGATCCAGCCATGAACCATTCAAGCCAGTCGTTCGGATGTGGTGCTTTACAGCGTCATACCTCATTTTCGTAAAAATTAAGAACATCTGATTACATATGTCACCCATGTTCCGCGTAGAAAACGGACGCCGCCTGTCGCGTCGTGCTTAGCGCTGAACATGGTGTTTATTTGGAAATTGTGCACCAATTGTTTTATTTTCAGTTGATTCAAATTCTAAATTATTAGATGTGAATATTTCTAAAATTTCAGTGTCAGCGCATCAAATTCAGAATCCATCACGTATGCTGTATGATGAACAGAGTTACTGTAACAACATCACTCACAGTGTTTTCATCCGTACATAATGTTTTATAATGCAACAAACCCACCAGATACTGCACATATAGAGCAAACTCTGGAATCTTACATACTTTTCAAGTATAACGAACAGCATCAAGGCTTAAATTAGGTTAAAAAATAAAATAATAATAATAATAATAATAATAATCATTTCTAATGTAATCTTTACTTAAGAGCTACACACTACACTAAAGCACAATACCTCCATCTTCTAACACTTATACATTTATATTTTAATTTATTTAGTTCCTGATGTTTTTTTTTTTTAAACATTTTCATTCCTTCCTCTAATTTTATAGTGTTTCTTAACCACATACATAAATTCATTAATAACTCCTCAAGCTTTATAGCCCACATTATCCACATTAGGCCTAATGTTCAGATTTCTTTCCTGACATCTGAAGCACACTCTTAAAAATAAGCCAAAAACCACCACAATAAATGGAATAATTAATAATAATTTCCAAAAAACGGGATTGTTTTACACGACAGTAAAATTTATGGTGGGACTTTTTCCATTTTAGTAACAACAAACACAGTTACCAAGCAAAAGGTTCTTTAGGAAACCAAAATATGGCTCCCTCAGGCATTACTTTAAAGATCTGGCATTTTCTGGCACTTTTATTTTGCATATGATGAATTTATCGACAACACCGACAGAACAGTGGATTATTAAATGTGCTCACTTTATAGTAGGAACTGAAATTTTCATGACTTCATTGTTTATAACTTCGCATAACAGAATCACTTCCACACATCCCCGCCTCCGAAATCCCAGCATAACCTCTGAACATTTATATATTGTTGTTACAAACTCTCCATTTTTAGGTTTAAATGCTTTAAAAAAACGACACAAACATCACGTGTCAGGGCCGTAACAATGAGAGCGTAAAGGAATACAGCATCCTTTAAAAGCTTTGTCTCTGATAATGCTGTGCAAATGGGTTACAGACTGCAATTTCAATGGCAATGTATTCTGAATAAATTACACAAATGTCCAGCAATTTACTTATTTCTCCCCCCTCTTTTTATTCTGCTGGGAAAAGCCAGATGTGGAGGTTTTTTGGGTGCTGCGGTCAGCTCTGTTATGTTCGAGTGTGTGTGGTTGTAAAGCAGCTGCTACTCTGCAGATTTTATTAGCCAACATGACACTTCTTTACTTTGTAAGCAACGATTTGATATCCAGCATCAGAATGAGTCCGTTTCTGCCATTGCACGAAGCACTGACAGGTTTAATGAAGGAAAAGCAGTGTGGTCTGGGTAGAAACTGGGGAAGGCAAAAGGACAAGGTTTGGTTAAAAAAAAAAAAAAGAAGAGGAGAAGAAGAAGAACTTTTGAGTTTTCCTTTAAGACACAGATTCACTTTCAAGGACGGCTAATTGACGGCTGAATGCTTTCAATTTGTGAACAGTTCACGTGGTCGTCCCAGGCATTCCAGCTCGCCTACGGATTTTTTCACAGTGTTGTTCGAGTCATTCTTGAAGCTGTCGTCTTCTCGGTTAAACCCAGTTCCACTTCTTTTCACACTTAGCTTTAGACTGGGTTCAATATATTACATTATATACCGTATAGTACAAACCTGCGGTAGCAGATCCTCTCTTACGGCCAATCTATGTAAATTATTTAGCTAAAGGAGTCGGGTTTTCAGACCTTTGTAGCTTTGTCATTTCATTTATACTCTCTTGCCTGATTAGCGAACTTACAACAAAAGCATTAGGACAGAGAAATATCTGTTTAATCTCCGTGCGTAAAATTCAAACAAACGTCTGTGACGCTAGATAGGAGATGAGAATGAGCGCACACCCGGAGGAAAGTGCTATCTACCCTCTTCCGCATACATGAGCCGTGAACACCCAGAAAGCACGGCCAATTACGTTCCCATGGCTCTCAGATGGCTTTGGGATTGATGTTGATGCAGCAAACAGCTGCTGCGATGGCTCAGGCCTACCATTGCTATGATTACTTGACTTCAGTTGCAACAAATAAAACGGAATTGAACTGAATGTAGCTGGACTTTGGACCATTTATAGTTGAATACTCCTGCTCTAAGGGAAAACAGTAGCAGTGATCTGGGATGAATTATGAATTTTAAATCAGAATTTCAGCCAGAACATTCCAATTAGAACCATTAATTATTTATTAATTATTTAATAAACAATTAAAGGGACCAAGAACTCAGTCAAAGGGAAAGTGCATGTACAGGATTATATCAGCTATCACTCAGGGTGAAAACCGTTTTTCTCTCGATTTTCCATCGTTTAAAGAAATAAAACGAAAAACGACTTGAACTGACAACTTGAATTTGTTGTAAATTGTCCAAGGAGAACAGACGTGTTACTGCTGCGTGCACAGTGACCATTCTTCAGTCTGCAAAACTAGGAATACTGGCTGACTGGAAAATGGGTTTATTCTAATTTATTAAGCTCATTCTGAACACTCAGACAAACCTCAGGACAATCTCATGAAGCTGTGATTCGTGCCGTTAGCCGTGATTTCCCACTGCGTTTAGAAACGGCTGCAAATTTATTAAAGCTGCCAATATGAACAAACAACAGCCTGTTTATTGGAATAGATTTAATATAGATGATAACTCTTCTTCTTAGAACCGAAATGAATTCACTTTCTTCAAGAATATGAGAAGTGTATTGTTCAGTACTCAGTACAGGGGGAAAAAACAACGCTATCTTTTCTTTTTAACCAGGCTCCCACATGGAAACACTTACGACGAGAATTAGTCACGAATCAAACCGACTTTTCGGGTCCTTTTATAACCACGCACCAGGACTCCTGTCCTACACCTGCTTCTAAATCAGACTGGGTTTAGTCAACTCACGGTAATTTCCTTAACGTCTAAAGTCATGTGAGTAAATAGCGGATTAATTATATTCCTTCCTGTGTAGCTTTCATGTCAGTATATTGTGTTAAATGTTTATATTTGTATTCGGACAACATAGACATGATGAGATTCCTAGACACCTTCTCCGAACATCTGCTCCGTAAATAAGAAAAAACCCATCAGGGTGGTGTGATGAAGAGGAGATACTCGTACCACGCCGAAGCGGATTGTTTTCCCATAACAGCACGACCTCGAGTGTTTTATTTCTCTTATACTACAGCAGATTACCAAATGATTACATATTTATTTACATTGTTGTTTATAATATTGTTGATCGTTCACTGAACAAGTTAGTTCCTGTTCTCTCGTAAGTTACAGCAGCCAGAAACAGTCGTTCTTTCACCATCCTGTTTTTATTTCACTCTCCTGAAGTCAATAAGACAAACCAAACTCACACCTTGTCGTCTTTCGTTACCAAGAAACCACAAAGAAGAGTAAAGGCCAGAGGTCCTGAAGATGTCGGAAAATTTTACAGCTTTACCTCTGATTGTTACCAAATGTGAGACGTACAAAAATGTATATTTTGTTATTCGTAAAGTGTATAAAGCTTTCAGAAGGGTATGAAACAGCGCAGCATTCGGTTCTAGGAAAATAATCAGCAACAGAGCGACTGTAACTACCCAGAAGTTGATTATTTTCCTGTAAAAGCATGCCTCCCAAGTATTTTATTCCTCTTACATCACAATTATTTATTTATTAAAGAATGATGTATCATACTTTTTATCTGTTTATGGTTACGTTTAATGATCCAGCAGCTAGAAACAGTCATCACAAAGCGCTGACACTGGAGACTCCTTCCATAAATAATAAACGAACGTCTCCTTACATATCATATATGGATACATTTATAGATTCATAAGTTTATATTCAGGAGTCATACACGTCTGCGAAGCTGCTTTGTGTTTTGTCTGTTGTTAAAAGTGCTACACGACTAAAATCGAATTGAATCGAATTGAATATCAACGAACACGGGCGCTTTTTATTCAGTTTATTATCGGACACACGAGTCCCTCTGAATGAGCTGTTGCTATAGACACGGTAGGAACGATAACGTAGTAAAATAATCAACATCAGACATCATATCAAGTCTGCTATGTGACCCCGCCCTGTTGTTGATTATATTTCTATAACAGAATAACTCATCATGGTGTTTAATTGAAGGTGTGTCTGCGTTCATCAATTCTGTATAAAACTTGAACAGTGAGTTAAACCGCATACCACTCCACCATTTTCATTTTTATAGCTCACAAGGCTTTTGACTGAGACTGGATTTCTCTTCAGGTCATGAACATGCATTTCCACATCTCTGATGTTCTCCTTCAGAAACTCAACCACTCGATGATCTTCTGCGTTCTCAGGCCAAGGCAGGCTTTTCAGAGCAACACACTGGGATGGGAGTCGTGTTGAGTTTGGCTCGGTTCGGCGTTACTGACAATGGACACTCAGTTTCACTCTATTTCCCTCTCACGCCACTTTTCCCCTCTTTCCTTCCATCCATGAATAATGTTTTAACTTTCTTTTGTGGTTTGTTGCCTTTTTCATGCTGTACATTAACCACAAACCCAAAAACAAATCATTTGATCATTTCGAAACTCAGAAATTCAATTATCCAGTCAGATGATGTCCAGAAAGCCGCAGATACATGCTGGAGAAAAGATGTGTGTGTGTGTGTGTGTGTGTGTGTGTGTGTGTGTGTGTGCATGCAGGATCTTTAAGTGGTGTGTCATCATTGTGTTCCTGACCATGTTTTGTCATGACCCTTTTGAGTTTGTAAGAATCGTTGCTTCCTCGACATGGACTTCACTGTGGAACATCCGAGCGGAGTTATAGCCTCTGTGCTAGCCACATGGCTTCAAGCTCTTTTTCATTTTTCTTACAAGGTCATGTGTGTGTGTGTGTGTGTGTGTGTGTGTGTGTGTGTGTGTGTGTGTGTTTTTCATTGCAAGAAGTTTCCATTACTTTTTTCAGTACACATTTGACTCATCCACATTAATATGGATATTTCTAAACTTCATATCAAAGCGTTCTTACATTTTACCCAAACGCTGAGGTCTCATTTTCGGGTTGGTGTCATCACCATTCACTGTTTTTACACCAAATTTATATGTCGCATCTGGTAGAAATAACAATTACATCACTGTTCTTATTCATGTTCATGTACTTGATGCTGAACTGGCGTGTAGCTCCCCAACAACCTGATCAAGGTGTAACGCTGAGAAAAAAAAACACTTAGCTAGTGAGATTTTGGGCTGCGTTCACACTACCATGCTAAAGTGACTCAAATCGGATTTTTTTTGCCTTAATGTGACACAGAAGTCCAATCTTTTCAAATCAGATCTGAGTCACTTTCATATGTGGTCCTGAATCCGATACATATCCGATCCGTGGTCATGTGACCTGAATGAGAAGCTCAGACGGGCATCATGTGAGTTTGTGCCTGTACGCATGCGCAGAGCGCGTCGTCATCAGCAGCTCGCTGTTCTGTCCGTTTGTGCTGCTGATCGAGATGTGCTACTTAGTGATTGTGTGTTAGGGTTAAGGTTAAGGTTTTAGGGTTAACTTTAAGCTTTAAGTCTCAGGGTTAAGGTCAGGGTCAGGGTTAAGGTCAGGGTTAGGGTTAAGGGCTACGGCTAAGATCCAGTTTATTCTCTGCTATCAGTAGCATTTACTCACACTACAGTAGCATTTTTTCATCAAGCTGCACAAATCATTAGAACAGCAGCAGCGTAGCAAAACAACACTGATGAGCACTACAGCTGACCAACTGTTTGTCCTCCAGAGCAAAATGCCATGCGTACATTAGCTACTAGCCTCCAGTTTGTCAGTTTTCGCACCGTGAGTCGTCTCACAGATATGATGTCTTTAGGTAGCGTGACTCTGAGTTGGTTAAAACTAGCTCCTTATACAACATGATCTTTGCAGTAAGATGCCAATGCAAGGTTAGAAGATAACCTAAATAAAACGTTTCCACATCATGCTGGTGGATATATTTATACTCTCTCAAAGAAGAGATGTCAAAGACAAACTCATCACTTTTGGCTGTTTTCCAGACGCAGAGGTAAGAGATGTCTGAAGGGCTTGCTCAGACCACCTCACATGTAGGACAGGCTCAGAACGGTCATTAAGTTACCAGAATGTCCTTCATTAACATTAATATCATAACTCAAGGCGTCTCTTAGTGTCAGGTTAGTAAGACAGACATAATGTGGACACAGTATAAGCAGCATTGTTGTCACCCGTCAGCACCAGCAGTCTCTCTCACTCACTCTCTCATCTGTCACACCGCCTTAACAGTTCATCCAGCAATAATTAGTACATGTGAGAAAGCTAATAACACCCTAGGAAAACAAATGGAGTTTATATTGTGGCTACCTGACTTCCTGATTGCGCTGCTGAGTCTTAGCCTTCTCACACTAACAAGTGACAAAGTGTTCATCTTCTACGTATTTAATATTTTCCATGGAGCCACGACTTCAATGACATCAAAGAGATGTTTTTGCCTCTATTTTACCTAAATGGCATGGAAGGGAATCAAATCCAAACAACTGGCTCGAACAATTCCTAAGTCCAATGAGTGGGCTGACGTTTGTCTCCACTCGCACTCATTTAACATTTGACCAAATCTTTTCCCGTCACATACGACCGCTCATTAAATCGAATCAAATCTAAAGAGGTTATGAAGGAAAATAAGATTGGAAGGAAGTAGCAGACATGGTTAGTGCTTCTCGTAGCTAGTAGAGTTGCTGATTTTCACACTGACTCGTGCGTTATCTAATTTGTTTAGCGCTGTATAGCTGCTACTTTTACGCATCAGACAGGCCACGCCCACAAGAGACAAACTATAAGTGACACAAACAGCTTGTTGGTCAATACTTCTGCCAAACTCAATTTCTTTAAAAATTCAGTAGAGGTCATGTACGAAGTCTCTGAGCTTTGCATCCTGTGTATAACGAGTCGGTGTTAGTGCAGAGGTGTGCAGGATTCGTGTGTCGGGAGCGGAGAGTCTTCTCCCTGTCACTGTGTTTGAGTGGATAAAAGCTCAGTGTGATCCGTCATGCAGGTCAGCCGCTGACCCCGTCGCTGTTTTCACAGCCACTCGCTTAATCCTCAGCTCCTATCTGGGAGGTTTGCGCCGGGCTGGACAGCAGACTGACTCGCTGTTATGTTTCTGCCACAGGCCTCAGTCTTCTCAGCAAGGCGCCCGCTGTCATCGCTGTGACCTCTGACCCGGTCAGTGGACAACCCCAGGGATCCTGAGGGTCTTATGACGTGAGGTTTAAAGGTCAAGAGCCAGGGATGCGTGCCTGCACCTCGCTGCATCTGGAGCGCCCAACTTACTTTTATTAAAACCCTCGGGGGCCTATGAACTCAGCACCACATCAAATCGAACACGCCCGTGCATTTCTATTAATATCTTTGCGATAATACAGTGCAGAAATACGGTTTAAACCTTGCCTGAAGCTGTACTGTCTACGCTTTCGGTTCCATCTTATTGCGAGATCGTATGTGGGTTCATTTAGTAGACATTGGAGACATCGCCAAGAGACGCATAAAACAAATGCACGCTAAACGTTTTCAGTTGCTGCAGAAAAGTTTAGAAAATCAGACTTCAGCTTTTCAGACTTTACATCCTAAGTGTCTGTGTACACAGTGCTCTAGGTCAACTGGGACCTTATTATAGAGTGAGCTGAGATTGTACTGAACATTTTGATATAAAACACATGGTATAATGTTGTCTGTAAATATCTTTAAAGGCGAATAAAAGATAACATGCAAAAACTGAGAAAATGTCTTTGGACCCCAATGTATTAAATACATTATCGTTTCTATAGTAACAGCTCAATCACAGGGACGTATATGGCGGCTGCTTCACTTTAACAGGTTAAAATGTTTAATTAACATGTCTTTAAGGAGTCTCCAGTGTCAGTGCTTTGTAAGAGTCAGAGGTAAAGCTGTAACTTTGCAGTGTGTTATCTCAAGAGAGGAGAGAAACAGATGCTGGAGAGGGAACGACTGTTTATAGCTGCTATAACATAAGTGGGAACAGGAGAACAGGAACATGTGTACAACAGTAAATGGATAAGAAATCCTTTGCAAATTGCTGTGTTCAGTATATAGTAAGTACTCTAAAGAATAGCAGGCTATCCACATTTGAGATGTCGAACAGTACATCATTTTGTGCTTTTCTGAAAAATGACCTTGTTCAAGATGCTCTTCTGTAACATCTGAGCGATCACATGACACACACACACACAGTCCAGCAGCTTGTAAAGGTTTGCTTTTAAACAAATCTTGACACCATAATACGCTGCGAGGCTTCACACAAATATGAAACCTGTTATTTCCTCTTGAAACGTGTTATTTGCATAATCGACAGCATGTCGTCTTTCCCCCACCGAGGCTCTGTCGAACAATTGGAAACATCCGTATTCGTGAATTCTTTACAATTTTAGGCCTACAGGCTTTAACGATGACTGCTTCCAGACCATCATGGAGGCAATGAATAGAAGTAAAAGAAACAGCGTGAGTTAAATGGAATAAATCCACTCCAGTCTGACTGCTGTAATTAGGCATTTTACAATGATATAAGGTGTAAAGTACAGGATATCGAGGCCATTCGAAAGGCAGTAGAAGTGCTGAACGGCTGAAAACGTCACGCATTGAATGTGTGTGTGTGTGTGTGTGTGTGTATACACATTCAGTTTCTGTGCATACTTTCTCTGTGACCTGTCTCTGACCAGCCAAGCATGATCTTTAAGCAAATGTTTAATTGAATTAGGATTGAAGCCTCAGGGCAGGAGGGCAGAAGGGGCAGGAGGGGCAGAAGGAAGACACAGACCCCAGTGATAAGGTTTCCTGGTTGTGGCTGTGGGGCACCGGAAGGGCATCGTGGGGAAGAGAAAGTGTAGCCTGGGGTTGTATGAAAGAATGCAGGTGGGCGAGGCAGCTATACATACATACATACGTGTGTGTTTGTGTGTGTGTGTGTGTGTGTGTGTGTGTGAAGTCAGAATGGGAAGACACTTGTGATTTCACTCCTGTACTTAGAGTAAAAGTCATGAAACAGCTTCTATGTTCATGTATGTTGATATATTTCCTTCAGAAACAGGAAGTCAGAGTGACATCATGTTTGTAATCAACAGCCAATAGCGCTCGAGATGCATCACACCCCTGGCGAATCCAAACAATCTTAACACTAGCTTAGCAAGCTAGCTAAATATGTAGAACAGATTAATGGGACGAGATAAACTTCCACCACTGAACATCAGAAATTTGCCAAGAATTACAATGTTTTATTCAAGAACGACACTTCGTACTTTTTTGTCTGGTTTTAGCTACGCTTAATGTTGCCCATGAAACACGCTGTCAGTTAAATTAGAGCATCTTTACACTTATAGCAGTTTCTCGAGTTTCTAAAGCTGGGGTTAGTGTTGATGACAGGTCTTGGATATACGGTGACAGTGCAGGCGTCTGGCCTCAACACTCTGCTGGATAAGAGCTTGTTGTCATTTATTTGGAAAAAGAAACACACTTGTAAAAGGCTCTCGGTGGCAATCTCATTTTACACGGGTTTCCACATAAAACCCTTCAAATGTGATGCCACAGGGAGACGGTGGCAGCGCCGGCGAAGCATAAAACATCAGCCCGAAACGCCGCAGATCTGTGACGTCTAAACAGCACGGGTTTATTGACGAGCACGACACCAAATCGCATGAGGGAGAAAACCGTAACGGTGTAACAACGTTAGAGAGGTTCCAGCGGACACACCCCCTCGAACCCGGTCATTGAGAACAAGAAGCCGTAATCCCAGCAGATTCTCGACACAACACAACAAGCTGCAAATTTTACGAACATCTTTGCCTGGTTTTTAATGATGGTGTGGGCGTTTGTCATAAAACACTGCTATTAAGCTCTTTCTCGATGGCACAAGCTCTCGCCTGTGGTTTGCAGCAGGGCTTTGGAGAGAAAATGTGACGTTAAAAGGCACTGTTTGACTCTGGAGTCTGTTATTTTGTTGGACATCAAGGTTGTGACTGGAGACTTGAAATGAACCACAAGCCGCTCTGGTCAGCCACTGTGACTGGAAATGACATCATTCTGTCCTGAACAATTTCCAAGAACACCCGAGGAGATCTGGCTGGTCAGCTGGGCTTCAGGTGCAAATTGTTGAATCGTTTTCGGAGGATAAATATGACACTGATGTTTATTCTGATTATCTTCTCATGTATTGCATGTGTATTGTTTGGCCCGTGGAATGTATCCCTCTGTGGGATTGTATCATTTATAAATCACACGAGCAACAATCTTACCTTGTTATTTATAAATTATAAAACCCAGTAGAGTTGTACGTTCTGTGAATAACTTTAAACGACTAAACGATGATGACCTTTAACAGCAATTCTTCAAGGGGTCTTTCGTTCTTAATTTTTCTTTTAAGACATGATCATTATTAAGCAATAATGAAAAGTCTTTGGAGTAAAATTAAGTCATGTGTAAGAACAATGTGTGAATTCGCCTTACAAATATTTACTCGTGTTTACTCTGTAATCAAAAGAAACGCTTTTACTTGGGCGATAAATAGTAAAGCTAGTAACAAGTCTGCTATTCTGCAAAGTCTAATAGCAATACATTAATTATTAAGACACAAAAGAAGCTTTTTTATTTCTGAAATGTATACCTTGATATTAAGAAGAGTGTGGAATAAAACACTGTAGCATGCTGTTATAGGAAACTAATCAACAACAGGGTGGTGTGATGAAGCAGAGTTACTGTAACTACCCTGAAGTTGATGTTTTTCCTGTAGAAGCATGTCCCCAAGTGGCTTATTCCTCTTGCATCACAATTTTTTATTTATGAAAGAATGACATATCATGTTTTTTTTATCCATTTATGGTTACGTTTAATGTTATAGCAGCTATAAACAGTCGTCACAAAGCCCTGACACCGGAGACTCCTTCCATAAACATTACATAATCATCTCCTTCACCATATCAATGATTAGACACGATCTTTTATCTGCTTATTATCAGCTGAGTGTCCGACGTACAGGTCCCTGTGTATGAGCCGTTACTAGGGAGATGATAACGTATTGAACGAGCGCATTAACGTACGTATATCAACCTGTGATTTGCAGCTTCTTTAATGTGAAAAAAACAAATGAATCCTCACCTTCTGATCAGAATCCAGAATTCAACAGCACTGTGGTTTAACTACAGATATTTACCGTGTCACGTCACGTCAGGGTTGAGTTATCATAAAAGATTATTGTTACATGGTAAAGCGAGCATCACAATCAACACTCTCTCTCCCAGCTGAGACAAGTTCTGGAATGTTTTCAGGAAATTCATATTCCTTAGTTCATACGTATAAAAGACAGAAGCGTTAGTATTTATCCAGGCTTTCCTCTGTCTGCTCTATGTCCATTAGCTGTGGGTTTATTTTATAAACTCACCCAGGACAATGGTTTGGCGGTTTTCGTGATTCAGGATTCAGATGTTTATAAATTTTCTTAAACTGTATTCCAGAGGCCATGCCGCACGACAGGCTGAGACACGAGAGTACGTGTGTAATGAAGTTCTCACGTCTGTGGTAATCAGTGTCTCAGGTACTGCGACAGCGCTGACCTTTGGAGTTGAGGTCATTCCAGAGATGGGAACGAAAGAAAGAAAGAAAGAAAGAAAGAAAGAAAGAAAGAAGGGCTGTCATATGCTTAATGTCTCGGAATGTCCTGTATCCGACCAAAAAAGAAGCTCTTTCAAATTCAGTCCCTAATCAGAGTCATGTTCCTCATTCAATTTAGGAGGATGGAAGACGTGGTCCTTTATTCACGGCTCATTCGGTTCCCAGAGCTGAGATGAGCGTATGTGTGCGTGGTGAGAGGGTTCTGTGTGGACTGTCGATTTGTTTTCTTTGTTCAATTCTAGCCTAAATATTAATCGACACCTCCATTTGAATTATTTATTTATTTAAATCTTTACATTAAACAGTGCCAGGCCACTCTGCTTATTATTGTCTTGGGTTTTTTCCCCTTTCATTTTTGCGTGTCTCTCTGTTGGACTTTGCTGTTGGCGACACGCACCGCCCAGATAACGCAGGTAGTCAGAAGCAAGCTCAGGTCCGAACAAAGCCCTGTTCATGCAGTCATCGAGGTGCAAGTGATTTCAATTACAGCTCAGAGCGCTGTTTACCAGCTCTGAGGTCAAAGGGTCATCGGTGAGCCGGTCTCATCTTCAAAGTTACACGGAGAGCTCTGCATCGCTCTGCATCGCTCTGCATCGCTCTGCCTGCCCACTTCTACTGGAGGAAATGTGTCTAATATGACTTCACACTTTACCTGCATTCATAATAACAGCTTTAGGAATAAAACTTAAATAAAACCACAGCACCATGGAATTCTGAATTCTGGTTGGTCAAAAGGTGATTAATTTTCTAGAACAACAGCCCTGACAGTGGTGCGGCTGCACATCACTGACATTAATGCCGTCATTCTAGTTTGTTATTGTTTCTATAGTAACAGCTCTAATTTAACCTTGGTGGAAGGAGTCTCCAGTGTCAGCACTTTGTAACAGTGAGGTAAAGCCGTAACTTTACGCTTTCCGGCATCTTCAGGACAGAGGAGTTTACGCTTTGGTTTCTTGTTAACAGGGCAAGATGCATTTTTGTTTTTTCATCTTGAAACTTCAAGAGAGAGAAAAAAATATATGATACTGCGATCCCATTACGTGGACCTTCCGCAACATTAAAAGTAACTATTAACAGATCAGAAATGTGATGTGTTACTCTGTAATTTAATAAGTTGACATTTTTATTCATTGGCAAATTGCTGTCATGCAAGACGCATCAGGACATGCTGTTATTGGAAAACAATCAACATTGAGATGGTAACAGTAACTCTTTGATGATTATTTTCCTATAACAGCACCACACACAGTCTTTTACTCCTTACATACTGTATAGCGCAGTAACGTCACATTTAATATGAGTGAGTTTCAGCAAAATGCATTTTCTGACCTTTGACCCCAGCGCGCAGGAACTCAAGATCCCTCTTCCTCTTCTTTCCGCATGAAAATATGACAACATGTCTTAAGCATTTCCAGAACTCTGTCAACTAATTAATTAAATTAACATGGACCTTGTAACACAAGAGGCAAGAAAAATCAATTAGTTTTAGTATGCAAGCGCTTCCTCTGGAGAGGCGGAAGACGTGGTGCGGGTGGAGAGATGGGAGGAAGTTGGGGTGTGGGATTACTGCGCCTGAAGGCAGCGGGACTTCCTGTAAACAAAAGAGAGCGGTGTGGCGATGTGGAGCGCCCGTGGGCTGCAGACGTCGTGTTAGAATAACGGACTGTCACTGACATCTACGTCTATATTGGGTGAAATGCTCATCATCTCTAATAGTACAGACTTTTCATCTTATTAGAAAATCGTATTCAGGGGTTAAATGAGGACTTCTGTTGCTTTTAAGGGTTCTAACTATTCAATAACAGCCCTGATTCATTTTACTTCCTCTATAGAAAGCTAAGGGTCAAATTAAACAGCTGACTGGCTTTAAGACATGGAAACAATTCCTTGGGTGGCACTTTATTTTAAGAAACACATATTACAATGTTAATGAACGTCCTTGTCCTTCGTTCAGTAAAGATGCTTATGCAAAATGAATGAAAATGCATTTGGTGAAAGTAAAGGTAATTGGTTAATACTTGGGGATTGGGAATCTGTCATATAATAAGTGCATTATTAATTGCGGTAATGTGAAATTAATGCTTTGTTAAGACAGATGAATCATCTAAATTCATCTCTTATTAGTGCATAATATTTGGTATAGCTGTAGATTCTAGGTAGCATCAACTGACCTGCACATAATCACTTTAAGAGCTATTAAAAGATAAATAAGTCACTAATACTGTGAAATGTGTACTATTCAAAAAGAAGAGTTTTAGTTATCACTGATTAGAAGCTAAAAAGTTTTCTGTAATAAATACCAATAAACTAGCAGGTGTTGCATCCATTAAAAAAAGGCTACACCTGTCTTATCTCTGATGAAAAATAACCCCGTAGATCATGAACTAAACACCATGGGAATTTTAATTTAAAGAGTTAATATTAAAATGTAAATGATTACTAGAATATGGGATGTTTGTAGTATCAGTGCGTGCAGAACCTACAGATACGACATGTTGCTAATTGACGAATGTTACATTAACATGAACAATTAACATGAATGTTAATTCATAGTGAATAAACTGTTTAATTTGAGCTTAAGAGCTTCATTAACCCTTAAAATAACTGTTCCTTTCAGTCAGCAAAAAAACGTGTTTCATCTAGCAAAATTAGAAATTATTTATTTATTTATATATTTATTTTAGGGTTTTTTTTTTCTTTTAAATTTGTCTATTTTCTACATTGTAGAACAATACCGAAGAGATCAAAACTATGAAGTTACACATGCGGAGCACATATGGAATTATGTGGTAAACAAAAAAGTGTTAAAAAAAATTTATGTTTGATATTTTAGATTCTTCAAAGTGTCCAGCGTTTCCCTTGAAGCTTTGCGTGCTATCGGCGTTACCTTAACCAGCTTCATGAGATCACCTGGAACGCTTTTCATTAACAGGTGAGCCTCGTCTAAAGGTAATTAGTGGAATTTCTTGCTTCCTTAACGTGTTTGAGATCATCAAAGAGTAAATTGTAAGTATTAAAAATATAGTAAATAGCCCTTTCAACAACTATATGTCAAGAACCGTTCAACAAGTTAAGAGAAATGACAGTCCATCATTACTTTAAGACATGAAGTCTCTTTTGAGTAATAAAAATAAAGAAAAACCATTGAATTAGAACGGGCGTCCAAACTTTTGACTGGTTCGGTATATGTTACATGTCACTCAAATCTGAGTTTAATAGAGGTGTACACGGGATAAGTTTTTAATCTCATCTATTTCCAAAGGAAATCTGATCAATCTCACCAGAATTCGATTTAATTTGATTTGATTCGATTCGATTGCGGTTAGATAAAGGAGGACGTGTTCATTAACACAGGAGTGTACTGGATACTCACATGGCCATGCATTTGCAATATTAATTCCTATTCAGTAACTGCTTTATCCTGCATAAAGTCCCTTCCAGTTACATCATCTGTTTAAAGTTATGTGCTAACTAAAGACACCAAGTTCCATTATCTCAGTAAATAACAAAAAAAGTTTATGCTTACCTACCAGCTTGTAAATTAAGCTGTTAATCATCTCTATATACGAGGACGAGTCAAATGTAAACCTTAAAACTGCGACACAAAGAAGAATTTAATTGAATTTTTTGTTCTTGAGGAATCTGGACACTCAAATGGAGGTTATGTAGAAACAAATGGTACACTTTTGTGACACCTACTGTATTTGCAGTAAACAATGCAAAATAAAAATAATGAATGTTTTCATTTGCCTCACCTTTGTATATACAGATACCGTGTATTTTCACTGGTAAAATTAACAAACAGCTTCATATCAATAGTATTTTGTTAGAAACAAGCTAGAAAACATCCCAGGATGCATCATGAGTTAGTGTAGATTTGTAATACGGGACGTTTCTGCTGCCAAATTCTTCACAAGGACACACTAGCATCTTCTGGCCATGTGCCAGTCAGGACTTGTGACTTGTGCTGGAAGGTAACGACCGTAACCCGTTCGAGGACAAAGGCCTCACTCAGCCTATGTGCTTTACTCTTTTATTTTCTGCTTTATATCCATGTGCTCTGGTTTTCTAACGCTAACTCAATTACCGCTAATCACTCAATTCGAATCACATGCACCCAGCGAGTAAATAAGGCCGTCAAATACGCAGACGGAAAGCTATGCTGTTTTTTTCCCTCTCGAGCATTTTTGCAGAAGAATGAAAGAAAGAAGAATTTCAGCTGGTTGCCCCATATATAGCAACTGCATTGTTAGTGCTTGGCCATGTATAGCCTTTTAGTTTGGTGTCTTTTTGCTATAAAATGGTCTGCTACTCCTTTTACCTGCTGAGACTCAGAGACAGGATTTCTCCAGACCATAAACTCACTAGAATCTAAACTGGACGTATTTGTTTCAAATGACCTTTTAGGAGCTGGAATTTCACACCAAAAACAATTATCCTGTGCCACTTAAAGGACTCTGTTTTTTTTATAGCTCGCTGTTGGCTTTTTAGAGCCGTCGCTCTGAGGCGTGTGCTCGTTTTAGACTGACTCGTCAGGATGTCGTGTTGCTTGCTGAAGTTCTACCAGTTTCTGTGTGCCCAGTCATTTAGGCTTGAGGAAAAAAATGAACAAAAGCATTAAGAGCGTTTTCACACTTAAAGGTCCGTTTGCTGACTCAGAATGAGTGAAATTGATTCCTTTGAGTCGGAAAAAAAAAAAAGTCTGAGGTGTGCTTAGGGCTGGACATGTTCTTGTAAAACTCTTTCGTTCATCGGTTAGAAATATGGCGATGGAAAAAGTAAAAACAAACGTTCAGAAATCAGAAAAATCCACAGAGAGCACAGAGCCAGTGCTGAATAAATGATTCGATAATTACATAAATAACACTTTTATATTTTTGTGTCACGGCCGGCTCAGCCAAAAAATCTAGAAATAAATTCTGCCATCCAAAACACACTGCATGTTTGAATCACTATCTGCAGCCGAGTCGATTCAGAGTCAATCGCTTTCTCAATGGAGTTCATACTGAAAGCACGTCTCCCGGACCCGAGTGTGATCGCCGTGTTCTCACCTGCGTCTGTGAGGCCGGAGAACACCAAACGGACAATATGCGCTGACTCAGATTTTCCTCAGCTTTAAAGCAGAAATTCGCTGGGGGTAAAAGAGTCGGAGGAAAGGAAATGAGGTCTGACATGTTGACTCAGGTTAAAAATCCCTCTGGACCCTGAACGGACAGCTATTAAAGTTTAATTGCTAGCCTCTCTAGGTTCTCGGTTCTCTTCGGGTTCTGCCTGGTACACAGTCATTAAGACTCCGGTGTGTTATGGAGGTGTGCCTTTAACACCTGTCAGTAAAAGCTGGAACGGTTTTGCTTGGAGCTCTCAGATAATAAGAGCAACGATTATCAGTAACAAGCACTGAGTTGGTAAAGGATGACAGCAAGTTAACAGTTTCCATTCTTTACCCAACTTCCCGCTTGGTTTTAGGGGAAAAAAACCCTAAAAACGAGAGTGTCTGAGCTATGTTATGGATCCATTTGCATAATTCACTTTGATGGCTAGATATTAGGCCTCCGTCTTTACTCACATTTGTAGCTGAAGATTACAAAGAACTATTTGCAGCGCCGTGCAGACTACCAGGAGGAGACTATCAAAGGAAGGGAGCGAGGCTTTCAAGTCAGGACACTTCGATTGTGTTACAGATTGGTTCCAGGTGAGGCAGCTTTGGGAGGCTCAGCCAGAGGAAAATTGCCCTCCGTGAAGTGCCGGGCGAGAGGCAGCGAAGCTTCATGGTTGGGATGGTATTCCGGAATTCCTAAACTACTCACGTTTGGAAGGGATTTGAAGAGCTGGAGGCCGGGCCTCTGAAAACTTGTTGTGGTGATCGTCTACATATTAAAAGCTAAGTGAACTGAGGCGGAGTCGTCTCTTCCAGCTTGGCCTGAGAATAGCTTGTGATTTCTTCTCCGGGGTGATTTTGAACATATTTTCCAGCGCCGTATTTTTCCGTGTTAAAAGAATCTATCGTTCCGTGCGCAGATGTGGTTTTCTTCCAGTTTCACCCCCTTCTGTCTCGGGATCATCCAACATGCAATCATCACATCGCAGCAAATGTTCGGCCTCGGTTTCTCTCATCACTTCCTCGTGTCAGGTGTGACATACCGAGACAGGAAATCAGAGGCCCGTTACATTTATTATAAAAAGATTATCAACTCAAAGTTCAATAGTTTTGTGTGCAAAAAGTTAGCACACCCTTCCTCTAAATGTTGACACTGGCAATGTATTTAACACAAGTTCAGTTTTACAGCTCTTTGTTCATATTCAAATATTTCACATGAACGGATTAAACGATGTGTGTAATTGTTGATATAGTGGAGCTTTCTGTAGGGAGATATTTATGTTACATTTATGGAAGCAGTCTCCAGTGGCAGTGCTTTCTAACAGTCAGAACCAAAGCTGTTTTCTGAAGGAACAAAATTTGCATGCTTTCGAACAGGTTTCAGTCTGAAAGCACCATTAAATAAACAGAGAATTCGGTTTAGAATATAAACCATATAAAAACAAAGAGGATGCAAACTTTTTCTCTACTGAATTTATTTTGAGGTTCCTTTAGCGTTACTGTCTTTGACACGCAACAAAAATTGCTCTGCATTTATTATCCAGCCGAAGCAGGAAGCTTTTATTGAATCTTGGCGCAGATGATCTCAGGTCAGTTATTGACGTGGGAAAAATGGAACTCTGTAATGGTTCCCTGATTCTCTTCTGATTGAGTTTACACTGAGAGGAAAGATTGTTTTGAACAACAGCGAAGGCCGCTGCAACGGCACGCCAGAGCGGACCGGCAGTGCCGAGTGCAAAACTGCGATCCCTCCGGCCTCGGCAGAGGCCACACAGAGCAAATAAGCTGTTATTCCACTGTTGTTTGGAAGGATCGGGGAAGGATTGGGGCTGTAATGAAAAGAAAACAGAGGCGATGTTCCCATGACGGATTTGGGAAAGCGATTGGAAACGGGCCACATGGCTGGTGCTGAGTTCACACCTCTGCTCTCAGAACTCTCTCCCTCCTTCTCTCTCTCTCTCTCTCAGAAATCCTCTCCAACTGACTCACCCTTTCCGATACAACCTGATCTGGCCCAGAGGCCCATGCCATCACTTCCTCCATCGGCTTTGTTTGAGAGCTGCAATCACTCGCCGGGTCCAGATCGACTTTTGTTTGTTTTGCAGCAAAACACAAGCTGTTCTCGGGATAAGGATATGGAGATGAGAATAAAAGAGGTTCCTAATTAAAATTGTGAGGAACCCATCTTAGAAATTAGTACCTTTATTTTATTTGAGGAGCAGCATGAAGGTCACAAAGGTCAACATTCTGTACATGTACATTAATCCTAAACAAGACCAGCCTATTTAACACGTCCATCCACGGATATTTTTTGTCACTCCATTTTCAAAACTATTGCAACCAAACAAGTAGTGTTTTCCAAACACTCTGTTCCTCTGTTCACAGGACGACTCAAAAATGATTGGGAAACGCTCAGGTGGGCGCTCAGGTGGGCACGCTGGTGCGGTAGGTGGTGATAGAACATCAAACACAGTTGTGTCAAATGTATCAAAAATAACATTAAGAGCTGCGTATTCAGCGGTAGAGAAAGTGAAATTCGGAAAAACACCAACGTGACCTAGTGTGGAATGAATATGAGGTGGAACAACTACTTAAGGTTCCACTTGAACAGAGATGGAACATTTTTTATCTGAAATCTTCCTTCTCCGTGCAGTTTGTGGGATTCAGGAGCAGTACACTGCCGATCATCTTCCGTCTCCTGCACACGAGGGTGTAATAAAGTGAAAACATAATTGAAAAATAAGACATTAAGCACTACAAACTGACACCCTGATCAGCAGCAGTGATAAACGGACTCCTAGCACATTCATAGCACGCACACACATCACACCACCACGTACGTGCGGGGTCTTGCTGTGATTTGTTTTGCTTTGTTTCTAAACATATTTTATCCGTGCGTATTTCCAAGTACTTACATTCACACTTCTTTGCTTTTTCTGTGCTAAATAATAAATACGATCCACCATTTTTCAAAATTTGGTTCTGAAACGTGTTCTCCAGCTCCAGCAAACACTGCTTCCTCTTCTTCCTCGTCTTCCTTTCTTCTTCTTCGTCGTCCTTCCGGTGCTTCCTTCCGGATTCACGCTGCCGCTTGTAA
>JAQQZR010000007.1:22617621-22631646 GCA_030068235.1 Notoglanidium macrostoma
TATCTATCTATCTATCTATCTATCTATCTATCTATCTATCTGTCTATCTATCTATCTGTCTGTCTGTCTGTCTGTCTGTCTGTCTGCATGTCTGTCTATATCCCTATCTATCTATCTATCTATCTATCTATCTATCTATCTATCTATCTATCTTTTATAATAGAACAAGTCATGTAGCTTCAGGTCAGTTGATTTACAGTTTTTTTCAATTGCTTTGGCTCAGTTTTTTAAACAATTTCAACATTCTCTAAACTGTAAGTGCAATTGTCACAACTGTTTCATGAGACGTCACAACTCTATTGCCTGTACGCAAAACATAGTAACTCATCCAAAACATTTCATTTAATGTGTCAGCAAAATTGCTCAGTGCCACCAACATGAGGAGTTGTGTTTCCATCATGTGAGCCACACTGGTCAAAATGTTTAGATGTTTTTTCACCGCGGCAGTCTACTGTACTATGCCGAATGCTGAATGCTGTTGTGTATCACACTGTGCGTTTTAGATTCCGACTTCAGCAGTAAGTAAAGGTTTACTGGGAAAAGCCAATACTGTAGTACACAGAACAAGATATGCACACATGTAGGTATTTGTACATTTATTTGTGTGGCGATGTGTACGTGTACTGTAAACAGAAGATTCACTTTTGATCTTCCATGTACAAGTCATGTACAGTGAACAGAAAAATTTCCACAAAAGACATCCACCTCACCACTTTTGTTGGTCTGAATTCACAAATAGATGCTTCCAGACATGTTCGGTTGATTGTGATTCCTGGTTCGTTGCTGTCACCTGGCTTTCCGTTTTTCAGAACTTTCTGTTTGGAAAAGAAATATTCATGATTTAAGCCAAAGTGAATGAGAAAATCTGTAAAACAAAGTGGCTGATGAGAACAAAGCACCTCTTTAGACTGTCTCTGATTTAGCAAGATATATTCTGTAATGAATTCTAGTGAACTGCGTTAAAAGAAACTATTTTATGAGCTAAAGTATATTTCATGTGTTTCTTTTCTTATTTTATTCCCAAACTAAGTCTTCTTACCGTTCCTGATGTAAGAGACTGAAGACAGTCTGAAGAGCTCAGAGATCTGGTTCTATTTTATGGTATCTAAATTCTTTAAATAGATTTGAGCGTCTTCAGTATGCATTTATGCAAACAAGTTAAAGTGTATTGCGTCAACTTTCTTTCACAGTTGAGGCGTCTCGGGCGCTTTTCGTGTCACTTGAAACTCTTTGGCTCTCTTATGTTCAAGGCATCAAGAGAGCACATTCTGTAACTGAGAATCTCTGTAACTATAAGGGCGTATTTCATAAGCAGTCTTCACTAATTTTGTGTATTTCCCATTTTTCTCTCAGGATCAATTACAAACACGTTCTGGAATTTTGGCAGCATCTGACCGTTCCTGACGCAACGCCATCGCATGCTCGATGCTATCGCATCAGCCTGGAATGAGACAGACATCCAAGCTTGTTTCCATTTTGACTTGTTTGGATGGAACATCCATCCGTGCTATCTCTCCATCGGGTTTTTGTTTTGCGTTTTCCAATATAGATAGATTTCACCCTAGGTAACAGTGGGAGCTTTAAAAACCCCTCCATAAAGCCTAAACACAAACACGGACCTGTAGCACGAGCCGTCCTGCTCCAAGTTTAGGTTTAGATTTCCATCTGAACTGATTTCCATCTGAATTTGGAGTAAACATAACAGACTCCATCTGGTTCTCCATAGAAAAGGGGGAAAGAGCTTGATGGAATCCTTGAATGTTTTAAAGAAATGCCCTTTAACGACTTTTTATTTCAGATTATTCCGTCTTTTCTGGTGCAGATTGGTCATCTTTTGGAATTCCAAAGTCTTTCTTTGAGGCCTAAAGGATTTCAGCACCAGTAAACACACACATGTGAGAATGAAGCCAAGCTGAAGGGAATGTTGTGATTCGGTTGGCAGAAATGTGCAGCCGTGTCCAACCTCGCTCAGCACACGTTACACTTAAAATTCAATATTTACTCTGACTGCTTGTCTTTTCTCGACTGAAGGGCTTGATTTGAGACGGGGGGTTAAGAGGGTGGCGTCCCATCCGGTTTAAACAAACAGCAACAATCCCTTTTTTCAATTCAATTCAATTTTACTTGAATAGCGCTTCTAACAATAGACGCTGACAGAAAGCAGTTCTTACCCAGTTTGTTTTGTTGACATCACTAAAGATGCCTGTTATTCATATTTTAATTCCAATTCCATCCATATTTGAGATTTACACGCCATGCCGAACCATCGCTGTACACCCTCACCGTTCCATCTGGACATAAAACTGCTCTGCTGGGTTTTTTTTCAAGACTAAAATCATGCTTTCTCTTTACATCCTCTTTCATTTTAACCAGAACAGAGCAAACTTGGCCAATCCAATAGAAGATTCATGATACTATATACTTATTATTATCACTTTATTTTGATGTTACCTTTCTGTTCATTAATATCGACCGCTCATTTTAGAAACCTGACGTAATAAACCTGAAAAATCTGCACTGAGGTGAAGAACATAAGGACTCTAACCTCTCACTGGTCTTCTCCATACAGGTTTTCTCAATTGCCTTGGTTAATTTTTTTAACACAGTTCCAACATTCCCTAAACTGTAAGTGCAATTGTCACAACTCTATTGCCTGTACGCAAAACATAGTAACTCATCCAAAACATTTCATTTATTCTTCAAAACCTTGTCATTGTGTCAGCAAAATTGCTCAGTGCCACCAAAATGAGGAGTTGTTTTTCCATCATGTGAGCCACACTGGTCAAAATGTTTAGATCCTTCCAGACATGTTCGGTTGATTGTGATTCCTGGTTCGTTGCTGTCACCTGGCAGATAATTATCTAATTTAGCAGACATCACAAACATTCCGTGTCATAAATATTCATGTACTGTACTTATATATCTGACAGATTTTGATAACTGAATGGATCATTTTGCATATGGTGGCTAATAGACAGTTTCACTGAGAATCAACGTGTCCGTGTTGATCAGCAAGCCATGTGGAAGTGGTTGCTGTGCAAATTCTAGACAATTGTACTTACTCTTTTACACACACGTGCCAAAACACATGCAAATTTGCTTTAATGAACGAAGAATTCAAGCGTGCTGTGAACAACAAGCCGATTGTTCAGAGATTTGAACTTTGTGTTTGGAAAAAAAAAACCTTATTCAAAATTTGAGCCAAAATGAACGAGGAAAAACTGCAATACTGCTACAAATGTTAATAATATTTACAGTTTATAACGGCAGCAAAATGTGTAAGGTGGCAATAGAGCCTATTGCCAATCTAAAAATAGAAAAAGAATCCATTGCAATTTCATTTAGCTACGTTCAGTGGAAGTCAGTAGGAAGTCAGACTGTGAATCGATTCCGAATCGACTCGGCTGCAGGAAGTGAATCAAACAAGCTGGGCGTTTTGGGTCGCTGCATTTTCTTTGTAGATTTTTTGCACGCTGTTAAACCGAGCCAAAGCACAGAGCTGTAGCACAACAGAAATGGAGATTCTAAGAAAATAACCTTTTGATGTGATCCACAAAATGTTAAATTTTTATAATTATCTAATCATTTATTTACTGTCAGCTTGGTGTTCTCCACGCTGGGTTGTTTTTCACATTTATATGTGCACTTGGGAAATTTTGACTTTTTCCATCACCATATTTTTTGAAACACACAACACTGGTTTGTTTATTTACTGTATGTGTTACTGCAGTGTGAAATGAAACCAAACCAAACAGCAGACAAACCAAATTTGCTCTGATTCCGATTCAGCAAACAGACTCATAGGTGTGAAAGAGTCCTTTTTAATCTTGAAAGGAATCTACATTTTATATCACAACTTCCAGGCAGCGCTGAATCTCCTGCCTCCATGAACTGGAGATGTGAAAAGCCTCAGTGGCACACTTCAAGAAACTCTCGAAATATATTTAAGAATTATTATGTGTATTTTCATGGCTGAACACTTGGATGAAACTACAGTGGAGAATTCTTGCTGGAAGGTGAAAGCTGGGTCCAGGGCCTCGTCCCCCGAGTCTCCTCACTCTCCTCGCCCTCTGAGCCATTCATGACTGCAACACTTCTCCGCTTAAACCCGATCTTCTCGGGAGGCGCAGGGGAATCTTGGGTTTCTTCATTGACTTCCCTCAAGCTTTGATCATTCCTAAGCAGACTATATCATTTATAACAATAATGCCTGTGTTAAATGTGCGTCCTTCGGAACGTTTGCTTTGCTGCTGCTCTTATTGGTTATTATCACGAATTGCTATTTAAAATAAAATAACCAAAAATTGAGCCTGCGGTTAAGATATAGTACACGGAATTCTGGCAAAAAAACTTCCCACGGAAAGCGTTCACGTTAGGTGTAGCAGGAACAAATGTGATCCTCGGCATATGGCGATAATTTCAGAGGGGAAAAATAGTAACAGCCTAAAAACACATGTAAAAGACATTGACATATCGCAGATCAAAGTCAAATATAGCTTTCATGTTGGAGATGCATCAATAAATGTTGTCCATGTGTCATACTGGGGTAGGTCTGTACCTGCACACACACACACACACACACACACACACACACACACACACACACACACACACATACACACACACACACATATGTAGACTACAGCTATAATGGTTCTGATAGTAATTATTGGAACAATGGGCCTCATTTATCACACTGGATACAAGCAAATTTATTCCAATTTATTTTACAGGAGCATTTACACTAGATATACGGTGTTTGTAAAAATCTGGTTTGAAGAAACCGTCGTATTCCATGCTTGACTTCTAAGTTTGTGTACGTTTCTGTATAAGCAGACTTGTAGAAATGTGAACCACTTTGTGAACCAATGTGTACCTTTTAAAAATTTTAATAACTTGAAATAAAGCAATCCACAGCCAATCCACTGAAAAAAGTAATGGCACCCTTTAAATGTAGCATCTATGCTATCCGACATTGGCTGAGCTGCATGACTCATGCGCTTTCACCCTCTAGTTGTCATTTTATTATTTTCAGCCTTATGGGAGCTTTACGTTTTGGGCTTGTGTCTAAATGTGCCCTGAACGCACTTAGTAATTTATTGGTTTTCCTCGTTCATTTTACACACACGTGAGTATGAAGAAAATCTGCAAAACGTTTATGAATCTGGTTGAATTTTTTTGTCCGGTTTGCCCGAGATACATTACTAAAATAACTTCAATGCAATTTTACTAGAATTTGTTCATAAAAAAATAAACCGTCTCAAAAGCCTGGGTTAGATTTTCCTCGATCTGTGTGGTATTTGTGATATTTTTAGCTCCTCATAAGCTTCCCGTAACCCAATCTGTGAGGAGACTGTGATTGTGAGTGACAGCTGACTGTGAAAACTCGGATCGAATGCTGTCACATGACTGGACATCTGGAGTTCCCAGAACACCCCCCTGAGCCTGGTTTGGTTTGTAGTGTTGATGTGCGCTCGGGTTTCGTGCGCTGAGATAAGATCGAAATTTTCTGTGTATTCTTTACGTTCAACAGGACCAGTGAGTGCAGAATTCCAGAGCAGATGTAAGCTTGTGCCCCATCTGAAGGCCAAGTGGCTCCAACTGCAAACTGCAGCCAGTCACGCTAGACGAAAACAGGAAGCGGGGTGAAAGGGTGCACTTCCTTTATCTTCCTTTATTATAGTTTCATGACACTGAGACTGATGTCCTCATAAGATCTAATTGAATTGATTCAGGAGGTTATTCTGCTGTAAATTGATCTCTTACATGCTTAGTAGTCCTTTTGCTGCCTGGTTCTTGTGGCTCTCCCACTCCTACGGCTGTCTTTTACGTCTCTCCTGGTTGGAGATGAATGCGCTGCTAGTTTTGCCGCTTCTCCTCCACGTCTCCTCAGAGTCTGCTTTGTTTCGGCTGCGTTCCTGCGAGAATTCTTCAAAGGTGCGGACCCTGCCTCGTCTGAGCGCTAAGGACATGGGGGATTGAACAGAGCGATGGAGTGAGTGCGGAACTCTGCAGCTCTTGTTCTCTCTGGTTTTTGAGGGAAGAACTGAAAGGTCACGGATAGGCATGAGGATGGTGGTGTTCTCACGCTAGTAACTGATCTTTCAGTAGCTGCTTGTCTGCTGCACAATACAGCATTGTCTCTAAAAGTGCATTAGGCACTGAATGAAGGGGAATCCTTAATTTATAGACATCTTGGCTCTTTAAGAAATCAGCAGTTGGGTTTATGTTGTAGGACATTCTGCTTCTCAAGTGTACACTCAAGTAGCAATATCTGTGTCTTTATCTGTATTCAACATGAAGTGGGAGTGGCCTAAACCGCAGGTTGAAATCAGCTTGGTTGTTTCAGGATGTTGGTTCTGTTTCCCAAAATGATAAACAAACTAGTTGCCTAATTTAAAACACCATGACCCTTACCAGTCAGCGACTAAGGATGAACGAATGATCGCTGTAGATGCACCAATTTGTTTTTGTTGTCTGGGTTTCCTCCAAGTTCTCCGGTTCTCCCAGTCCCAATGTGCACCTCTGGTTTCAACTAGATGCCTTTTGAAAAAGAGGAAAGTGTACTGCGCCTCATATTCATGTCTATATTTGTATCCATTTAAACACATTTGTTCACGCTGTATAATTTATTCAGTTCTTTCACTCCTCAAGTGTTTTGAGGGCTATGACTGTGATAACTCCATGTCAGAGTGAGAAACCTGTCCATTAGTGATGATGAATTTGTGAGTGAGCTCTTTGATGAGGTCTCCAATCTCTTCATCGTGGGTCTAGCAGGCTATCAATCTCTAAAACCAAATTCACACCAGTTCAAAACATCTGAAAACTCTGAGTCTCTTTATAGACCTTTGGAGAAAAAAAGCTTACGAAGTTCACCTCGGTTCTTCTCTGGTTTCTTAAACCTTCACTGGAGTCAAATTCCTACTAGTTTCAAAGTAGTTCCTGAATAATAGGCTGTAACATAAATAACTCCACGATCCCAGGTTTGGTCTTGAACTCAGGTTAACTCTGGGATCTCCTGGTTCCTCTCAATTCACAAAAACATGCATGTCAGTGGAAGCTAAATTGGCCCTCGGTGTGAATGATGTGTGTATGTTGTGTGTGTGAATGGTGTGTGTGTGTGTGTGTGTGTGTGAATGGTGTGTGTATGTGTGTGTGTGTGGTGCCATGTGTTGGGCTGAAAATTTATCCAGGATGTATTTCCGCATCACAGGTTTTGTTCCCTGGATTTGCTCCAGATTCACCATGAGCCCTCCTGACCACGATGAAGATTTTCTGAAGATGAATGAGTGAATAAATGGATCTGATTAAGTTCTGGTGTGAAGAGTTAGGAAAGTGTAAACCTCATTGTTGTGGTGTTACTCTTTGGAACAGGAGAACCCACACACAGGCAGCTGGAGACCAGACTTCCATCATCTTCTCCCTATCCACCTTCTTTAAAAAGAAGATCTCCAGATAGCGCTTCCTCCTTCTCTCTCTTACTTTGATTCCAATCTTGGCACCAAATAAGGTTCTTCTCCCCCCAGATGGCTTCCCAACCTTTGAGAAAGAAGTTAAGGAGGAGAGAGAGTAAAAGTGAGAGATAGACCGATAGAGAGAGAGAGAGAGAGAAAGCACAAGCCTGGAGGCAGAACCACAGCCTGGTTCCTTCCCGCCTGCCTGCACATGGATGGATGTGCACTCTGATGGATGCCTGTGATAATTGTGAGTAGGGATTATCTTGGCCATCCCCTGGCTGGATGCCATGTTGAGTACACGCACACACTCACACACACACACACACACACACACTGGCTAAAATAGAGTGGCTAGACGGAATTAATAAGGATCTTCTTTGTTGTGACTAGCCCCTGGTTCACACCAAGCACATCACAGGGGTGCAGTCTCTTTTAGGGAAATAGCTGAATTAGAGGTTTAAACCTCTAATCATGATCCAGGATGCTAAATTCAGAACATGTAACTGGCCCGGCTTCTCTCCGAAACCTCACGATAGCAAGAACCCATTACTGGGAACGGTTTTGTCATTTCTTCGTGGTGTATGAATTATTCATGCACTTAAATATGGACCTAACTCCACTCTACCCTCAAGTGACTTTACAAGAGTTCTGTGGGAGGTGTAGTGTTAAAATTCTGAAATGATCCATCTTCCTTTCTTGTTTCTGAACATCGCCTCATTTAGCCTGGACGAACTCTTACAAGTTTTATTTAGAACCCTACACCAAATGATTTCCCTTTCTTTGTTTCTTTTAGGGTTTTTTGTAACTCATAAATTTCCTGTGCTTGTCCCTGTGGGGTTTGCTATCAGAGGTTTTGGAGCCTTAATTATTCAAAGAACCCTTGAAGAACCCTTTGTTCTAAAGGTGTACATATTACCTGGGTAAGTGTGCAGTCCAAACCCCAAATTATTGCATCATTATTTTCTTCACAATACCTAGAACCTGTCAGGAGTTTTACATTTAGCTCTTGTTACACTTTCAGAAAAATAGGTTCTTCAAGGTTTCTTTAAAGTTTCATTTAAGGGTTCTAAGGTTCTTAAAAGGGCAAAGGGAAAGAGAAACTCTTTGTTGTAAGTAATTGCAAGTAACTCACCCAGTGGGACAAGAGGGGGCTAAATCCTTTAAGACTGAAGCTAAGAACCTTTAATTAACAATGTACCCTTAAAGAACCTTTTTTTTCTAGGATGTATTTATCAATTGGGTAAATGTATGGTACTAAATCCAAATTATTGCTCAATGGTTTCTTTTTAATACCTAGATCTTGTCAGGAGATTAAGATTTATCGCTATCTTGCTACAGTGTTAGAAAAATTTTTTCTTCAAGGGTTCTCTGGATAAAGAGGTTCTACTAGCTACCTGTTTTGTTGTAGTTTTTAAATTCTGACATTCTGCCATATTACATATCGGGGTCTACACCTCTAAAAGAGGTTCTATCTAGCATTCATAAAAATTCTTTAGTTAAAAGGAACCATTAAAAGTTCTTTGTAGAACCCCAAAAGAGAGAGTTTTCCTTTCAGAGAGTCATTTACTTTAGGATGATAAGGAATGTTAAGAGATCAGTATCTCATATAACAAGTAATGTTTCACCAAAAATAAAGAGAACCCATAACTCAATATGAACAGTGTTTTGGTTGTTCTCCATGTGTCTCTGTGTGTCCCTGGGTGTGAATGTGTGTGAAAAGAACCTTTACGAATCAGCAGAATTTCTGAAGAACCATATCTGAGAAATATTTTAGAAAAATGCCATGAAGACGAAGATAAATACTTCTTCATGTGAATTACAGACGCTCTTAATGATTTCAAGCTAAAGATCATTGGAGCAGGAGATGATCCCACCATGTGCTCTGTGATCGTGGGTGGAAAGTGTCTTCATCAGGGTTCTGGGGATGAAGAGTGGAGGGCAGATGGGATATCGTGTGAGGTGGCGTGCTTGCTAACCACATTCAAGCCCACTTCAAATCATCTGCCAAGCTTTGAGCATCTTGATTTGTGGATGGAAAAAGGACCATAAAAATTTGATCTTGGCTTGTATTCCTCACTTGTTCCACAAATGCTCAAAAGTGTAACCAAGTGTTTCTCTATCAGAAAGGATTCCATTCTAGAGCTCTTTTAGGTTGAGGTTATGAACCTTTAATAAACAAAGAACCCCTTGTTTAAGAGTGTACCATCTACAAAAGGGTTCGATCTAGCACCCTAAGTGGTTGTTCAGTTGATTGAATCCTGCAACGCTTTCAGAAAAGTGGTTCTTCAATGGGGTTCTTCGTGTATTAAGGGATTTTATCCTCCTAGAAATGTTCTAGGTTGGAAATCTTGTCACTGAACTCTACAAATGAGTGTCTCTCTATCAGAAAAGTTTTCCAATCTAGTACCCTTTAAGAGGATAACTATCGTTAGTACAGAAATAACTGCTTAAAATGGGGATGGAAAAGGAAATTGACTGTTACAAGCAGGGCTACCATTGGCTAAAGAGAGGAGGCATGTTGAACCAGCAGGTAACGAGTGTGTTAATAAAAAATCACTGCAAAGCAAAACTCAAAAAATGAAATATACCTTTTAATTGTCGCAAGCCTGCTTTGTGTTTCCTCATTTCCCATGAACCAAGACGTGTTACAACCTGAACAGTCTTTCCAACATTCCTAATGAAATTAGGCCTATTTATTAAACTAGCAAATGTTACTAATCCAAAGTAAGCTAGTAATACTCTCCTCCAACAGTAAATATGCGATAGGTAAACTTTTCACTCATCACATTACCTCTGTCTCTTTTTCTCGTTTATCCTCATCTTCTCTTCTTTCTAGGCACAGTCAGTGTTACGCACTAGTTCCTAACTCGCCGCTCCCGCGCAATCAGGTCTGTTAATAGGCTCTGTAGTTATTTCGCTGTGGGATTTTTTGTAATATTTTGAAATAACAGTATTAAAATAGTATCAATAAAAAAATTGTAAAATTGATAAAAAATTTGGGACGCCCCAATGAATGGATGGTGGCCCTAGCATTAGCCTATACCACCTATGCAACGATCCGGATCTGCCCATAACAGAAGGTTCCCCTTTCAGAAATAGTAGCAAGTCTTTAAGGAAGTGAATAATCTTTATCTAACTAAAGAACCCATGAGGAACTGCAGTGTAGCTCATCAATTTTCAAACAAGTTTAAATTTATACAATAAAATATACAAATTAGACATGCTATGTTTACATGACCAAGTCCATAGTGAAGAAAAAAAGGGCTCTAGAGGGTCTAGACTGGAGCCAGAAGCAGTTGCGCTCTGGTGCGGTTGATGTGCAGAGATATGAAGACAGGTATATATGGATGGTGGGTTAAAAGGGGGAAAGTGGATGGAATTCATCTCGGCAGAGTGGAAAGACAAAGCGGAGAGAGCGAGAGAGTGAGAAAGTGAGTGAGAGATGGTTAGACAGAGTGAGAGAGAGAGAAAGAGAGAGCGGTTTCGAAGGGGCAGCTGGCGGATTCCAGCGTCGGTCTGCCGTGCAGCAGGAGAGGGCCTTCAGCTGAAGTGTTTGTGGGGCCCCTGTGGTTTTTCAACCAATAAATCTACTGCACGTCTTTAATACGCACCGAGTGTGCAGGCAGAGGAGTGCTGAAGGATGTATGGCCATTACTCAGCGGCCCACATCTGAGAGAAGAGTCCCGGTCTGGCCTGCACCGTAAAGCCCTCGCTCCGCCTCCTGTCCGCTCTGGGAGCTCGCACTGGCAGCTCTGCTGAGGTGTGAAAAGGAATGGATCTCTGGAGGCTTGATAAGCTCCATGTGGTCTCAGCCACCAATTTGCAGCACAGGACAGGTAGCTCTTTCCCACCAAACTACCCATTCCCTGGTCCTGAACTCTAAAAAATTTGAATCCTTCAGAGTTTTTCAGATGTTCCTCTTAGGGAAGGCTTCAGTAGAGAACCCGACAGAAAACAGAACGCTAACAACCCTTAATTATCCAATGAGCCTATTAAAGAAGGTGGAACTGTTGTGCAGCAGGTAGCAGTGCCGCCTTACAACTCCAGGGTCTCCGCTTGGATCCTGAGCCCTTCTGTGCATGTGTCCATATGGGTTTCCTTTGGGATTTTTAGGTTTCCTTCAACCTTCCAAAAACATGGGTGGACTGACTGTGCTAAATTGCTCCAAGATATGAATGTGTGTGGACTGGAATTCCATCCATGGTGCATTTCCTCGGTGTTCTCGGTACTCCCGGGGACCCTGGAACCCTTGAAGGACCATTTTTCTATTAGAAATTATTATATTATTACCAGTAATGTTTCACTATATATTTTATATTACTAGGTAAAGCATATAGCCTTAACTTTAAATTATTGCTCATTATTTTCTCAATACCTAGAGAAGGCATTTAACATTTTAAAACTTGGTACACTTTTGGAAAAAAAGGGGGTTTTTAAGGGTTCATTGGATAATTAGTTCCTTGTGAGTTCTTTACAAAGCCAAACATTCTACGTTCCATAAAGATGGAACTCTAGGGTTGGATGAAGTGATCAACTATTTAGGATGTTAGACTTAACCCTTTTAGAGATGGAAGGGTTCTTCAAGGGGTTCTTTGTAAATTAGGAGGGTTTTTTTTTTATCTCTTAGAAGGATATATTTATTTACATGTGATTTTTGTACTTTAATTTAAAATACAGTGAGCAGTTATGGACTTGACTCTTTTTGGTGAGTTGAATCTCTGAAGAGAATCGAAATTCCCAGCACTTGTTTTCAAGAGAGATGAGCACCATCTTCTGTTTTGGGATCTCACTACACTTCCTGTATCGTCATCCACCCGGTGTGTGTCTACACTCTCCTTCTGGCCAGTGATTAATCCGTGATATAACAAACTATTATCTCTTAATGGTCTACTGAGCACACAGAATCAGCCCAACCTCTTTGATATGTTCAGCTGAAGTGAGGGATGAAGCGGCACATTGAAACCAGGCCCGCTTGTGCGATTTATTAGAGGCCTGGATTCTGTTTATAACCAGGTTGCTAAGAGAAAAATAGTGCTCACACACAGGGTTAGAGATGTGGCTTGATCTGCTCCAGCGAGAAGGATTTTTATTCGAGCTGATCCGTGTTTGGATCCTGCACTTGTTTCCGTGTCGGTGTGCAAGGCAGGTGTTTCCCAGGATGTATGGGTTTTGTACAGGAAAGCATTAAGGCCGTCAAAGCTTCTCCCAGACAAGGCCTCGATTCAGACAAGCTGGAAGCAGGAGGACATTTTCCTTTTTCTCTGGTTCTGCCTGTAAATCTTTTGTTTCTTGCAGATTCACAGGAAGAGCATCACATTAGAACCTCCACTTAGACTCGACATATGGAGATGGGTGGAGAAACACTTATGGAAAACTCACATAAATTTCACCTGTGAGCACAGGTGTTTCACATTATGTGATCATATGTGAAAGTGTCATTTCAGCTCAGCGGTTGGGATCATGTGAGCAGCATGTGATGTGATCATGGGTGAAAAAATCATGGGAGATCCATGTAAGAAATGGAAAAAAAATGTGTGGAAAAAAAGTCATGTGAAAATAAATTAATCACATGAAAGCTCACATGACAAAATAGTGAAGTGTTAAAAAAAAAAACAACAAACTTAAATGTGAAAAAAATATTGTATTGTATTCTGTAAAAACTGAGTGATAAATGACATAACTATAAAATGACATAAATGACATAACTATAAAAATGTTATATGTGAAAGTAAACAAATTTTGTTTAAAATTTGCTTAAAAAGTGAAAAAAAATAGGTCACGTAAAAAACAAGTTGTGTAAACAAGCTGTAAAAAAAACCACAAGTGAAAATAAATCATGTGGGAAAAAATGTGAAAATAAATAATTTAGTGTGAAAATCAATCAATATGAAAGATAAATAAATAAATACATAAATAAGTAAATAAATAAATGGGAAAATAGATAGATAGATAGATAGATAGATAGATAGATAGATAGATAGATAGATAGATAGATAGATAGATAGATAAACAAATGTGAAAGTAAATACATAAATAAAAGAAAATAAATCGATGTGAAAAATATTATTGATTTGTGAACATTGAATTTTCTGCAAGGAAACTGGACTGTATATTTTTACATTTGGTAAATTGCAGTAAAATACACTTGAAAACGCTTTGAATTTTTTTTTTATAAAGTATTATAATGAATAAGCGCACACCTGGAGAGTTTTCCCAGAGATGTGTCTGGAAAAAGCATTAAAAGTATTTATTGGATTTCATGAAGCCGCAGTGAAGAAAGAGCGATCGCATGTGGAAACACATTTTAGATTAGATGTCAGGCGTTTTGTCTCAGTTTGTCGTCAACACTGCATTTAATAATCTCACCACCCACATGAGCCTGAGAGAGCACCACCATCCAAATTCATCTCCTCTCCTCCTCTCCTCCTCTCCTCCTCTCCTCCTCTCCTCCCCTCTCTCCTCTTCTCCTCTCCTCTCCTCCCCTCCTTTCCTCTCCTCTCCTCTCTCTCCTCTCCCCCTCCTCCCCTATCTCCTCTCCTCTCCTCTCTCCTCTCCTCCTCTCCTCTCC
>JAQQZR010000007.1:22650075-22676840 GCA_030068235.1 Notoglanidium macrostoma
GGGCGTGATGTCACTGGGCTCTTTTCTTAAAAGTTAACCTTTTTTCTAACGTTAACTTTTTTTTTTTCCCCCCTAAGCTCTGCATTCTTCTTACAAGACTATATGTAAAATAAAACTCTCCAGGTGTGAAAGTAGCTTAAACCATACGTGCAATTAAGAGGGTTCTTGGAACCATGTTTGCACTGATTATCTTAGTGCTCAAGTGTGTTTGGGGCAAAAAACCAGCATCCAATTTATTCCCTCCAGTGCATTTTTCGAACCCCCCACCCCCAATCTTTATTGATGAGATCAATAAAGGTAAATAATCCTGTTCTACTACCTGATCTTACCACTCAACATGAGTCCAGGGTCTCTGCTTTTGTGTCATGATAAACTTCTATATAAAATGAGTTACAATCTTTGACCTATATGCTAACTTTGATTTTGGGTTTGTGCTTTCTTCAGTTGTGGGCGCGTTCCACTCTCAAGACCAAGGGATTTCTTCCTCCGGGGGCCACCAGTCCATGAGCCAGCAGCCGTCGGGTCAGGGCACGGGGTTCGGACGCCAGCCTCAGGCTTTCTACAGCAGCCGAACCGTGCCTCGTGGAGGTCCCCGGAACGCCAGAGGGGCCATGAACGGATACCGCGGACCATCCAACGGCTTCAGAGGTCCGTTCTGCTCTGTTCGCTCTCGCTCTCTCTCAATTAGTTGTAGGAACGTTAGTTCTCTCCTGAGTTTAAGCATGCGTACGATGAGACACGCTAATGTGAACAATTTTCTATGTGAAGTACTCTGTCCAGTTTAAACCGCCTTTTCTAGTTACACACCAATTTGAGTGTTTTGTGATACTCGAGTTCTTATGACTTGGGCGTAGGCATGTAAGGATAAATCATGCGTCAGGTTAGGCATGATGTATAAATTTGTCTATTCGTATTGATGGAGGAGAAAACGAACAGATTTATAATTTTTTCCCCTAGCTGTAACTGCATTATTTAGACAGCAGATGGCGAAATAACGCACAAAAGCAGGAATACCAAAGAAACACCGATCTAATTCCGTAAAAACGGGTTTAAAATATCTATACAGTGCCACCCAAAAGAGGCTGGTTTTTTTTTTTTTTTTTTTTTGGTAATTTTTTTTAATCATGCGTTGGGTGAATCGTTACATGCCTACTTGGGAATGAAAGTCTAGTCATTGAATCAAACAAAAGTAATGGTACCCTACAATAGGAGTGGAAGATTCCCAGCACTAAGCCTTGCCTTTTATGGTGTTTTGTGAGGCGTGGCTTTATGTAAATATGCTTGGACATTTATCAATACGCAAGTCTGAGTACAATCAATCCAGGGAAAGTTGGAAATCTGTTGGGAATTTCCAGCCTGGTTTGGCCACATGCTTTTGCAGCTAAAGAAATGAATTTGGTTTGTGATGTGTTGGTCTGTTTTAGGTGGATATGATGGATATCGTGCTCCTTTTCCCAACACTCCCAACACTGGTTATGGACAGACCCAGTTCAGCACTCCACGGGATTACTCGAGCAGCACTTACCAACGGGTACACACTCCATCACACACCCTCTAACTGCCCGATACCCATGTGCTTTTGTTGCAGAGGAATTCTGTTGCTTGATGCATATAACAACAATGAGCACAAATTATATACGCCAGTAATCTGGGGTTATGGAGCTTCTCGGAAGCATCGTAGTGCAAAGATCCTGGTTAAATGGTGGCGTGAGCGTCATACTGATCTTTCTACATATAAACACACTTCATTCAATCTGATGCAGCTGAATTTTGCAACAATAATCTGGTTTAGTGAATGCATCCTGTAATCAGATTTCATAATCAAGTTGATTGAATTATTGCTGAAATTTGCTTTTTAATTATTTCTGGATTGTAATTGGTCTGTCCCTACCCCCACTTCCTTCTCCCAACAGGAAGGATATCAGCCGGGCTTCAAGAGGGGAGCTGCCCAGGGAGCTCGAGGTAGCTCTCGAGGTAATGCTCAAGCGATGCGATCCTAAAACGCTTTGAGAAGACGTAGTCGTCTTTGGCCACCTCGAACATTCATTTATTGAGAATGGGTTAACCTTTTGCCCCCCTTTTTGTCTTTTTTTAAATCTTTCCCCTCTCTCTCTCTCTCTCTCTCTTTGACATCAGTGGTATGTTTCTATTTTGGCTTATCAAGTAACCCTTGATATTTTACGGAGACACGTGCAGAGCTGAAACTGTCAGTGTTGTGATTTTTCAGCAAGGTTGTGTTTAAAAAAAGCAAATAGATATTCATGTAAAACTTTAAAGATTTTCATTAATTTATTTTTTGTATAAAATAAAATGCAAAAAAATTAACCGCCACTGTTAATCCAATACATATGAGGGTTTTTTTTTTTTTCTATCTTTTCCCCCCCCACCTTCCCTACCTTTTTATCCCGCGGTTCTCACCAGTGGGTTTTGAAACGAATCCTCCTCGTCCTCCTCCCGCGTCTCTTCCACATTTCATTTAGAAGGAATTCCCGCAGCCCTGGCCTTTGTATGCTCATGTTGCTCCTTGAGAGAATGTTTCAATAAAGACGTGTTGCATTACCTGCTTTGTCTGCTGCTTTTTTTTCTTTCCCTGGCTTTTTGGTGCTCCAGAATTTTTACACCTGCCTGAAATGGGATGATCGATTGTGCTGGCTTCAGCTATAAAACTTTATTTATTTATTTTTTTTAAAAAAGGATCGCAATTGATTGTCTGGCTAAGCTGTCCTGAGATTTCCACAGCTTTGCTTTCCTGTCTTTTTCGCGCTGTGTTAATCGTCCTGATACACGGGGAAGAAAAAAAACAAACGCTTTTTATGTTTGTTTTAAGCTTAAAAAAAGGCGCTACTGATTTTACTAGGTTCTGGATTAAAAACCAATCCGTTATCACATTCCACTTTTTCCATCCGCCTCCTGGAAATAACTCTGAAATTGACCAACAGTAAAACTGAAATCCTTTTGATCAGGGGGTGTCAAAACATACCGTAAAAGTTTTAATCCGGATCAACAAAGGAATTTGGAATCCGTGTTCCAAGTTATAATAATTTTTGGACTGGAATTGAATTCGGCTATTAATAAAAGGGCTAAATGGAGCAATGTGCTAATGCATCAAGATAAAATCGCTCCAAAAGAATTCCAGGATTGATTATAGACTTCCAGGCTCCGTTTATAAAACATTCCTAATGTGTGATTGGTCACGAAACCTTTTCTTTACTTGACGTTACCTTTAACACCCCTGCTGTAGACCGTGCTTTTGGAGTTCTCTTCCACTCAAGTAGGATTTCTAGCCTGGTTTTAAACCTCGTCCGTTTGCTAAAATGATTGTTGGTTTCTAAACCAGGTGAGTCCCGTTTTCAAATTTACAGCTTTGTGCATGCGATTTCATTAACGATTCTGAACTTGCATGAGTTTTAAGAGTTTAAACGAACTGACCATGTGATCATCGTGTGTGTGTGTGTTGTAGGACGAGGCGGACCATACAAGCCGAACCGAGGGATGAGCACCATGGCTGCAGCACAGACTAGCTAACCCTAAACACTCTCCTCCATCACCACCACCACCGCCTGCTCACCTGACGCCACTCCATCTCCACGTAGCAAGGTGTTTGGGCAAACAGACCGACAGACACGACGAATAACGAAGCCATACGACTCCAAACTAAACGCTGTACGTTGTAAAGCTTTCTCTCGATCGAGATCAATCGCACGCTGTTGATCGCCTTAATTCTGTAAAGCAGGAACGTTCGTGCCTTTTTACTTTTCATGTTTATAATCGGACCAGGATGATTCGTGTTATAATCCACACAAACCTAGCCAAAAAATGTGAAGTATGATCCGTACTGTATTGTAATGTTCAGTTTGTTTTTTGGGTCACTTACTTTAACCTGCACTGTACTAATCACGTTAGTGCTTCATAGAATTAAATGTCTTTCAGTAGCGCTGGGGTCACTGTGCTTGATTGTACAGTAGCAGTCTTTAGGAGAAACAGGAATGAATAAACAAGCACGAGTAGACTGGGGGAGTGTTGAGACGTATTAATACCGTGATCTGGGGTAAACAAAAAAAGCTCAGTTTTGTCTTTCATGCTACTAATTTCAGGAACAGCACTAATGCAAACTCAAGTTTAAATTATGACCAGTTACGATATCAGGATGCCTCGACCACTTTAATACGAATAGCACACACAGTTCTGTATAAGGAGATGACACATTCGGGGGTTTCTGTGCAGAGAATCTGACATTAAAATGGGCACATTATTACATTAAGAGTAAACAAGAACTGAGATTTTAATATAATACAGAATACCATTTGCACACGTCGGTCATTTCGAGTCTGTAATCTGTTTGGGATTTTTTTTTTTTTTTTCCCCTCCCTTATTTGCAAGTTAAACCTTGTTTAACTTCAAGCTGAGACTTAAAGTTTGCAGTCATGTAAAATCAGACAAATATTTAATGTTATCATAACCACTTTTTTAAATTTTTTTTATTGAAATATCTGGACCTTGTATTTTTTTTTTTTTAATCTAGTTGTTAAACTTAACTAAACTGAATTGTAGAGAGCGAGAGAAGGAATTAATCTCTTCATCGTGCCCTTTAGTTAATCTTTAAAAATGTGCAAAACAACTTTGACGATGAGTCAAACCAGCATGAGGAGGATTATAAAATAAAATTAAAAGAAAAGGAGTATTTATGATTGAATGAATAAACTTCTGTTGAGAGCAGCAGAGACGCGAGGACGCACACGGAGGTGAGCGGTCCTTACGCATCGCCTCCAGACGCTGGAGAAGTAAGTGTGTGTCTGCGTCTGCACAGTCCAGCTCCTGACAACTGTGTCCGATTTACGGTACCTGTGCGACATCCTGAAGGGCGTTGGGGTGAGATTCCTGAGGAAGAGGCTGCCCGTGGCTCAAATCCTGCTGAGCTGCAGGAACTTCCTGGTACCCTGGAGGAAGCGGCTGGTGCTCTTTAGGGGAGTCTGGGACAGCGTTCCCTTCAACTGTAATACAAATCAGTGCGTCATGATCCAGAGATGGAACTGGAGAAGTCAGATTGTTTGTTTGTAATAGTTCATTAATTAAGTAGTATGAGCCTACAAAAATAAACACTTTATTAATGGGAATGTGGTGTTCTGAAGCAACAATTCCATGGAAGAAGGAATGAAAACTTGGAAAATTAATAACAGCAGAACTTGAGCTAAAATTGGCACCTAAATGTAATGCCTGAGAATAAATTCAAATCTATTAGTCCCTGTGCTGCATCTGAATCAGTAAAACGATTCTTTTGATTCATTCATTCCATTTGATTCATACTGCACCTGAATCAGTAAAAGGATTCTTTTGATTCATTCATTCCATTTGATTCATGCTGCATCTGAATCAGTAAAACGATTCTTTTGATTCATTCATTCCATTTGATTCATGCTGCACAAAGACGGGAATGAGGAGAAAAGTAAAGCACAGAGAAACACAGCCAGCTCTGAATAAACAATTTATAATGATTTAAACATTTTGCCACAAAGCTTCAGATCATGACAGGATCGATTCACTTCCTTCATCGACATGATTCAGAGTCGACTTGTTTGCTCATAGGAGAGGACCGAGGCCGCTTCTTGGACCAGAGCGTGCATGTGTGTGTGAGATCGCAGGGTTCTCACATGCCTAAAGAACCACAGCGAATCGGAGAACATACCACGGTTCCGTTCATACTGTGTTTATATAATCTGAAATTAACCGTTCTAATCTGTGTCGATTTATAACTAAAAACAGGTAGAAATCTTAAATATAGCTGCCTTCTATGATTCTTTGCATTATGTATTAAAATACGCAGATGTTTTTACAAACTCACCGTGGACTTCAGGTGGAGGATTCTGGTTTTTTAAACGCTCCATGTGCTCTACGGCCTGCGCAGAAGAAAAATAGATAAATACACACAGCTGAAAAACCATGCATTCATACATTTATATAATATACAAGATTGTGTAAACAGATCGTTTCAGACATGTCATGCGCCTTGAGTGTGAGGTTTATATTGAGATATAGATTATTCATGTGAAGAGTGTAAATTAACCCAGGATTGATCAAAAACTTTTAAAATATGATCCGTCTGTCCAATTCTGTGAAATTGGCACCTTTTTAAAAAAAAGCTTCCGATGTGGCAGCCATGTTATTAATGAATCTGCTAAAAAGGAGGAGCGCGTTGAATTGGTGTATGAAATGAATAAGCTAATTTGTGCGTTAATGCGCAAGTCGCAGTAAGGTTGGATTTCCGTACTTGTTGGAGTTCTACTTTCTGCGCGTTCAGCTGCTCCTGCTGCCTCTCCAGCTCATCTCGTTGTTTCTGCAGTTCGGCCGTTTTCTGGTTCAGATCCTGCTCCTGCCTGATGAGATGTTCCTCAAACTCCCGCATCTCCTCCTCGGTGTAAGCCTGGTTCTGCTCCAGAGTCTATAAAACCACACGATAGAGGATTTAGCTTAGCTAGCATTCAACGACAACATCCTTTTGCAGCAACCTTGCAGCCTCACCTCCCAGCTGTCCGGCTCCAGGAATTCTTTTTTCCTCGTGGCAAGCAAGAACTCGTCTAAAGATACCAGACGGTCCTTGTTGGTGTCGACCTGTTTCGGAAGACGGTACAAACAAAAGTGTAACGTTACCGATTTGTGGGCGGAGCCAAGTGGTTGATAAACATCACAACACTGAACCAGTCTATGGCGAAGATTAGAGGATGAAACATTTACGCTAACGTTACCGATCGTGAAAAGAGGTGGTCGTCATGGAAACATTGACTGGTTTGATATGACAACGCAACTCATGATGACTTGCGAGGAGTTCGCTAGCTGATTTGAATAATATTAATCTAAAAGACATGGTAAATTAGGGGGCGTTTCCTAATTTGCATATCCGTAGAAACCAATAGTAATGCAGAAATATTCCCGGACCTTTCGGAAAGTGTCTCGAGCCTTAAACGAACAATATTCACCTCGTTCATGACGTGTTCCCTCATCCGTAACCTCTCCTCCTCCATCTCCACCATGTCGTCCTCCTCGTTCGCAGGGTCATAGATTTTCTCCAGCTGTGATTACGAGGTTGTTTATTTTTACAGATTAGATCCGCAAACGCTGTTTTTCATAGTTTTATATGAATTATATTACAGTATATTATATTACACTGTATTATACTGTATATGAGAGACAGAAAATCTACCTCTTTAGTGAACAACGCCTCTAACTCCTGCTCGTCGAAGAAGCCGTCTCCGTTTGCATCTGGAATACACGAGCACCGCAAATCCAGATTTTATTCCGGATTAGATTCAAAGTTAACCTGCTTGGAAAGTTTCCGTGAACGCAAAAACGTTACCGTGCAGGTTGAAGAAAGTTTTGGGGTCGAAATCTTCAGGGTCGAGACCGTCCGCCTCCTCCCAAACCTCCTTCAGCTGATTCTGACTGCCCTGAGAGAGAGAAGGGAAGAAAGGTAAGGAAAACCCACTGTATAACGTCTTAGAGACAGGAAGCCATGACTGAACCTACGGGATGATTGATTTTCGGGTGATCGGCATGCTTCTTCTTCATCTCTTCGTAATGCTCCTCTTCTTTCTTCCTGCTCTCCTCGTCGAGGGTCTTGAGGTGCTCGCGACGCTCGTGCTCTTTCATCATTTCATACCTCTTGAACTCCTCGTGACGTTCTTTGTCGTAATTCTCCAAATCCTTCGTGGCCTGGAGAAGAATACGGAATTTTCCGTCAAGTAAATTTGTACGGGGGAAAAAAAAAAGAAAAAAAAGAAAACACACTATATGGTCTTCATGCTGCTGTTAAGTAAATACACTAATATGACAAAAAGTAAGTGCACCCCGACTATCATACCCATATGACACTCTTGTACAAAGTTAGAAGCACACATTTGTACAGAGCGTCTCTGTGTGCTCTAGCATTACGGTTTCCCAAGAGGTCCAGACCTGCTCCAGCATGATGATGCCCCTGTGCACAAATCAGCTCCATGGTGCGTCAAGACTGGAGTGGAAGAATTCGAGAAGGAAGAGGATCCCAGATCCGATCCTTGAGTGTTCAAGGAGAATTAAACCAGCAGAAAAGATCCACTTACCGATTTGATGAGTCGGTCCAGATCTTCCACCTCAAACGTGTGAGGGTTCATGTGGTTCAGGTACTCGAACTGCTTCAGCAAAGCCTGATGGTCCACGGCCACGCCTGCACGACACGCGGGAATGAAAGACACAAATCAGTTCCACACGAAATGCGATTCGAGAGTCGTATGAAACAGGAAGTCGGAGTGATGGTGTGCTGAATTGATTTACACAGCAGCCAATAGCGTTGGAGATACGCCCTGCCACGCCCAGTGGCTAGGCTAGCTAAATACAGGGATTAGCGAAGAGTTTTATTCTTTTGCTGCATTCGACTTGCCTCAGCAGCAGGAACTCTGATCCCAGAATGACACCATTATCGACTTTCGTGCTGCAAGGTGAGAAAATAAACCCTACAAACCCAGCCTGCGATACTCCAGAGAGTGAGAGATTCCGTCCTGTTGGTGTTCGTAACCCGAATACGCCCCGCCGCACAAAGGGAGGAAGAAAGAACAAAGCCACATTTAACATTTACTGTATTATAACGTGTCCGTTTGCGTACCGTTCCCTCCTTCGATGTCCTGCTTGGCTTTGATCAGCGTCCTCAGCCGACTCACTTCTTGCCTTTTCAACTCGTCGAGTTTAGTCCTGACGTGGTGGCTCACGAAGTCCAGCTCTTTAGCCAGCTTTCCTTGCTGGAAGCATGAAACCGATCAGAATTACAACTTAGGACGCATCAAAACCTCATCACAGAATAAATACTTTACCTTTATGTCCTCCATGTCCGTGTTGTGCAGCTTTTCTCTAAAATGTTGGTCTTTTTCGAGGAAATCAATAACTTCCCTGAGATAGCGGTCGTAATGCAGTCCAGTGTCCTTAGAAAACACACAAACAGCAAAACGTACCGAGAATTAAAGCCAGAAAATCACCAACATAATGTTTTATTTGGGAATTATTATATTACAAGTCTGTTCAGAGTTTGTAAAATTAGAGACGATATTAAAGACACATTTATGGCCGAATAAACACTTTCTATTTGGACTCGGGTGTCTCTGTGTAAACACCGGCTCTGTGTAAATACTGCTGCCCCACCTTTCCCAAACTGTCTCTAGGGGGCAAAAAAACTGTAATGATAGAAATTAAAACGTAATAAAGTTTAAAATATTTAAATAAACTGTTTGAAAGAGCTGAAATTTGCAACATGATTACTCAGTTACTATAATACTTGAATCATATGTAACTAATACTTAAACAGATTTTCACTCTGCTTAACAGTTGCCTACCCACAATGCTGTGCGACCACAGCGCCGTGGAATCTACGCTGCGTTCGAAGAGAGCAAAAACTCACGTCTCAAATCAGAAGTCAGGAAGGCGTCCTCGACCTTCAGCTTACAGACGCTCAGACCGCCAACGGTCAATATAATATCACTTTAGAATGAGTTTTAGAACAATGACCATCCAGTTCACGGTTTTCAGAAAGTAACTACATCATAAACTCATGATTATAAACGTTTCAAACTGCGCAGCTCGCACTAGATGGCCCATCAGAGCCGGAACGTCTGTCTGGTTACCAACAGATCAAACTGTAAGGGCTCGTGATTTCCTGAACACTTTCTGTAAAGCTTTTCTGAAAACCTTCTGCTGTCGTCATGAGCTGCTTCTCAAATCCAAAACCCTCGCCGTACCTCACCAAAAATAATTATTAGTCTAGAAAATCCAGAAAAGCTGTATTTAAAACAGACCTTTCAGGATGTATAAAATTCACACGTTAGTGTTCATACTCAATAAGTAGAGAATTAAGGGATTTTACACTGTCATGTGGTGCTATACTGCCCCCACTGTTTACTTTGGTATCGCACCACGTGTTCATGTCGCCTTAAGGCTCATTTATGCTCCCTTTAAAATAAACAGTGATGTAACCGTCACTGTCCATTAATGTTGGAATGGATATTAATCGATGCATCCACTAGAGGGCAGCTCAGAGTCAACGGTTTCTGACAGCAGGAACCATGGTAACGGTGGAGGTCGTAATAATGCACCTGTAGCAGCTGCTTGCTCCTGCGCTCAGGTGAAATAACATCATATACATGTCTATTATCTCTTACTAAATTATTTAACCTCTCGTCAAAAAGTTAAACCATTTTTTAAATAGTTCTTTGTCATGTCTCGCTTTAACCCTTGGCTACACCGCCTCCACGATTCCCAGGGCCACTGCGCCACTTCGTCCGTGTCCGTAAGCTTACAGAAAACATGCACGAATACGGACGAAATGAACGCCGAGCACGGAGCAATCCGCATCTGCATCCTTTCATTTTGGAGACCACAGGATACACACAGCAACCGTCCTGCGTATGTGTAGTTCTCAGCAAAAACAAACACATCTGTAGCTACAGCGTGCGATGCGGCGGCGCTTTAGTGTTTCAGTCTATATATCTCTCTCCTCCTCCTCATCCGTTCAGCTTCCAGCGTTTGTTCGCCGACAACTCCGAGCCTGACTGTAAGGAGATTGCGTCCCCCTGTAAACACCACTGCGCCGGTTCTAGCAATAACGACATCACCCTGTGATGTCATCACGGCACGAAACCTGCCTTCATAACGACAGCATTCTCTACAATCACTACAACGCAGCAGAAACATGTGAACAGAAACAGACTGAATGTGTTTAGTTGTGCTTTAAAGCCAACTCACCACACTTTGAGGTGGTTCCTGAACCTTTTCTTCTGGCACCTGGACTTTAGTTTTGTCTACACTGATAGGCACTGACTGGGAGCTGAACAGCAGGCTGGCGAGCACAAGGCAAGCGGTGAGAGCTTTTATCCAGGACATCTGCAAAAGAAAAGCGAAAAGTATGGGTTATTAACCAGTGCTTCATGATGTTTAACAGTAGCAGCTGCTCCTGTTAGCCAGCTACACATCACCTCTAAGCTTTCTAATCAAATATAAGCCTTGTTTATCTAGTTTTGGGCTTGTTTTTTTTTCTTTCACACTGTTTAATTATTGACTTCTCCCTCAGCCAACCGCAGTCTGACACGCTGTAAGTCCTGAGTGCAGAGATTAGCTCACAAACACATGCTACACATGAAGCACACTTCCTTCCTTCTGTACTCAACAGTATGCAGAGGAATCCCCATCAGCGCGCGCCTGTTATGCGTACTATTTAGTGCGCTAGTGTTAGTAGTAATGTTTAGCCCAGTGAGCTATACATTATCCGCTTAACAGATTAGCTCGTTTACTGAGCTAATGACGTCAAACATCAGACTAATCACTAGCAAAACAAGGCGTCTGACACTTACTTTGTTTATTTCCACGGCAAGAAGTCAGATCAGACGTCTTTATTCAGTTCCTCTCAGGTGCGCTTTCATCACCGCCGAACTTCCTCACTGGCTCGTCATCACTGCATTAAAACAAACCGAGTTCCCCAGTCCGCTCAGCGCGAGAGGGAGGGCGCGAGGGAGGGAAGAAGAGAAACGCCGCTGAAACTCTTCAGGGAAAAAATCACAGCGACACCCAGTGGTGGGTTACCGTCATTACGCATTACACACTCGGCGGCCATTTTGTTTTAGTCATTGATTCAAATCTGCATGCAGCCGGCGACGCCGCTAATTATAGGCGTGAAACGATTCACCCAGTTCACGATTCGATTCGATTCTGGGTCTTGGGATTACGATTCGATTCTGCCAAGATATTTTTGGAAAAAAAAAAAAAATTTTTTTTTTTAATTATTTCCAAATGTTTTGCTTCCTCTCTTAAGTAGGCATTCACCCAACTCACGATTCGAAAATAACCAAAAATGCAACATTGATTTTTTTTTTATCAACTTAAATATTACTTTTGTTAAATTAATACTATTGTTTCATTGTCTTCATAATCAATAATAATTATTTACAAACATTTGTAATGGTTGGAGTAAAATATAATAGCTATTGTAACACTAAAACTTCCCACCTTGGATTAATAAAGTGGTTAGCATTAGCTGGGTTTCCATTGCAGTTTTGTTCAGAATAGAAGTGATATTTGAAATTTTTTTTGGCAAAAACCATTTCAAACGGTCCTTGTTGGCATTGAGTAATGTTATGTGCTCAAAGCTGACTTTTCTTCTCTCGCAGTAGCTCTTACAGAGCTCGCTTTTCTCAAAAAGGTAACATTTCCATTTGCTCTTCTTGTCTTATCATGTGACTTAAATGCAAAAACATGTCTTTCCATTTCAGTTTTGAGAAATATTGCTTCATCAAATGATCTGAAAAACCACCTCATATGAGCATAAAAACTCTTTTGCGGTGTTTGAGAGGTTTATTTTAATCACGTGCTTTTTTAGTTTGCATTAAGCAGGTTACTGGAAACCTGGGTACTGTCACTGGGTTCTGGGTTCAAACCCAGAGGCTTGCTCATTGGGGATATATATAGATAAATTTATAGATTCATAAGTTTATATTCCTCCCACAGTCCAAAGACCTGCAGATTAGGTCAATTACTCTACATTGCCTATGGGTGTGAATGGGAGTGTGAATGTTGTGTTAGCCCTGTGATCGGTTGGTGATCCGCCCGGGGTGTACGCTGCCTCTCACCTGAAGTCAGCTGGGATTGGCTCCAGCTTCCCCCATGACCCTGACGGATAAGTGGTGTATATATAATGAATGGATGGATTAATAAAATCTTGTCTTATCTGATAACGCTCTCATCTGAGTGCTGTGAGGGGAATGGTGGCTCAGTGGTTTAGATGCAGGGTTACTGATCAGAAGGTTGGGGGTTTAAACTGCCCAATTGGGCCCTTTATTGATGAACGATAGATTTACATTACTGTGCTCTGTCTCACACATTATTAAGTAAGTGCATTGGATTCAGAAAAGGGAAAAATCATACATCTTATCTCATCATTATAAGTTATTATTTTCTAATTACCAGAAAAGAGCTCGTAATAATGAGAAAATATCTCGTAACTATGAGATCTGGTAACTATGAGAACGTTAAGGTAGCCTAGTTATCAGTCCTAGGAATTTCAGAGGGTACTGGACACTTCTTTGTGACTCCCCAAGCCAGCGTGGATGCATTTTAAATGCATGAATTTGTAGCCATGAAGCATCCTGTGTTGGTGTAACGGCTCCTACAAGGAGAGACTGACTTCCTTCAGGTCACGATTGGCTTTGAGATGCCTGTGCATTGCTGACATACTAATATTACTGCCATCCACATCAAATAATATTAATATTTTTCAGTATCTCATACCGAGAAGGAAATGATAGGAGTTTAAATGCTACAGCACCTTTGTTGCACACTGTCTTATTCTGTAGCATAGGTTAGCTCAGGAGGTTTCTCATAATTACAAGATCCTGATCTCATAATTACGATATTCTGATCTTGTTATTATGAGATCTTTTTTTATTTACAAGATAGTTACTAATAATTACAGGTGTCTAATTTTTTCTTTTGTGAATGCAATGTACATTATCACACATTCACAGCCAATGAAGCATCAAAAGACTTTTCTAAAAGCAGGTCAGCATTAGCAGTGTCCGCCATTTTGTCACGAAAAGCAGTAGTTAAACCACTTGATTATGGCATACCTTGAACCAATGTATGAATTATTCCTCTGCATTTAACCCATCCAAGCAGTGAACGCACACACAAGTGAGAAGAGGGCAACCATACCCAGAGCAGTGGGCAGCTCTGTGCTGCAGCGCTCAGGGAGTATTTACCATATTTACAATTTGCACCACTGTAGCAGACTCCAAGTGATTGGATTGATGACTGATTTTGATATGTTTAAGTTTGAGATGTTAAAAATGTTCATTCCCGCTTTGGTTTCACCTTTTTAAGGGATCGAACAATCATCATTAGGAAGATCTGTGCATCCAGGTGGGACAAAGAAACAGTGCATTGTCCAATAAACATCAAGATGTTTTTTGTCTTTCGATATTTTCTGGGCAAAACACAGTGCAGTGGATTGGTGACATGTCCAGTGTGTATCCTGCCTCTTGCCTAAAGTCAGCTGGGATTGGCTCCAGCTTCCCCACAACCCTTATCAGGATAAGCAACATAGATAATGGATGGATGTTATTTTTGATATTGAATTTTTTTTTTTTTTATCTCTGCAGTTCTCCTCAGATCTGACAGGCCATAGAAAATGAACTATGAGAAGATACAGAATAAAAACTCTCTCTCAGCAGGTAGTGTGGATGCCTCACAGGTCTGGAGTCCTGGGTTTGATCCTGAGCCCAGGTTGCTGTCTTTTCTGGAGTTTCTAAGATAAATTGTATTGTGCCCTGTGGTGAACTGGCTTTCCGTTGCTTTGTTGGAGTTATATGAATACACCCAGCTTCAAATCTCAAAGCTTCAAAATCACATTTTATTAATTATTATAAATGCTGTTTAAGCATATGATTAAGTTTGCATTTTTTTTACATTGCATATACATAGCTGTAAATTGTAAACTTACTTAAAAAATTATTTGTTTTTCTTTGTTTCCCATTAAAACGGTTCATCTATGAGTCACGTGTATTTATGAAATATGCAGAGGACATATTCTTTTATTTTTAATTTTCATTCCTTTATTTTAATTTAATTTAAATGTGTTTAATTAAAAAAAATTATCACATTATAGGTTTTCCATATATATACGGACATATTAGGAGTAACGAACTCTTGTAACTCGTGTAAAGTTCATTATAAAGAACCGTTACCGAAAAAGACTTTTCTTCTTCCTTCTCATTATACAAACGTCACGTCCGCTTGGGCGCACTCTACTTCCTGTCAGCCTCGTTCTGCTCCCTCTTTCTCGGCTCTCTCGCGAACGCCATCATGGGTCGCATGCACGCTCCCGGGTAGGTGTTTAATTTACGCGAAAAATATAAAAGTGTGTGAACATACAGCTTATCGGATACAAAAACGTCTGTGTAGGGAGCTGAGTGGTTTTTAAACGGAAACGAAAGAAGGGGTTTAAAGCATGATTTAGCGCCACGTTCTCTTCCTGTGTGGACGAAGCTAGCTAGCTAGATAGCTAGCGTAAAGGCCTCGCGTGCGGCGTGATGGAGAGCTGGCTGGAGCTCGTGCACTGACAGGATTAGCGCTGTTTTTCTTTTTATAGTATATTTTTGTTTGAGTACATGTACACTACTGCTTATATCTGTTGTAAAGGATATAACATTTATATTTTTATGTGAAAGCTAGTTTGAGTCATTTTAAGTGGAAAAGAAATGTAACCTAGCTAGCAAGTCAACAGAAACTAGCATACATCACCTCATAAACCACATGCAGACTTATTAACATTGATATTATTATTGTTATTATTATTATCAGATCTCCGGTCTGATTTCATCCTCATTAATACACATCAGTGTGTGTTTGCTAGAAAACTGCATGTTGTAGCTGGATCTTTGTATCTGATTTATAAAATAGATGGGATTTGGAGTTGGGAGTGATCAGACATTTCACTGTGTGTGTTTTGTGTTTTCAGTAAGGGCTTGTCCCAGTCAGCTCTCCCATACAGACGCAGTGTCCCTACAGTAAGTACTGCTCTCTGCTGCAAAAACACCCTCACATCTTAATGGGACAATATTCATGTCAATTAATTAACAACCAATTAAAAAACTTAATTGCGGCTTGCAAATGACAGCAGACGAAATATTTGGCATTATTTATTTAACTTTAATCAACAACCTTCTCTAGAGCAAACTTAATATTTAGATCATTTGTCACTGTACACATACAATGAGATGTATTGCGCAAGCTAGCAGTTGCCCAGTAAAAAAAAAGTATAAAATATGATGGCAAAAGTATTATAAATAGGATAAAAATATATATTCAGAATGTATGAGCAGGGTTTATTCCCTGCTCAAAATTACAAATCAGCTTTTTTTTTTATTTTTTATTTTATTTTATTATATATAAGCAGTTATCCTGACAGTAATAAATGATCATGGGATCCTGGGGTAATTTCCTATTTTACACGAGCCACTCTGATTTTATTTCTGTCCAGATCGTACACGTAATCTCAGCTCTGGCATCCATGCAGACGTTACTTGCTGTATTTAGTCTCAGTGTGCGTAACAGTGATCCTATCCTTATGAACTGTTTACTCTTACCTCCAGCATGTGTGCTCTTACATTCCAACAATTCTGTTGCTGGTTAAAATGTGTAGAATATAAAAAGCTACCTAGATTTTTATTTATTTATTTTTTTGTGTCACAGCTTTAGATGTCTCTGCATCCTGTATGTTAACTCACGATGGTTTGCTCTGCTTTCTTTCTGTTCAGTGGCTGAAGCTAACATCAGATGATGTCAAGGAGCAGATCTTCAAGCTGGCCAAGAAGGGTCTGACTCCATCGCAGATTGGTACGTTCCTGACGGGGTTTGTGTGTGTAGTGTGAAGGGATCAAAGAGAAATGTTGGGTCATGATGACAGTCTGTAAGTGTTGGTGGACCAATTAAAAATGCACACACAGGTGGGGAGTGTTGAAGGAAAAGTGTATAGTGAAATGTTTGTAAGAAAGGCTTGTGTGCACAAAAAAAGAAAACAAATAGCTCCAGTCCACTGACTGTTTTTTCTTAGAAAGATAGTTTTGATGACTGCTAGAGGGTATACAAATTGCACTTTAATCGATATTTTTCGAGGGAAGGAAACACCACAGGGTGGTAACTCAAACAGCCATGACTCCAGAAACCAACCATTACAGTAGCGCGGTTATTTACGTATTAATTTCGCTAAAACGAGTTCGGATTGGTGTGACGGAGAAAATCAGGGATTTAAAACTGTCCACAAACTGATTTAACAGTGTAAGATGATGATTTTTTTTGGATATGTGAATGGGACGTTTTCCTTCAGGACGTTACACAGTCTACACTCTAGACATTACAGATTGTGAAAATGGATGATTTGTCAAAAACAAACAGTCTGATTCTAGTTAAGTAAGCAGATTATTAGGTGTATTTGTATTTTAATGAATATAAATGAGTGTAATTTTAGGCGTATTGTATTCAAATATAAGTTAATGTTTCAGTATCAGTCCAGAAAAAGGCACGAACTAACAGGACAAGACTGTTTTGCTTAACTTTATTTCTCCCTGGTAAACAGTAATAGCCAATATTATATTGACTCGAGAGTACGTAACAGTGTCACCTGCTTGAACTGTGTTGAATAAAATGGGGACTTGTCGATGTTTTTCCTGTTGTGACATGGTTCAGGTGTGATCCTGAGGGATTCTCACGGCGTGGCTCAGGTGCGCTTCGTCACCGGCAACAAGATCCTGAGGATCCTGAAATCCAAAGGCCTGGCTCCTGATCTGCCTGAGGATCTGTACCACCTGATCAAGAAGGCCGTTGCTGTGAGGAAGCACCTGGAGAGGAACAGGAAGGTAAACACACACCCTGACGTTCATTGGGTTGCTTTAAAACCACATTCTGAAGTGTTTTATTCCTCTTGTATTGCAACAATTTGACATTACAATTTCTATTTATGAAAAAGAGACACAATTTGTCCATTTAGTTATGTTTAATATTGTTGAACATCACTCATTATAGTAGCTATAAACGCTTGTTCCCTCACCTATGTCTCTTGGTTTCATTAAATTAAAGAGAAAAGATTTCCTTACCGAGAAACACACACTCCTCTCTCCTGGAGACGTCAGGGAACTTGGAGAGTTGCTTTTTCCAAAATAAAAGTTTTAAAAGAAGGATAAGAAATGTTTTAAAAATATCAAGTAGATTTGGCTATGAAGTGTATATTACCTAATTTAAACTTGTAAAATGTTAACATTTTATTATAAGTAAATGTTTCCCTTTTGTCCTCTTCAGTGGGTTTTATTTTGTGTAGATTGAAAAAATATTGAACAGGCATTTTATTGTATGTACACATAGTCGTGGATATAAAAAGAAATTCTCAGATATCATGATAGGAATTATGTAGTCTTTCCGTTATAAAATCTTCTATAGCTCAAGTGCCTCTCTCGGATCACGCTTCAGGGTCGTTATGAATTCCGGAGCCTTTACGACGTTCATATCGTCTTATAAAACGTCTAAAAGCTTACCGGCTGTGTGCTTTCAGGACAAAGACGCCAAATTCCGCCTGATTCTTGTTGAGAGCAGAATCCACAGGCTGGCTCGTTACTACAAGACCAAGAGAGTTCTGGCTCCCAACTGGAAGTAGTAAGTGTTTACTACTTTAACTTTAATTTATTTATTAATATTTATTATAAATGCACATTTCATTGTCCCACTCTTGTCCTGTAAGATGTGAGATATTTCTGATGTGCTAGATTAAAAGCTGGAGGTAAATTAGCAGTTTGGCTGGTTGGTGCCAGCGCTGCCAGTCCCCTTCATACAAACCTATTCATCCATTTACTTGATACACTTTCTTGCTTTCTTTTCTTTTGTGTGTGAATTCAGTCTGAATTTCCGTCCTCTAATCCTCACGTTGTTCTGTTTGTCTGCAGCGAATCCTCCACGGCTTCTGCACTGGTGGCATAAATGTAAAGACTTTACACAAAATAAAGACCATTTGGATGAAGTCGTGTCTCTGGGGGCTCTTTTCTGTCTGTGTGTTCCTTAAATTCCAGTTTAATACATGTTTCATGTCTGTTCTAAAACATTTGTGCAGTAGTGCAAACCAGATGCCTTGAGAAATTAACAATTAAATAAACAACTTTGAGATTTACAGAAGCCTTTAAACAATGGGAGGAAACAGCTTGTTTATTTATTTACTAAAAAAAAAAAAAAAAACACTGGGTTGAAACTTAAGGCTGAAGTCACTTACCCTGATGTACCCTGTATCATTACTCTCCCGATATGGAGTTTGTTTACACCAGATTGTTTTAGATTGGTTACTTAAAAATACTTTCTTAGGTGAAAGGTGTGAAATGTCTACTTATCAATGATGCATGTTCGCTAACAGGTCAGCGTTCATGTTCAGCAAGTGAACGTATTCCGCAGCTCTGTATTCGGCCACTTATGATCGAACGTGCCGTATGTATCGGCTGCTGGTTTTAAACGTCTGTGATTATCAGATTAGGCGAGGTCTGTGGCAATGTTCTGTAATTCCCGTGGCTGTGGAGGGATCTCTAAGGAAAGGCTTAAATGCCTGGTAACAGAACAGCATGGTCCCGAGTTTAACTGATGCTATCCTGATGTCTTAATAGATCTCCTGATTGATATTCCTGCAACACGTGTGAAATATGGTTCTTTTCTCGGTTTTCTTGAACGCTGTTTATAGTGACATCACTTCCTGTGCTCATGGATATGCGTTTCTAACCGTCTACGGTTGAATCACGTCAAGTCACGTTTCATTTGTTGGTGTGGCATTAATTAGCTCTTTCATATACATCTCACATGCTCAGACTCAATTTTTGAAAATATGCAAGATGTAAAAAAAAAAACCAAACAATTCAAGCCCTCCAGTGTCCGATAATTGTATTCATTTGTTCTTCAATTAAAGGTATCAGGTAAAATTAGGTCTGTAAAGCTTAAGCAGAGTTTAACTTGATCTGGAGGTGTTTCCTACTTGACCCCGCCCCCTATCCCTGCCTGCGTATCAAAGCTCCACCCCCAGATCTCACAGCTGTTCCGCTCGAGTTAGCTATAGTCTATAAACATGCGAAATGAAGCTCATAATTATTCACGAGGACGATCATGAGTCGCATCATCAACTTTCGTCTTCGTGATCAGCTTACTGTATATGAGCGCTAAGAGAATTATTAAATATTTGATCTTGAAAGTGACCATTATGAAATGTAACTGTTTATTTAGATTACTAATGCTGCTTTAGCATGCCGCTTATTTAACTAGATAAATGTGCTTAATTACATGACATGAAGGTTGTTGTAACCAGTGTGGGTTTTTTTTATTTAGGTGTTCGTCGATAAAGAAAGACACTTAAGCTTGATCCTCAGTATCTTTGTCTAGTTGCCCGTTACTGATCAAACCCTTTTTAAGTTCATCGTTTGGATGTCGGGTGAAATTTTTAACGCTGTATTGATGTGATGCCATTTCTGAGGGCGTGACCCAACCCACCTCAACACTGGGAGCGCTAGAAACAGTGATGAGGGAAATAATGAGTGTAAATGATGTTAAGGGTATTAAAGAGCTAACGCTTGTTTAAGGTTTTTTCCTTTTATGCATCGAAAGATGATCGTGAACTGTTCCAGCAAGTCTAAAAACTGATTATCTGGTGAAGTATTTTAGTCCGGGGTAGATTTTCATCTTTCCTGCTTCACTAGGAGCATGTCAGTGAAGTGGGACAGCAAATTAAGAGGAATTACTCCATTCAAATCTTGATGTGACTTTGACCTTTGTACATATATTGCTTAAATAAAGTCATTCAGACCTTGAAACAATTCTTTATTTGAGATATTTTGCTTTAAGATACTTTGGAAGACAACATGATTACCAGACTGCATGCTGGCTAGCAAAAATCTTTAGCTCTTCTGATATGCTTTTGTATTATATCAGCGTTACAGCATTAGCCTGTGTGTGGAAAAAATATTTTAAGAGCCCAAAGGCAAACCGGAAAAGGAAGTGCAGGAGAGAGAGTCCTGAGTGGATGGTGTACAAATCTAGAAGAGAAATAAATTATTTACATTGCATCATTTTAGCCACTGTTTATTTAAATGTCATGCACACGAGGTCCGTTATGGAGATAGTGCTGCTTATTCTGGTACTTCTTCCATTATGTACAGCATCATGGTCTTATTTTATCCATATGTTTTAATCTGTGATATTTTTTCTTTTTCTACCGTGATATTAATTTGTGAAAAGTACCAAACGAATCAATAAATCAAAGCAAAGATTGAAAAATTGTCCCACTTTACCAGTATCCTGTAAAAGATTTAGGGTTTGGTCAGTTGAGGTTTGAAGCGGTATCATTTCATCGGTGTTTGCTTTTTTTTATTTTAATATATAAATAGTGTAAAAGACAACCTAAGCATTTAAAAATCATATTATGTTGTTATATAAGGCGTTAAGACTATAGTAAAATGACAGAGAACATGAAATTACCAAAATTGTCCCACTTTACCAACTTCCACCCTGTAGGAGTTAGTAAGGTTAACCTAGTTAAGCACATAGTCTTAAATAAAAACAGTTTTAATCAATGTAGTTTGAATGTTTAAGGCTTAAGGTTTATGCATTTAATAAGCAATTATATCAGCAAGCTAGCTAAAGAAGTTATCAACCTGAATATCTTTAAGAATCGATACCTTAATTGTTGGTGTTCTCCAGGGGTCAAACTGTTGGCTTTCTAATGCTTGAAGCTCTACATGTTCTCTTTTAAATAGTTTTACAGCTCGGTTAATGTTTTTTCCCTTCTCTGCCTCAGAGCAAAAACATTCCAGCAATCCAGCGAAGAGTGATTTACCCGGAGCTGATCCGTTTCATCTGTTCCTCCGAGGGAGCGTTAACTTTGAGTCACCTTGCTGCAGAGAGAGAGCGAGAGAGACAGGGAGAGAAAGATGGAGCGTTCCGGTGAGTGAGATGGAGAAAGATGAGGAGAGGGAGACAAATGGACTGAGAGAGATGGAAAGATGGAGAGTGGGATCCAGAATGAGAGTGATGTATAGAGAGAGAGAAAAGATAAGGATAGGGACTGAGAAATGAATAGAGCGATAGAAAGGTGGGGAGAAAGAAGGATAACGTGTGGGAGAGACAGAAAAGTCATGTTAGAGAGACGGAATGAAGGAGAGAGTGAGAGACAGATGGAGAGAAAACCAGAATGAATGTGATGATGGAGGGAGACAGAAAGAAAGACAAGGACAGAGAGTGAGAGATAGATAGAAAGATAGAGCGAGAAAGAGTGGGAGAGAGGGAAAGACAAAGATGGAGAGGCTGTGAAATAGTAATGGATAAAGAAAGGGATTAATAGAGAGAAAGACAGAGAGCAAGAGAGGGAGAGAATAGGAGAGAGTGTGGTGGATAGAGTGAAAGAGACGGGGAGATAAACAGAGACAGGGAGAGAAGGAGAAACGATGGAAAGAGATACACAAAGATGGAAACAGGCAGGAAATGAGAGAGCGATAGAAAGACTGAGAGGTGCAGCGTGATGGATTTAGAGAGAGAGAGAGAGAGAGATGGACAGAATGTAATGAGCAGTGTGATTGCTGCAGGACGTGAACGTGTGATTGAGGGATAAATAGATGAAGTGAAGCCGTTAAAAGAACTCTATAAAACTTTGAGACGGAGGACAGAAAAGTGTGAAGAGCACGATGAAGATGAATTCTAATTAAACTGCAAACCCACCTTCATCGCCTCACTCGTTACGCTGACGTGTTTGACGTGAGTCTCGGAGGAGACGAGAGGATTGTGGAGACGGCTCAGGACTCCGTGTTCTGCTGTCAATCACACACACTGAGGCTCTGCAGGCAACAATCAGTCACTTAGAAGCAACTTTCTTTTTAATAATGTTGTCAACATTTGCTTAAATATCTTATGCAGTTCTATTTATTAGGAAACTCAAAAGTTTGCACCCCCTTCTCTCATGCTGTCATTCGTTTTTTGTTGGTGTGTGTATCGCATTACAGTAAAGGTCTTTGCCAACTTTATTTTTAAGTCTTATTTAAGTTCAAACGTGGATATTTTTTTTTAACAACTGCCATACAATCATACACTTTTTTCTCATGAACCCACACATCTGTGAAACCCGACACAATAAATAAATATCTTCTCGAGTTTCATTTCTAAAGAAGAGGTGTGAAAACTTTTGCACTTGACATGGTCACTCATGGTTGCTGTTGATGTAAATTGTCATTGTCGAGTTTCTATTAAATCAAAATCAAGCAGTTTGGATGTTTTATTCCTCTTGTACTATAGAGAACATTTCAGTCATACTGTTTATCCATTTAGTTATATTTAATGCGGTTGAATGTCTGCTAAACAGGTTCTTGCTCACGTTATAGCAGCTATAAACATCCGTTCCTTCACCAGACTCACGTTTTTCTCTCTCTTGAAGTTAACGAGACAAAAAACACAGCTTGTGTTACCAAGAAACTGCGAAGAAGCGTAAACTCAAAGCACTCACACTGGAATAGAAGTTAAATAAATGTCTCCTTTATAGAAAACCTCACGTTATAAACCAATTTTTAATCTATTTATTAATAATTGTGCTTCTGCTGTAGCAGGTCCAGTGAATAAGCCGTTACTATAGAAACACTAACCTATCATAACAAGCGCATTCATATAAGCTACTGTCACTACTGTCAGAGCCGCTGTTATAGAAAACTAATCAACAACTTCTGACTACACAGAATGCAGAATTCAGCAGCTGTGTGTGTGTGTGTGTGTGTGTGTGTGTGTGTGTGTTTATCACTAGTTTTGTGTGCGTATGAAACATCTTTTTGTCTCCTTTATTCCGAGAACCACGAACGCTTCTGGTGTAATCTGTTCTGCTTTAAAGTGCGTCAGGAATAACAGGGGACGTGCCAACAAAGTCTGTTCCCTCAGAAGGGACTGAGTGTTCAAATATTTATGCTGCTTGGAGGTGTTTGATGTTGGAGTGCGCTGGATCCTGCCAAAGCCAACGGTGGTGTAACAGGAATCTGAGAAACACTAATGCTGAAGGAGAAATGAAACAAAAACAAGCAAATCGCTGCAGAGAGTGATGGGAGTGAAGCACAGGTTCTTGGAAAGCTGCGAAAGTGCTGCGTCACTGAGAAAATAAATGAGAGGAACAGACCTGAACCTCTGTCCTATAAGCCGTGATAAAGACGCGGTGAGGGTGCATCACACCTCAGGAGAACATTTCTGGCCAGCAGCATCAGGATATTGAGCTGCTCGTATGTGATGCAGCCGAAGCAAAGCGTTTTTGTGAATGTCGTGGTTCGGTCTCTCTCGGGTCGGGGGAAGAGTCGGGTGATGGAGATGGCGTGTTAAACTAATTACAAACGGTGAATAATTAATAACATTATGGAACGTAAGACATATTAAAGTGTTTTGTTTACTTTCTTGTCAAAAAATCTTAAACAATTACTTATGATGTGCTGACCAATGTCTGTACACAACTGTATGAAACTTTCATAAAGGTCACATTTAAATGTTTCACTTTGGTCATGATATTCAAAACATATTCAAATATTACTATATTTATTATCAGTCTATAGATAAATGACTACTGCTGCTGCTATTTATACTGCTACTACTAATGATACTGCTATTGCTACTGCTACTAATACTTCTACTATTACTGCTATTAATACTGATACTGATACTACTACTACTACTGCTGCTAATGATACTGCTATTAATACTACTGCTGCTACTGCTACTGCTGTTAATACTGCTTAGACAACTGAACCTACTACTACTAGTAGTGGTATTAATACTGCTACTATTACTGATACTGATACTGCTGGTGCTATTAATACTGATATTATTTCTGCTACAGCTTTTAATACTGCTTAGATTACTGAAACTGCTACTGGTAGTGCTATTAATACTGCAACTACAGAAAATGGGAGATAGATAGATAGATAGATAGATAAATGGATGGATCGATCTCATAGGTGTGAATGTTTGTTTGTCTCTGTGTTAGCCCTGTGATAGATTGGTGATCTGTCTGGGGTGTACTCTGGGGTGTACTCTGGGGTGTACCGTGCCTCTCACCCAAAGTCAGCTGGGATTGGCTCCAGCTTCACCACAACCCTTCTACTACTAGTAGTAATATTACCAGGCCTAATGTACCAAGTAATTAAGATAAAATAGCAATGATTTATATCAGAGTATTTATAAGACGGTACCTAAAGAAAAGTTAGACTTTCTTTCGCTTTTGACGGATAACAAAAAGAGCAGTGATGTGGTCACTACCTGAAATTGAATGAAATTATAACCAAATCATGAATAAATCATTTAAATAATAATTTTAGCAGAATATTTCTAATTAGGCTGTACTGTCTAACTTGTTTTTACCCTTTATTCCCATTTCCGTCCACTAGAAGGCGCAAAGCACACTTAAAAAAAAAAAAAAATCACCTAACCTATGCAGAGGATTAAGAGTTCCAGTGTGGAATTAATCAGGCTACAACATGCTAAGAACATGGAACATTTGAATGAAAGCGGGGATTAAAAGACGTTTAAAAGATTAGCCCCGCCCATTGTCTGTAACCTTAACCAATCATAACGTGTCATGCTGAATGATTAGTGAGTACTTTATAATGGTGAGAGTGAGTGGATGGAGGTGTAGCTTAGGTTAGTTATTAAAAGGTTGAGTCATGTTAAAACTCAAGTTTGAGTCTTAATTAGACAAAACAGCATCACGGACAGATTATTAACATTATTATTACTATTCATTCCGCCGTGTTTCATTTTGTGAGTCGTTTTATTTTTGGTCTTTTCCTGATAATCGACTCACTTGTTTATTACCCCCAGGAGTTTGCGCTTCCCCTTTAACTGGAGCAGAGAAGAAGAATGAAAGCGGAGTGAAGCGGGATCATGGCGGCTCCGCTCGGCCGGGACACGCTACCTGAGCACTGGGCTTACGGAGTGTGCAGGGACGGACGGGTGTTCTTCATCAGGTGAGCCGATGGGGCGTTTTATGGATCGCTGGATTTTTTTGGACGAATCGTTTGGCTCCCTATGCGCATTTCGCGTTCATGTTATAGCCTAACAGGTGTGTGTGTGTGTGTGTGTGTGTGTTTCCCCCTTTCATTTTCCAGCGACCAAACTCGCTGCACCACTTGGCTCCATCCCCGTACAGGAGAACCTGTCAACTCGGGCCACATGATCCGATCAGGTAGGAAACCTCCGAGTCAACTCAAACTTTCACTCTGCAGCCTTTAGATCACTTCATTAACTCATTAACAGCGCACGCGATCAAAAGAGTCCAGGAAGATGTTATGTTTTTGATGCCGAACACTTCAAAGTGAAACGTAACAAAAAACAAAAACCACATCAAAGGCGTTCTAGGTCCGGTTGAAATCTCACTCGAGTGAAAGAAGCTGTGTGTGTGTGTGTGTGTGTGAACTCTCTGCAGCTTAAAGACATTGTTGGTTTGTTTGTTTGTTTTTCCTCGTGCAGATTTACCGCGAGGATGGGAGGAAGGATTCACACCAGAAGGCGCGAGCTACTTCATCAAGTAAGAGCTTTTTAGCCTGTATTTGCGCTGAATGGAGTGTGTATGGTGTGTGTGTGTGTGTGTGTGTGTGTGGAAGCGAGGTGGAGCTGCATTGCTTTCTGCATCAGCAGCGCCTCCCGCCAGGTCCGGGCTGAGGAAGCAGCAGTGGAGATGCGCAGTGGTGTGGTGTTCCAGCCAGGCTGTACTGCTTTACTGCTCTGGAGGGGACACCAGCTCAGTGTGGACCTGGAGTGCAAGATTTGCCCGTGTGTACATGTCCTTTAGCCATCATTACAACGAACATACACACAGAGGCTTGATTACAACCAGCTAAGGTTGGGCGATGTGAACAAAATACCACATCGTGATACTTGAAGGTGTTTGTACGATACATGAAACAGCAAACGGCAAGAAATCCTGCGCAGCTGATTCTAATGATACTTGTATCGAACGTATACAGAAATTCAAAGAAGAAACAAAACTTTGTTCTGTGCAAAACTCCAGCGTCCAATCAGCCGCTTCAAATGTATTTAAACGTGTTGGAGAGCGAGATCACAATATCCACAATATAATTTATCATATCAATATTATATTGTACGGGCGGTGCGGTGGTTAGCACTGTCGCCTCACAGCAAGAAGGTCCTGGGTTCGATCCCCGGGTCACCCAGGGTGCCTT
>JAQQZR010000007.1:22677614-22692947 GCA_030068235.1 Notoglanidium macrostoma
AAGATGCTGGGATTGGCTCCAGCTTCCCCGCCACCCAGACGGATAAAGCGCTATAGATAATGGATGGATGGATGAATATTATATTGTCATGTCACCCAGTTCTACGGTACTGTATGTACAACATTATAGAAAAATACTACACACCTAATCATTCATTTATCCTAATCCACATAAACACTTGATGTTTATCCCGGGAATGTTAGGAGTGAGGCCGGGATACACCCTGGATGAGACGCTAAGTTTCTAATGATTTAGACATGTGCAGCATGGTGGAGTTCCAGGTTTGATCCTGAGCTCCAGTTACTCTGTCTGTGGGGAGATTTCCATGTTCTCCAGGTTCTCCGGTTTCCTCCCACCTCCCAAAAACATTACGGTGACTTTAAATTATCCCTAGGTATGAATGAGCCTGTGAATGTATATGTATGTATGTGTGTGTGTGTGTGTGTGTGTGTGGTGTCCTGTGATCAACCTGCTTCCCATCCTGGGTTTATTCCCTCATCACGCTCAGCAGTTTTCCTGGGACGGACTCCAAATCCATGTGACCCTGATCAGTATGAAGGACTTAGGGAGTGAATAATAATTTGTCAGTTACAGCGTGTATGTGTGATGAACGTTGAGTTGCTAGCATGCTAAAAAGAGCTCTGTGTTCATGCTAGTCACTGATTGGCTCGCTTGTTTGTTGTCATGTGGCCACGCCCCTTAGCTTGAGTAATGACATCAGGATCGGATGTATATACCGCACAGGATGTATAAAGACATGATAAACACGTGAAGAGATGCACATCTGGTGAACATTTGTGCGAAATGCCCTGTTTCTCTAGAAACGTCATGCGCCACGTTTACTACATCTATAGTATATGTGTATAAGTATACAGTTTGGAAAGCTGTTTTTCTCTGTGGTCATTATTATTATGATGGAAATGGTTGTTTGGGTGCTGATAAAACTTCAGGTGTAATATATAACAGATGTGTCGGTCCAGTTCTCGTTGCCGTGGACCGAGTGTAATTTCACCCCTTTTGTATTTATTTTAGTTTTTGCTTTGGCTCAAAAACTGTAGAAGTGAAAAAGGAAACGTTTCTACTCCGTATTTCTTTTATCTGTCATTAAAATCAGGGTGTAGTGGACCTCCTCATCCGTTACACTGTTAGTATAATATCTTCAAAACACTTCTTGTACTCTAGGATATAAGGACTCAATATTTTTTTATAATGTACACATCTGTAGAGAAATTTGAATAATATTGCGTTGTATTACAGCACTTATGTCTGTCTGAATTTCACGTAACGCACAGATCGGCGATCATACACATATCACGTTCGAGCTCAAGGTCAAGGTCGCTGTTATTCAAAAATGAAAGCAAGAAAGTGAAAAATTAACTCTGTTGATAATCTTTGACACGGACATGCGCACGAAGAATAAATATCCAACGTTTACTGTGCTACAGCTGTCATATTCCGTAACAAGTTATAAATGACCCAGGATTTGACTTCTAAATAGATATAATAAGTGAAACTGAGCTAAAAATGAGTTCCCATATTCTCCGTTAGAGCGTGATATATTATATTCTATTAATATTTGAGTGTATAGACAAAACGGAAGCTTTGAAGATGCAGCTCGCGATCAGTGACAGGACCGATTGCTTTTGAAAGAAAAGAAGAGAAACAGGCAGTTATGGAGCTGAGTATTAAAGCTAAATCTGTGGAACGGCTGCTATTTAAAGTATGAAGGGTTTTCTCTTAGAGCGCTTCTGAGCCAGGTCGCGACTTTGCGTCTGGCGTTTGCTAACATGACGGTGTCATTTTAACTTGTATGCGTTTTTAAATACGTATGCAGAACAAGGGTGTTAAAGTATTGTTACATGAAAGATAATATCACGCAACGCAAACGCAATAAGTGCGAAAGTCACGGCTATAAAACTAGACCGTGTAATCAATAAAAGTGTCACACAGATGACTGATGTATATAGTACAGATATATATAGTCGGAATTGTTTTGCAGGTCTGTAAAAATCTGCTCTGATTGGTCAGAAACTGTTGATTAATTCTCTAGAACAGACGCTCTGACAGTAGCAAATCACAGGTTTATATACATTAATGCGCTCGTCTGGATACGAGCTAGTCGACAGCCGGGAGTACTAACAATAACCATATTTGTTTGTTTGTTTACAGTCATTACGAAAATGTTTAGTGTTTTCGTACATGGGAATGACACGTGAGGTAGCTGGATATGATAACGACGCACTACGCTCTTCTCAAATATCACCTTTAAGTGTAGCTATAAACGGATAAAATATGACGTGTTGCTCTTCAATCGATACAAATTCGAATTGCTGTAGTATAAGAGGAATGAAACATTTCGGCAAAAACCTTCTCTGTTCTCCCTCCATCTTCCTGCATGCCGTTCGCGTCCCGTCCCGTCCTGCGTGTCAGGCTGAATGAATTTACGGCGACAGAGATATATGGCGCGATCACGTCCTCAGTTCACACCGAAGTCACTCTAACTGTTCGTCTTCACTTCAATAAAAAGAAATATACATCAAAGCCGAGCTGCGTCCTCGGGACCATCCGGACGTCCTTCACGGCTTGACCTCCGAGTTTGTGCGTGATTATTTGATCTAAAATTTCAGCATGAAGCCATTAATTACGGTAGCAGGGTTGCTTTTCTGCTGCGTGTTTGTGTAAAGTGCCGGAATCAGCTTTTGGTTCAGAGTAAAGAGCACCTGTGCCCCTGTAACATTGCTTTTTCTTTCCTACAGCACCAGCATTAATCATAAACCAGCATCATGTGCTAATGTAACACATCTGCGTAAATTCCCCCTCCGGCCGTTGCTGCAGTTACTGGCGTAGCGATGACCGCCTTCGCGTCTGCAGTGCCCCAGACGAGGAGGCGAGCAGGGGTGTTTACACGAGGATTATTCTCTCTGTTAGCTTTGGAGAGAGCCCTTTGAGTGCGCATGAGAAACGAGCGTTCAAGGAGCCGGACGTGAGAAATGTCTTGTTTCGGTCTTCGCTGAGCTTAAAAATGTTTAGCTTTCCTGTCTGGATTTTATTCTGTGTTTATACAAATCACAAACTGAAACAAATGGACCACAAACATCTCTGAATGTGATGATATTAGAGGTCAGATTAGAAAAAAGTGGATAAATAATCCGCAGGAGAAAGCAGATGGCGTCAAGATAGATGGAACGTTCTTTGCCTTTCATTTCTTGAAAACAAAAAAACATCTGGTTGTGCTCATCGATCCAACACAAGGCAGTGAGAGAAATGCTGAAATTGTTGTTGGCGTGGTAAATGTGTTATTTCAGAAGGTTGGTGATAAGAAGACGGGTTGGACCGGTATAAATGATTCAATGTCAACTGGTAGAGATTTTCCCACACTGACTGTACCTCAGGAGAGAGCTGTTCCAAGCCAGCTCATGGATTTGTCTTAAATCATGGTGTGGATGTGATGTTATATTTATGTGCGGTTACGGAGTAAAGAAGCGAACACCTAACTTTATTATCTGGAGGACCGATTTTCCTGATGACTGCGTGATTGTCGTGATTTCACACTGCTCTTTAACCATTATCTTTCCAGTTTATCCAGTATCTTCATGTCATTCATGGAAGACAAACAAACATCCGCCATGTTCATGACCGTGACCTGGGCAAAGCCGAAGATCAGCAGGACGAGCGACTTAAAGCTGCACTTGTGTCGGAAATAATATATTTGTATATATCTGGTGTTAACTTGGTGCTCGGTGCTGGATTTCCGTTATTTCTGCGAGACCTTCCTTCCCTTATTGCTCTTGCTAGCTCAGTTAAAACGCAGTTTACCTGGAATTTCGAAACGAAAATTCACTTAGCTCCTGAAAAAGAGCGAGAGCTGCTTTTCTGACTCACCTTGACGGTTTATTAATGCTATATGAATGAGAAGACGTTCCCAGAACGCAGTGCAGCTACACGGTAGAAGACACTCGGCTCAGCTAGACAGCGATGACGGTGTTGAGTATTAGCGTGAGGGTCGAAGCTGATGCGTTTGAGCTGAGTGCACAGATGAAGAGGTGAGAGAGCTTGACCAAGTAAAACACTAAAGCGCCGCTGCATCACTCTCTTTAGGTGAAGACGTCTCTATTAGCAGGTAGTTGAACGGCATTGTGGGTAATGTAGGAAAGTGTTAAGCAATTCCAAAAAATGGAACAACGTGTCCGTGAAAGAGGTTTAAACAAAAAAATATTTAATATATTTATATAGCTTATTTCATAAAAATAAGATTTTCGTCCTACGGCAAAAGCAGTCACTTAAGCACCAATAGATGTGTTTTTCCTCACTCCGTATTGTAGTAGCTGTGTTATTCAACATGACTCAGAGTGCATTAGTGGCTTACCCGCAGCTTTGCATGTCAATGGCCCTTTCTTTTTCTTTTTTTTTGTAAAAAAATGTTTTTAAGAACACGTCCAGTGAGAAAGCACAGCCACGTTATACGCATAATAAAGGCAGAGTCTATAAAGGTCAGTGAAAATGATTTTGAAACTGCATTATTGCTGACAGTTTTATTGTCCGGTCACATGAAGGCAGTCTTTGTGCCGAGTGCGCGCTCACACAAAAACCCAACACTGCGTCTCTCAGATGTACGACAGCACAAATGTCACGGCGGTGAAATATTGCGCGTCTCCCTGCCTTGAAGCGGTTCATGGTTCCTGTTTGGATCCTGTACGCTGCCTGTGTACATTGTCTCAGTGTCGCATTCTGCTTGTTAACATCAGTGGGAAAGGAAATGGGATTTGTTTTTAGGTCGAAACACAACAGCAGGAGAGAATTTACGCCTCTCCGTGTTTCATGCTCTTTAACAAAAATCAGCTTCACATCCCATAGGTTCTGAGGCATTTTAAATATCACTAATAACCGTCTCAAACTTTGTGCCTTGAATTATTAAAGTCATCGTTATACAAAGCTTCCTAACTGCACACCTTTTTTTTATATGCATGCTGTAACATGCAGCACTGCAACACAACTAATCGATAGAATGGATTAAACCTGATGATACAATTAGCTGGTAATGAATATGTTTTTGCAATCAGGTGCGGTGTGCATGAAACGGCGCATGTGATGTGCATGTTGGCGTCTCCTGAGGCCTTTTCTTTTTCTGCTGATGTGAATATTAGGTCTGCGGTTAATGGAGAGAGCGTGCCACATTCCAGCGGATCCCGGATCTGAGATGTATTTGATTTATTGCCAGCTCGTTGGCTGCCAGTTATTTAATATGTTGCTTATGATAGCTAATGGCAAAGTGCAGAGCCAGAACCTGGTCCCGGCCGCTCTCAGATAATTAAGAGTTACCATGAAATCTCTCTTTACTTGAGTCTCTGATGAAGGGGCGTAGTAGTGAAGCGTCATGGAATTTCTCACAGCTCGGAGGTGATATTTTTAGATCCTAGGCTGACAGAATGGCCGTGATTCTGTTCAACTGCTGTCTTTCTTCCCCTTAAAAGGAAGCATCAGTGCAAATGAGTGCTGTAGATCTTCTCATTGATCACTCTTATTCTATGAGGGAATATTTCTCCCTTGATGGGCGTGGTGTCTTCGAGGATGACTCCGCCCCCTATCAACAGGACGACACTCACGTCATCTCATAACACCACTATTGCCGCTATTCTCCCTGTGTCTGTATCTGTGTAGTGCTCCAGATATCCTTATTTGTATGTGTATTTGGATTAAAACTTGAAGTGGGTGTGGTCTATTATTGCATCAACCCTCAGCCATGACTCTGTTGAAACCATATTTACTAAGCAGGGCAGATTAGTGCCAATGGGAGTGGCCAATTCTGCACAATCTACCAACAATATGCATATTAATGAACACAGATGCGGTTCATTTAATAATGACCAACGCAATTTACCAAGATCAGCGCAAAATTAGTGCAGGGTCGCAAACAGGTGCAGAATAACAAGTCTTGGCTGACATGTTCTGATAACGTTTTCCTCAGGCATTCCAAATACGTTAACACAAGTGGGGAAAATTCTCTCCCTTCTGCCACGTGCTCTCTTTTTGTGCCTCGTTCCTGAGCACGCAGCGGGACTTTTGCAAGCACATAAATTATATTTCGAAGAGAAAATATTAATCTGAGCAAACAAACATCTATTCTGTGCTCACTGGCAGACACCTGCACACTCGCTCGCTGGGTCTCCCGCCCAAATTCCTGCAAACTCTTAGTAAATCTGGCCCTTATTCTTCTATTTAATGTGTATTTTTTAGAATATTATTAGTATTTTAGGTTTTTGGGGCAGCTATTAAATAAACAGCGAGATAATCACAATGCTCATCGAGACTCTTATGGAAATCTCCCTTTTCTGACTGATGTATGTTCGTTTACTAGCGGTTAATTAGCCAGCTAGCTCATTTAGCTAATGTTGGTCATGAACAGATGGTGGCTGTTATGGTAACACAAATTTGGCAGCTGATAAATCAACACTGTGAAAATGATGATGCAATTCGAGACTTTTATGGAAATCACACTTTTTTGTGATTAGTGTATGCTAGCAGCCAACTAGCTGACTTTAGCCAGTGTTAGTCATGAACACTGACATGAAATGATGATGCAAATCGAGACTCTGATACTTTGACACTTGTCTCAGCTAGCTGACTAGCACCTGGCTAAGTAACTGAACTAATTTGAGTGGTATTGGAGTATTAGGAGTGCCATGAGACTTGTATTTGACTACAATAACGTGGTATTGTGTTCTTATCATGAGAAGGACCGACAGCGTGAGCCGTGACTAGCTCCTTTTTTTCTTGAGTTTTTTCTGGGACACTTTGGTAATAAAGGTACAGTGGTAAAATGTTTGTTTAGGCCAGAATAGCTTTAGTAGTGCTGACAGTTAGTGTGAGTCGGCGGTGAACTCTTGTCCTGACCCCCCTTCATCCACCCCTTCCCCATTGTGCGCTGAAGAGGCTTAGCCCGGTCCAAGTCCACATGTCGCTGCCCTGACAACGGCCTGTTTCTGGTGCAGCAGGCTGCTGGAAATGAGAAGCGCTGTGGCACAATGGAGGGACTGTTAAGCTCGAGCGAGCGTAGTAAAAACGCTTTCTTGCCCCCCTCTTCCTCCAACCCCCCACCCATCACCCATCAAAATGTCCACCAGCGCACCCCATACATACATTCCTGTGAGAGAATTTTGAATACGATAATTTAACAGCGACTTTTAGCTTCTTTGCGAACCCTAGTTTGACGGGGAAACTTTGTTCTGGAATGTTCTTTGTAGTGCAGCTGTGACTGATGTGGAAAGTCACACAGGAATGTCTAGCGCTCCACTTGTGTGAGGAGCTGAAAGTGTTTTCACCTCGCGCCACGCAAACGGATACCTGCGCAAGTCAGGCTGCATTGAACTGCTGCAATCCTATAGCTCCCCAAAGACACGGCTCTACAATGGCGTCCTTTCGGGACAATATTCCTTTTGTCTCTTTCCCAGAGGAAAACTGTTTTGTTTTTTTTTTCTCGTGGAAAAGGTTTCTCTTTAAGATCTCAGGAGGATAAAAATGGTTCTCACTGACAGATTTTACAGAGAATTGCTTAAGAGAAACGGAATGACATGAGATGAGATAGAGTTCGGACTGTCTGATTCCGATGCTCTTTAAAGATTATAATTTGTCTCAATAAAATCTCGTCTCGGAATCATTACGTTCAACGTAACGTAGCAGTGTTCTATGGAGAGAACAGTAACTGTAGCGTAACCGTTTTATTTTCTAAAACCTGGCACATTTGTACAGAATTCTGCATCTCTTCAAATATATTAGAATTCTTGGAGTAAACTTGGTAGTGTATAGTGGCTTGCATAGTCTTCAGACCCCTTGGCCTCTTTGGTCCTGCTCTGGATATTCCACAGTGACTACTCCTTGGTCTTCATGATGCTGTTTGTTTAAGTATGCTCTCCAAACAAACTCTGGGTTCTTCCAAGAACTGGTGTATTTATATTGTCACCTGACACACTGAGTCACCTGACACACAAGCCGGCTCTATTCAAATAATCATGTGATTTTATGATGGTGATAGAACTCTTGTTGGGGTTTCACAACAACTGGGGAAAGGGGTGGGGTGGGGGGAGTACTTACGCAATCATAACATTTACTTTTTTTTTTTTTTATTGGTTACTAATTTACACACTATGTTGACCCCACCCGCTGTTTTACATCATATAGATTCATGACATAAATGACAATTATGTCCATTTCAGGTTTCACTAAAAAATGTGGAACATTTCAAGAGGGGGTGAATACTTATGCAAGGATCTATTTGCGCTTCAGGAGAAAATACAGTGATGATAATGACATCTCTTTTTGATTTGATTTTCTGGTGGTTGTGGCTTACATCCCAGGTGTTTGATTAGCATGAGACTGCGAACAAAGTTGACTGACCCTGTATGAGTATTTCGTTGTCCCATGGTTCCCATAAGGTTGTCCCATGCTAGCTAAACTGGCTAAAAACTGACATTTTCACAAAAAAGAGAAGATTCTGTCGAGTTGTTTGTGTTGTTCTCTGTAGTCTGGTTCTGTTTAGCACCTGAGGCACAATGAGGCAGAATGTGCCAATAACCCATATATAATGTGTGAAGGGAAAACCAGTGGAAAAATGTGATTAAAGGGCTGTGAGGTCTCTACATGCGCTAATATCTCGGCTCTGCTAATGGAGCAGTGTTTTTGCCATATTAGCAGCACAGATTTATGCTCTATTGTTCATTTGGGGGCATGTAGGCAACTCTTATTCACACAAAATCATGCTAGCAGCTGTCTTTCACAGAAAATGACTGTTTTCTAATCGCTCGAAATCATGCTAGCAGCTATCTTTTAATCACATCAATTTTCTTTCACAAAATCATTCAAGCTGCTGTTTTCCAATCATGCTAGTGGTTATAATCCAATCACACAAAACCATGCTAGTTTGACTGGCTGCACACACACAAACATGCTAACAGCTATTTTTTTGTGACACCAAATTGTGCTAGTAGCGCATGATAATGCTGTTTTTATTCACACAAAGTCATGCTAGCAGCAGTTTTACAATCACACAAAATCATGCTAGCTTTTCCAATCATGCAAAACACCAATAGCTACAGTTTCTAAATTTTCAAACCAAATCATTGTTTTCCCTCCAGTTCATTCTAGCAGCCATTTTTCAATCATTTGAAATAACGCTAGTCGCTGCGTATTATCTGACAAGGCATTCTAGAAGCTGTTTTTACAACCACATGATGCTAGCAACTGTCTTCAGTGTGCTAAGTTGTTTCCAATCATGCAAAATCTCACAAGATGTGGTTTTGTAGTCAGATAAGTGATGAGAGAAACTGTTTTCCATTCAAGCAATGTTAGTTACTGTTTTATTCTAGTAACTGTTTTTAAATCATGCTAAATAATTTTATTCACTGCTGTTCAATCGCGCAAAATCATGCTAGCTGCTGTTTTCCAGTCATGCTAAATCATGCTAGCAATTTTTTTTTTTTTTACCTCAAAATCACACTAGCTGCTGTTTTGTATTCACACACACACACAAAAAAAAACGCCACATCATCCTTGCAGCTCTTTTCTAATCAAACATTGCTAGCAACTTAAAATTTTTTATTTTTATTCATTTCACCGAACATGCTAGAACCTGTATTTTAGGCATGCAAAATCACAGTAGCTGCTGATTCTAATCACACCAAATTATACTAGAAGCCATTTTCCTTTCACCAAGTCACAATAGCTGTGGTTTTCCAATCGCACCAAATCATGCTGGCAGCTATTATATAATCATGCAAACTCATGCTAGCTGCTGTTTTTTTATTCACTCAGATTCACAGCTGTTAAATGCAAATTTATACTAGTTATTAAATAATAAAATTGAATACTAAACTGAGACTTTAGGCTTTAATTTTTTATTATTTTGTTCACTGTTTTATTAATTTAACATGGCTGTTTGTTTCAGAAATTAAACACATTTTACATCCCAGCTCAGTTTTATTACTGTTGTACGTCTGTTTGTGGTTAAACTCTGTGTGTGTATTGACTTTCTTACTGAATATTAAAGCCCGATCTCACAAGACTAATATCCTTCTTACAAGCACCGAAACTCTTTCAGAGGGAAAATAAGCTCAACTGAAGGCTGATTCATAGCATCAATCTGACGTTAAGAGCTGTTTCTGGAAATTCTGATCACGAAAGCCTCGAGGAGTCGTAACTTACAGAACGAGTTGAACTTGCTGTGCTGTGACGCTGCTTCCATTTAATTCATTTGCAAATGGGCGTATCAGAGGCCAGACAAACATGTCTGTAGTGCAAGCTCTTTCGCGTGTATGCATGTCCGTGTAGGTGTGTGTGCGCAGACATAATCATATGCAGTATGTAAACAAACACAGGTTTGTCACTCTGCGGTGTGGGCGACTTGAGTTCAAAAGTTTTACGCAAATATTTACGCAGGGTAAGTTCCTCATTTTTAGAGTTGACTTACACATATGCTGAAGTGGATTTTCTGAGCTCTACATTCAGATGATTGAAAACACTTGCATGTCTTTCAATCCTCCAGTGTTAACCGATTTTTCTTCAGTAGCAGAGTGCAAGATGAGTTTTACCAATAGTATCTAGACTATTGCCTTAATGCAAGAACTCGCCTTTAAACCCTAAAATAATAGGGATAGGAAATGTAGACTGTACAGTATATTGCTGATCTATTACTGCATGAAAAGTCCTAGTTGTAATTTCACTTACATAATATATAAGCGCATAATATAGCACTTGATCCAGCACATCCTCTTGTATTGTACAATATTACAGTATTATGAAGCCATGAGATACTAAATTAAGGTCATGAACTTGTAATGTGTGCTTGAGACATAGCTGATTTGATCATACTTTTAACTAATTATTTTGATTTGTCTAATTAATAAAACAACGCCAGCAATCTTGTTAATTCGACGAAGGATAAGCTGACCTAGTGCTCATCTGCTACGCTTACAGAGGAACCTTAAGCTCATTCATAATTTTATCCATAAAAAAGTCCGTTGTCGTCTTTGCCTCGGTTTCTGCGGTGTGATTAAATCGATCTGAAGGCAGCCAGTTCTCAAACCCCTTCATTCAAGAGGATGTATTTAAGAAAAGGTCAGAAATTCAGCTTGGTGTTTAAAAGGACCATAGCTCTGTCAGGATTTTGGACATTACTCAGTCGTGAAGGCTTGACTATGTTTATTATCTGGATACTATGCTCTAAGATTGAAGTAAAGAGGTCAAGATTTCAGATAAAACGAGCATTCAGCACTTTTTTCTTAGCACATGCACAGATTGTCCCTATTTGCCTTTATTTTTTTTTATTCATCTACTTGGTCTAAAACACTTTAGGGCTTTATTTGCAAGGAGCACACTGAGAGATGTTCTCGGCACGTTTATCATCCGAATCTTGGCTTGACACACTGATGACATATTGTTGAGTGTCCTTCACCGGTATATTGTTGACCCATTGCTATAGTGAACTATGCTTTTCTGCATGTTTTAGACCAAACGCGATTAAAATTCACTTGAAAGAAAAGATCATTCACAGACGTGTGACATGAAAGACGGATTTGTTTCTGGTAGCAGTTATTTTCACTGATTGCTGATTTAAACTGTGAATTTGCATGCATCAGACTTGTGAGGTGATAAATCCCACCTTCTTTTTTCTGTGATCTCTTTAATTGCAAAAAAAGTGGAGGAGGTCCTTATTATTGAGCAGCATCTCACTGGAGTTGTTTATTTACTGTTGCGTGACGTACGCCTGTTGTAGTAAACTTCTCCTTCTTGTTAGCCACCTTTATTACGCGCTAGTGAATATTTGAGTAACAGCTGTCTGACGCATGGCAGCATTTAAACTTGCATATGGGTGAAATTTTGGTGTTGGTGGTCTGCTTCAGGGTGTTTGCCCCGGTGTGTGTCTTTGAGCTACTTCTTTCTACCTCTCTCATTCCTCTGAGCTGTGTGAGGAGGAGAATCAGGGCTAAAGTGATTATGCTGCGTTTTTCAGTGAGGAGGAGGAGGAGGAGGAGAGGAGGCCGGACCCTTTGCGCTGTGACAGGACTGCTTAATGATTTCCCTTTTGTGGTGGGGCTCGTGCGCAGTGAAGCCGCAATGGACCAAAACCAGCCAGGAGGTGAGAAAGTGAGGGGGGGTTTGAGCAAAAACGCTGGTTCACAATTCACTTCCTGCACCATTTATCGTGCAGCTGTCACATTAAACGGTTAACACCCAGGGTGGTGAAGAAGTTATGAATGAAACCGTGAGTAATTTTAGCTTGACCTGGAATTTCAGTTTGGTTTATTAGAGGAAGTGTGCCATATTGTCCACCAAGCAGCAACGGCAGCGGTGTCATGGCACCATCGCATCCGCCATGAGCGATGAAGGCCACGCCAGGCTAAGAACACATTGTTTTGTACTCAGTGGGCAATAATAGTATACGGGGAATGGGACAGCGTGGAGAAAAAAAACAATGATGGGATTGACGGGAGGACACAGTGGGTTTCTGTGTCTTACGCTCAGAGGCCGTTCCATCAAACATGATTAACCGGGCGATATTTAACCCCCGGAGCCTTTGCAGAACGCATTGACATTCACAGACGCGATGATGTGCGTCCACCATAACGATGTGCGTTAAACAACATGGGCAAGCGAGCAGATACGGAGCGAGAGAGCGGACGCAGCAGACCCCTGGGCAGAGGTGGCACGGGATCTAGCGTCAGCATGGGCATCTGCTGCGGCTGCTTACCTCCGCAAGATGTTAATCAGGATCAGGAGGAGGTGCCGGTTCATCTGGAGGCTATCAGTGAGGAAGCGGATGAGAGCTCCACGGCAGAGGAAAGGTAGCGATGGTTAAGATCGATGCATCTCTTTATCTCTGGTGCCTTTTCAAATCAAAAGTTTTCTTTTTCCACTGTTTCATAAACTACAGCAGATTCTGTAAGTATCCCCGAGTCCTGCAATAACCTCTAACTGGAGCTTTGATTTGCAGGGCTGGAACAGAGATCACAGAGCATCTACTGCATTGTGTCAAAAGAAAATTAACTCCCAGTAGACAGAGATTGCATTTTAAATTGCATAAGAACTTGTCTTTGCCCTTCAGAAGCCTAGCAGGAGAAATAAGTCAACAAAAAAAGAAAGAAAGAAAAAAAGGGCAGCTTGTGATGTCGGGTCTACACGCTTGTAAACAATGTGTGCTGTTTGGTCCAACCTTCCACTGTTCGGTTAGTGGGATTTCGCAATTCAGAATATGACAAGAATCCGGGGACGGCTCGAATGTTTTTCTGTGCTGCTGAGGAGAATTATAATGACTAATAATGAAAGGCCTTTTATTGTGCAAGTTGTAGATTGTGGCTACAGCACATGAGTGTCTCCTAACATTGCTTAAGCGTGGATTTTTAAACGCATTTATTTCAAATAAATCCCAATACAAAATCCTTTATATTAATGGGCTTGTTCTAATATGCCATCTTTCTACAAGCTCATTTATAGACGGGTTACAATGCGTGTGAAGTCATTAAGCGATGAGGACTCGTTTATTTAAGGAAGGAGTCTCCAGTTTAAGTGCTTTGTAACTGTCAGACGTAAAGCTGTAACTTTAGGACGGAGGAATTTACCCTTTTTGCTGTTTCTCAGTAACAAGCAGCATTTTTTCTCTTATTAACTTCACAAGAGAGAAAAAAAGAGCTGCTTTTGAGGGAATGACTGTTTATAGCTGCTATAACGTACGTAAGTAGGATCAGGAATTAATTTGTTTCATGGAACATTAAATGCAACGATAAATGGATTAAAATTGGTAAGTGCAATTTGGAATCAACCAAACGTCCCAGATACGTGTATTGGCACTCAGTGGGTGTCTACGTGCATGTTTGTTTCCTGCGTTTGAGTCTACTCTGGGTGTTCTCAAGATGGTTCCTGGACTGGTTATTTGGTTCCTGCTGAACCTTACAGCTTTTTGTTTATGGGATAAACTCAGCAGGCTTTGATTCAATCTGACTAAATAGTGTGTGTGTGTGTGTGCATGTGTGTGTGTGTGTGAAAGCAGCCTGCGAGACCTTTCAGCAGCAGTTGTTTATAAGGTCATTTGTGTTAGTGTTGTGCTAGTGAAAGGGCGTCGTTTTGCTCGAGTGCAGATTGTAAAGTCTGTGCAGGGACATCTGAAAACATTTCACCCTGCTGAACTTTAGCCCCGTGATGATTCATATACGAGTGGAATGGTGCTATTGATTGGTGCAATTTATGCCTAAATTGTGCACAGCTTTAGTCTTCCAACACACACACACACACACACACACACGCACGGTTATTCACTACAGCAGGGCTGATCGGAGGACCAACAGCCCGGAGCGCTGTTCAGAGCTTGCTTTAAAAGCGGTGTGAAATATCTGCGCTGAGAGGACAAGTCCTTTATCTCCGAATGAATCATCCACTCAAACGATCCACTCGAACGGGGTGCATGCTCTTCCTCCAGGGGCCACCAGGGAATGCTGTCGAGTGTTTTTGACATTTCAGGCTCGCCTCTTGTGTGGTATCATGCCACTGTGTTGAGTGATAAGTTCTCGTTTCACTCTGAATTTATCTAGCCTGTGTTATCTCCAAATCTCACATCTCAACAATTCACGTCCAGGGCCATAAACAGGACTTAATATAATCACAACACACTTAACGTGTGCTACATCACCCACCTGTTGCATGGCACCATGACATCAGTACAATAGTCTATAATGAGCTATTGATATTAATGAGTAACGTTACCCAATATAACAACTTCATATTGAAATAACACTAAGTATTTATTTCGTTTAGTCATTAGAACTTAGCTATAAGTCATTGTAACTAGCAAGATGATTTGGCTAGCGATGTTACTGACTAAATCATAATATCACAATATGTATTATGATTAAAAACCTCCATCATTGCATTAAAAAGCACAGTCCACAATTTTTTTTACAATTATGTTACATTTATTACTTTTCCATTACATATAATTTTTATGTATTTATTTATTAATATGTATCAAAATATGAATATACAGTGTGTCTGTGTTCATTTAAATTAAACACACAAATTGTATTTATAATTTATTTATTTATTAAAAAATGCACTTCTATGTAACCTTGAAATGGAGAAGTATAAAGGACGACATCAAATCAGCTGCTTCCAGTCAGTCTGTAATAAAATGTAATATTATTTTTTAAAAATATTTACATTTCAGAAAAGCATATTGTGACATAATTAATTAGAATATGGATTTTATATCGCCTCGCAGCAAGAAGGTCCTGGGTTCGATCCCAGGGTCACCCAGGGTGCCTTTCTGTGCGGAGTTTGCATGTTCTCCCCGTG
>JAQQZR010000007.1:22712981-22733594 GCA_030068235.1 Notoglanidium macrostoma
CCTCTGTCCTTTATATAATCTCTCTCTACTTTATGTAACCACTTTGTCCTTCATGTAGTCCCTCTGTCCTTTATATAGTCTCTCTCTACTTTATGTAACCACTTTGTCCTTCATGTAGTCCCTCTGTCCTTTATATAGTCTCTCTCTACTTTATCTAACCACTTTGTCCTTCATGTAGTCCCTCTGTCCTTTATATAGTCTCGCTGTCCTTCATGTTGTCCCTCTGTCCTTTATATAGTCTCGCTGTCCTTTATGTAACCACTTTGTCCTTCATGTTGTCCCTCTGTCCTTCATGTAGTCCTTCTGTTTTTTTATGTAACCGCTGAATGTAGTCCTGTGTGTAGTTCTTCTGTCCTTTCCACAGCCCTCTTTTGCCTGATGTAAGCAGGGTCTTATTGTCTTCTTTTTTCAAGCTGTATTTAAGGCCATTGAAATGTCATCACAGTTACCAGACTGTTTCTCTGAATGTGAATGCGCTTCACTGCAGTGAACGCTGTTTTGTTGTGACACGTCAGGCATCAATGATTAATGACTATCAATGATTAATGCAATGTTTTGCTGAATGTAGACCACCTGGCACATAATGAACCATTTTTATCTGCAGTTGTGAAGATCAGCACTAAAGACAGTTTATAAACCAATTTATCATTTCTTTATACATAATGCTAACCAAAACCCACCATCTGTAAGCGCAGTTATAGTCAGGTGCTAGATATTCTGCTGTAGTTATAGTTCCGGGCTGGCATTTATACCCTGACCTGCTTGTAAATTTTTATCCACTCATGAACACAGACCCAGTTTTGGACCTTATTATTTCAGAAGACCTTTAAATAGTTCACTAGATTCAGCTGTGGAGTTTTTCATTTTTATGGACCTTCAGAATGGAAAGTGTGTAATTTTGTGTAATACAAGAGTGTAATTGCAGATCAGAAGTGGATTTATGGTGCTTTTAATTCTTCAAACAGTTATCTAAAAGCAGAACAATAAACATTCTTCCATTAGTAAGCCATCACTGCAGTTTATAGTGTAGCACTATTATGGTTAATATAATATGGGACTTAGAAGTAAAGGAAGCATTTGAGGAACTAAATAGTTCTGTAACTATACTGGATGAGAGTTAGACAGTTCCTGGAATAGCATTATAACATTAATGATTCAAACTTCACAATCAATACAACTTTAAGTTGACATGAATGTAAGTTTTAGAAACAATCTGTGCTTTTTTTCTTAACGTATTTTTTCCTCAAATCATGTTAAAAACAGACAAATTTTGCTTTGCACGGCCACTGATATAAAACATATATTTAATAATTCCACAAATATTTCTGTAATAATTGGCATCACAAGCAAGACGTCTGGCTTTTGATAGAGAATCTGGTTTATTTTGTTATCTAAGAACATGTTTTACATAAGGATGCGGTTATTTTACAGATGGCAAACAACCGACTTCAGATCTTTTCGATTGCACATTAGCAACGCTCAGTTTACTCATTTTGCTAATAAAACTCAAATCATTTTTATATTAGAGATTTCATGAATATCTCTTTTAATGTCGTGCTCCAAAAGCTCGCGGTGTTCCCGCCGAAGAGCCGTGCATGTACAGTAAATGCACATACATGCAAAGGCCAAGATCTCATCAGATCACAATCTTCACCATTCTCAGCGTTGTAGCCGGAAAAGTGTACAAAAAAATAATATCAGATGCTCCGTACCCATTAGGAAAAAGGTGTCCGTACAAGAATGCGGACTTTAAGCTCATCTATGGCACCTAAAGCTTCTGTGTTCCTGAAAAACTTCCTAAAAGGGTTCCTGTGTGTTTTTTTTTTTTTTAAGCTGGATTGTATTGAAAGCTTATAAAATAGCACTCGGTCCAGCACATTGCATAATTTTACATTTTATTTGTTTCATAGTGCGTACAATCAGTTAATTGTGTTCCCATGAAGCTTAATGAAGAAACGATATTCGAAACCGAGATGATGTAGGGTACCGTATCATGCTGTTAATTCACTATTTTGAGTAGTTGAATTAATAAAATAATGAAAACACGTCCGCTCATCTGCTACGCTTACACAGAAAACTTTAGGTTCATTCATAATTTTATCCATAAAACTTCATCCCTTGCGATGAGATAAGTCTCTGATTAAAGATGTGCCGTGCACTTTCTAAATGAACGATTAATGATATTAACATTGTCCTTAAATGGCATTTCATAGTGTTTTATTTGTTTTATAGTGATATATTGTGGTTGCATCAAACTGTCAGAGAGTAGCGCTGGACTTAGTACTGCTCCTCAGTCGATTCGACATCACACAAGAAAAAGCGCTTAGGTTCAAGGTCAGAATGGAGCGTAACTGAGACACGCCTCTGTTATAGACAAACTCCGCCCCTGTGCATGTAACGCTCACGTGACTTCTGTTGAGCACTTAAATTTGTAGTTACTTATGAGGTGTGAATTGCAAATGTTTTGCTATTAAATCTTCACCATTTAAGATTAGGATGAGGAAGTGTGTGACCTGGGAGGAATGTCTGGTTTCCTCTGTGTGTGTGTGTGTGTGTGTGTGTGTTGGAGATCAGGAGCTTCTGTGATGTCTGTGTTTTTGTGCATGGAGATTCAGTAGCGATTCTGCACAGCATTAAATGCACTAAACCTTGAGAGAGGGAAAAAAGTCACAAACCGCAGCTGAGCTCAGGACAAAAACATCAAAGTATTTTTTTCTCCTCGTTTTTATTTTCGTCTCTCCTCCTGCTTGCTCTCTTTTGTCATTGTTCTTGTATTCAGACACACAAAGAGAAATCCACACAGAGCCATGGGACATGACTCTCTTCACTCACTACACCGCATGCAGGCGGGTTCTTCTCACTAAATTCCCTGCATACAGGAAACAGGAAATACTCATCTGCCCTGAATCAGAATTCTTGTATGTTTTTTTTTATCTTTATTTCTACTCTTGGAAAAAGGAGTTTGTAGCTTCAGGTGGAGAATCAGCTGATAAATCGCAGGTGAGAGCTTTCAGATGTGAAACGTTTTCAGATTTATACCTTTTAAGGCAGAATATTTGAGAAGTTGGGTGTTTTATTCAGGATTTATTTGCGCACACGAGACCTTTAAAGCAGCCGTGAGGTCCGTACTGGGGACAAAATAAACACTTTGCTGAACATTGCTGTTGATCATTTTTTTCCCTCCTATTTTTATTATATTCATTTGATTTTATCACTGTAATTGTATTTCATTATTGCCGTTGTCTTATTCGTTATTTATTATTCAAAAAAAAATTTGAATCATTATATTCTAATTTCTCATTATTATAAAACAAATGTAAGATTACCACAACTATTTCCAGACGTTTTTACGATTCCGAGCCTTCGTCACGTTCTGTTCGGAGATTATTTTTTCTCTTTTCTAGAAATAGAAATGAAATAATCTGAATGATCAGCAAATTGAAAAAAAAAATGTAAAGCTAAGAATAAGTCATGAAACAGATTTAATAATCCTTTCATTGGTTTTTTTTTTATTTATTATAGTCTCATTCTGAGAAATATAACATAAATGAACTTATATTCAGGATATTTTGAGTACATTTTTTGTGTGTGTGTTTTTTTTTTTTATTACAAATAAATATCTGAATAACAGGATGAATATAATAAAAAAAAACAATTCAGTGGTGTTTTCAGTCCTGTCAGCCTGGTTATGGATTATGCTTATAGGCGTTTTTATACACATAAAGCTAAAGCTATCATGCTACATCTGGTGCTATTTTCTCTAACTAATTCTCTCTAGCTAACTAACCATGCTATGCGAACAAATGTTATACAAAACATGAGAATATTGTTGTACTACAGTTAAATTCAGCAGTTAAGGAAAATTCTGCCTGAAGTAAATACTGTTGACTGGGTTAGCAATTAGCAGGTGGAAGGTTAGCTTAGCTTAGCTAGCTGTGTCACTTGTGTGTGAACTCTGTGGTTCGACGTCGATTCTGAGGGCGTGGCTTTGTGTACAAAGAGTAAATAAACCGTTTCAGTGTTGCAGCTCACTTTTAGAGTGCTTCTTCTCATTACTGCCCCCGTAATTAGCTCTGTAATTTAATTAGCCTGTTAAAGCTTGGTTAGCCGTGATGCAGAGCGGCCGTAATGCTAATGCACACTGATACAAAGCTTCATGATAAATTTATACTGAGCACACGTTCACACACTACTAATTCTCAGTGTAATGAAACTGAAAGGCGCGTGTGTGTGTCTGCACATTGTAAAGCCTGAAAGTCCTGTAAGTGTATTTTGTGTGCTTAGGAAAAATCTATTCTCAGTGAACACAGCTCGTGTAGTTTGGTTGTGTAGTTTGGATTTAGAGGGCGATTAGAGGGGGTTTCATCTTCTCCCTAACCTCCATGTGAGTGTCGGTTATAAAGCTGGTCTAATGTTTAACCGGACGGAACCGCAGGTAGTTTGTGTTTCCAGAGAGCAGATTCCTATAGTGACCTGTCCATTTAATCACAAAGCAGATATGGGACTGATCCCCGTGCCGCTACGCCAAAAATAATTCAATAAATAAATCAAATGAACTATGCATACAGCATTAATAATGCTACTAATAATAACTAACAACCCTATGCTATTGCATTAACCTACTGTGCATCATAGAAATGTCTTATCATGATATGATATTTTGGTAAACCCACATATGGAAAAATGTTGTATAAAGCTTTAGCATATAGATGTAAGTAAACGTGCAGGTGTGAACAGACTATAAGGTCGTTCGAGTGCAATGCCAGACAAACGGATGTTTATTTTTAATTGAATCCTCCTCGCAACGATCAGATCAGTCAGTGATGGAATTAGCCGAGATCTGGGTCGAATTCCGCAAAAATGTGATTCAGGCTGTACTGTTTAATAACGCCCTTACCATCATTAAACATTAAAGCTGTGATACCTTGAGTTTTCGCACTTGCTAATTGCTCTTTCCTTGACCATTCCTTTTTAAATATTAATTTAACAAATGAACAAGGCTTTTTCTGATTCTGTTCAGAGCATTCCGACAGACATACAGGCTTGAGACGACTGACGATAGTATCAGGAATCACTGAAAGATTCCATATATCACGTTGGATGATTTAAGTCTTTGCAGCTTTAAGAAAGTTTAAAGCTTTCAACAAAAATATAGTGCGTTACATGTCATAATGCGTTTCTTTTCATCTGTTTTGTATCCTGTGCGAACCGTAATAACCTGCTGCCTGACTTTGGCAAAGAGCAACAAAACATCTTTCTTTTATGTGTCTTACTTTTCTCTCGTCCGTGCCGCCGAACAGGCAAAGCCGTGAATGTCTGCGCTCTCAAACGTGAAAGATGAAAGAAAATAAGAAAATGAAACGGCGTCTTGTTTATCAGGCGACTTCGCTATACAGGAATTTATTAGATATCTCCACTGCTGTTCACCACAGAGCACACCGAATCTTTTAGGCCATTGAAGTCTATAGCTGGATTTTCCTTTAATGATTTTTTGGTTTGTGTTTCTTTTTTCCTATTGATGTGCTTCTCCAGGGATTCCACTGTGTTTAGAGGATGGAGGCATGATGGAAGAGGGATCTTTAGCTTGAAGTAGTTGTTTTAAAATCAGTTTGTATTCCCAAGTGCGCAGTAAAACTTTTACTTGTTGTCTAGCAGCAGAGCGCCGCCATGTTGAATCTTATTTCACGCTTAGTTCATGTTTTCTCCAAACCTGGCAAGTAAAAAACAATTCTTGATTATAATGTCGGTGTGTTTGGCGGGAACCAATAAGAAAGCGGCAATCAAACTGTGGATTTGGGATGAAGAGAGCCCGAAGAGAGCGCTATCTTGTTTTGGAGGTTTGCTGGTCTCCTAATTACTATCCGCACATCACAGCCTGGAAGAAGGCAGTGTTGCTCGGCCACAGCGGTTTGCTGTCCTTATTGATCCCCAAAGAGAGGCGAATTTGAGCGAATTTGATTCTGGCAATAAAACAGCAGTTTCTTTGATAAATTGCTTGAAGTTTTCCTTTATAAATATTTATCAGCGACTAATTTTGCACCGGTGACGTAATGGAAGTGCTGATGCGGCCATTGTCCTGGATTCAGGCCTGGCAACTTGGATAAAAAGCCACGCGTTAAGTGTTGATCAGATTTTATCATGTGGCTTTGTAGTGCTGATGAGTGAAAAAGCCGCGTATAAGACTGTGAATATTGGCTTCTTAAATGTTAAGAGTTAAATGGAAATATTGGTTGTTCTGAAACCCTGAGGTATTTGAGGACTAATACTGTGTGCAGTAAAGGATAGAGATGTGCCTTCTGCCTAATTTTACTATTTAGAGAGTGTAAAAAAATTAATACTAACTCATGGCATTTGCGATGTCACACTCCACAGTAGCGGTTAATGAATTATATGAAAGTAGAAACTCGGGGCTAAGAATTTGCAGTTTTCTTAATAATTTCTTTTTTTTAACTAGCCTGCTTGGTTTTAATGTTGGACTTTTATTGTGACAATGTTTTAGTATCAAAAAAGCTTTAGTTGTGCTGTCTGTTTTATCTCTGTACCAATGTCCCTTTTCCCATCACCCTGCTCACCAGCAGCTAAACACGGAGTCACGAAACTCTACACACAGAAACCCACCGCTGTCCTGACTAATCTTATAACAGACTTGTAGTGATAAAATAATTCGTTTGTTTACACTTATTGAAAAGGTCGATACGTCGATTTCCTGTCTGGGTGGAATGCAAGTGTACTGCGAGAAAGGGTTTTAACCTGTTAAACACGGGGCATTTTCAGGCTCCAAATTTGGCAGGGTTAATTAGATAGGTTAATTGTGTGATTAAAATTTGTAGCAAGGGTTGCTAGTAAGGTAGCTAAAATTAGCCTAGGTGTTTCAATATATTGATAAAATATATGCGTAGCTAGTTTCGGTAGCTATGAGGAGCTAACATGAATTACACGGAATTGCAAAATTGTACCAGTTGTCCATGTTTATGTATCTTTCTCAAAGAGCGTCTGAGCAGCCAAGCAAAGAAAACTAAACCTACTTCAGTGTGTGTGTGTGTGTGTGTGTGTGTCCTCTCTACTTCTCTCCTGGGTCTCCAACTCTTTTCACTGCGCTCTAATTAGCTTTCCGCTGGTGTACTACTTTTCCCCGAGCTGCTTTGTGCCCAATAGGTTCACGGCAGCTGACTGAAATGTGCTGCGTAACGAGCGAGGTTTACCCGATGTACCCCCTGCTCTAGCGATGGGGTTCATCTCAGTTAGTCAGACCAATCAGAGTCGACTCTTTCAACTCCCAGACGATTCACTTTCTCTGAACCATTCAAAGTTGATCGAGAGTTAAGTGAGTTTTATATTATAGTATTATATAATTATGTAGTTGTTCGACGCATTATAATTTGTTTTAGAAAATATTTAATTATATTTTTAAAAGAACCAAGGTCACGCTAATAAATATCCTGCAGTAAGTGTTCTGAACCCACCTGTTCTTCAAGTGATCAAAAAATATTGGAACATGTGACTTTGTTGCCCAGGTGTGCCTTGTTAGATTGATTATTTAAACAATTAATAGTGCTAAGAGTCTATTCTTGATTTGAGCTCTGGATTTCACCTATCAGGACTGCATCTGTTAAAAAGGATAAACCAACATGAAGACCAGAGAGAGGTCTATGGGAGAAGAGCAAGCCATTTTGAAGCTGAGAAAAGAGGAATAATCGATCAGAGCCATTGCACAAGCACTGGGCATAGTCAATATAACAATTTGGAATGTCCTGAAAATGAAAGAACCCCCTGGTGTACTAACAACCAGACCTGGATGGCCAGGAAAACAGCAGCAGTTGATGAAAGAAGCATTGTGAGAGCTGTGAAGAGAAAACCCTAAACAACAGTCATGACCTCACCAGCAACCTCCACAGGGCTGGTCGAAGGGCTCACTTTCCAACAACCGGAGACTTGAAGAGCGGAAATGTAGAGGCCACTCATCAGCGGTAAGAATCTGAAGCCCAGATTGGAATTTCTGGAACCAACATGAACCTCTACCAAAGTGGTGGAAAGACCAAAGTGTGGAGAAAGAAAGGATCTGCTCATGATCCAGAACATACAAACTCATTGGTGAAGCATGGTGGAGATAACGTCATGGCTTGGGCTTGCATGGCTGCTTCTGGAACCTTCTCACTCATCTTTATTGATGATGAACTCATGACGGTAGCAGCAGAATGAACTCAGAAGACTACAGAAACATTCTGTACGCCAATTTACTAAGTGGTGCATCCAATCTAACTGTGAGGAAGCAAGACAACGACCTAAAACACACCACCAACACAACGAAGGACTTCATTGGAAAAAAGTGGAAGGTTTCAGACTGGCCAAGTCGATCACCAGACCTTAATCCAACTGAGCAGCGTTTCACTTCCTGAAGAGGAGACTGAAGCGAGAAACTCCTCATAACGAACAATGAATGAGAGAAGCTGCGCTACAAGCCTGGAAGAGCTTCACAAATGAAGAATGCAGCAGTTTGGTGACGTCGGCAGGTCGCCGGCTTGATGCAGTTATGCGACGAAATATAAAGTGTTCTTATGTTAAGACTGTCTGTTCCAATACCTTTGCTCACCTAAAAATTGAGTGGTCTGCCACCAAAAGTGCCATGTTCTAAGATGTCTATATGAAATACGGATATATTTTGTCAGTGGGAGCATCACAGGATTTTTCTTAAAATCAAAACAGCCCCCTAGGAATGTGAGTCGACTCCTTAGTGTGTGTGTGACACATCGGTAGTGAGCTCAGGATTGACGCTCTATGGCATTTGAGGAGCCTATTTCAGCTGGAGAGAGCCACCGGGTCCCGGTTCTCTGCCGCGGAGAGCTGTGCAGTCTATACAGGAAGCAGAAAGAGGAAAAGGGCAAGGCTGTTTGATGTCATGTGGTCTGATGAAGAGAAAGTTACTGATGGGAAAAGAGCAGTCTCTGCTGGTGGACTGGCTGATAGGATGCAGAGGGAGAGAGAGAGAGAAAAAACTTTTCAGCAGCAGTGTAGAAGCGTCGATTGTTCATAAACAGTTTGTTTGGAAAAAGCCCAGGATAGAGAAAGTGTGACGATGTTTACTAGAAACTGAATAGTATTGATTTTTAAGAGATTGTGATTTGAAAAAAATGTCACTCGAAAGCACAGATTAATAAAAATAATCATATAGCCCGCCCTGCCCTGTTTATTTTTAATTTAAATGCTTCAGCAGATATTGAACATGGTTTAAAAATTTATCACATACACCATGTGTTTAAAAATGGGGCTTTAATGAATTACATTTGTATTAAACAATTATGCAAATTTAGATATTCTACATGCCACCAGTATCTTCCGAAGTTTCTTCTTAAATTTGTTCTTAAGAAAGTTCCTCAGAAAAGTCTACGTCGGATTCATGACGTGTTCGTAGATTGCAGATTTGTTAGCAGCCGTGTTCGTGCATCGATGAATCCTGCCGTCTTTGTAAATAGAAAGCGCGTGTCTGTTGTGCGTAATTAGCATATGGAAACGCCCACCAATCCCCATAAAAGGGCATGAGAACGCATTTGTGCACACGCACGAAAGTCGAGAGAGAAGAAAAGAATGCCGCAACGAAGATCTAAAGACGACGGAGCGCCGCAATCCTAACGTAGGAAACACTTCAGTAGGTCCGAACCGGAGGTTCCGCTGCAGGAAGTGAACAGCTAACGAGCGACTTATCAATTAACATCAGCACGGGACGCTGTTAGTCGTTCAGGACGAGAGCACGCAAACCGAAGTGTTAGTGGAGTGTTTATTTGTTTTAAAAAGACCAAAATGCTTTGGAAAATAATCTTAACAAAAATATCATTGTAATTCAAATCCTGTAATATTATAGAACCGCAGAATTGACAGAAACACAATAAAAGTATTTTGCACGAACATGTCAGCGCTCGAATGCGTGTGTGTAAGTGTGTGTAGATTCTGTCCTTACCTGAGAACAAACCCCAGATAAGAAAACATGGTGAATGTCAGAATCCTGCTACATGTTCAACTCCTGACTGGTTTTAAGTATTCAGATGAAAATAACGAGCAATAACTCCACTGGGAACACTTCTCATTTTAATTGAACCCATTTCCGCTTCACTCTTGAACGCTTTACTAGATCAAGTGTGAGCGGTTTTTATGGGAACCTCCTTATTAAGGTATCCTTATTTATTTATTCATTTACAGAGAAACATTATTTATGAGTGTATAGCAGTATATTTAAAAAAATAAATCAGATATAATCCCTTAGAACACACACGCTTTAAATTATGATCACACAATTAAGCAAAACAGTTTTAGAGGTCTGTAACCGTCGGTGCGTGTAGTTAGATATCAGGCTAAATATTTGCTCTGGAGGTGAATAAATAACAGCGTGTCACGGGGTGGTATCTCTGCTGCACTGATGAGGTCATTCTCTTCGTGTGTTTACGAGCCGAAACCTGTACAATAGCCCCGCGAGCCGGCGTCACTCATGTCTGGGTTGAGTTTCAAACTGAGGTTGCGGTTAAATTCTTTAGTCATGTCTCAGATTGCGTAGGAAGTTACTCTGAAACAGAAAGCGGTCTGATGGTGTCAGATATCCCGTCTGGTGAAGTTCACACAGAAAACATTGTAACTTGAAAAGTGGCATAACAGTGAAACGTACTGGAGGAACACTGACGCGCCGATATGGTAAAAATAGCCGAGGTCTTTTAGGAGCTCAAGAGCTGTAAGGTGGAAAGTTTGCAGAGTGAAGTGATACGATAGGACGTGTGTGTGTGTGTGTGTGTGTGTGTGAGTCCAAGCGAAACACACAGTGTTTTTTGGGAATAGTACTTCCTGTCTCAGTCGAGTTGAGTTTCTGCCTCCTGATTGACCTCGTCACTGCTGCGCTGAGGAGCTTGTGGAGGAGGATCTGAGAAGCTCTGCAGCAGAGCCGTGCTCCATCTGTGACGGGTTAGATCTCGCATCTCCTTCTTCAGATTATTCGGATTCTTCAGAGCGACGTTTCATCATCCCGTCCAGATTTGACCTGCCAACATCTGGACGATCGGTCACACCTTCAGAATGAGACCAAGAGGACGCAGATAATCGACTCTGCCTCGCTCAGGTGAGACCAGGGCTCGATAGCGGACGGGACAGAGAAGGTCGGAGAAGAACATCGAAATGGTCCGTGATCCTTTACTCAAATAAAAGTGCGACAATACAGCTCCAGATTCTTCAGTCAAGCAACACGATCGGGAGAAAGTAGTTAATGCGTACTCAAGAAGTTCCTAGGTGTCAGAGACGTCAAGCTCATTTGCATGTTCATTGACTAATTTAAGGATCAAAACGCAATGCATGAAGCAGAATGACTTGCTACTTTTTTAATTTTTTAATAGAAAGCGTATTTAGAAAACAAAATATTTCTTCATTTTAAAAGTATATGCAGTAGGTAAGCTGGAGAGCTGTATCGTTACAGCACCTGCTCAAAAATGTATTAAAGGGGTCTACCAGATCTAGACGTTGGCAACATTGGACTCCAGTAAGAGTAGAAATAAAAAAATAAATAAAATCTTAAATTTATTCCTAGGATGAAAATTTCACAAAAGAATCAAACGACTGGCTCGATGCCTAAAAGTCACCACTTTACAAACACGTGAAGCCATTTTTGATCACGCTTTAAATTTGATATTAATTTGCAGAAATTAAAGCGTGTGCAGTGTTTGAAGCATGAGAAGTTCTTTCATCATTGTATTCATAAAAGTTCACTCCTTGAGAGTTATTAACAGTGTCTCTGATTAAGATCATCATGCACTCCTCAGTGTCATCCATGCAAAAAAGCTACTCATGCACTTTAGCGTGATTATATTATTAATTTAAACTGTCTTAACAGCCAGTACTCCAAAAATGAAAAGTGTGACATTTTGTGGTTACATTGAAGTGTCAGACTTCATACTGCTACTCACTCGAGCTGATATCGGGCGAGAAAAGTGTCTAAGGACAAAATCATGTGTAACATAGACACGTGTTTGCTCAATCTCCGCCCCATGCACGTTACTTCTGAATGGCGCCCGAATCTTAAATGTCGGGTTTTAATAAATAGATCGTCGTTGTGTGAACGTTCTACAACTCTCAGTGTGTAAAAGTATTAAACGTAATAAAACAAATAATCATGCTATTTTGTTTGGAATCCCTTCATTGCTGAGAGGTTCGATATCTCCGTTACGCCTTTCCAAGCACAACCTGTAATAATTTGCGCCGCCTGATAAGGAATCACCTGTGCGCCTTTCTTTTTGTTTGCTGTGCTTCGCTGCGAACTGAACCTTGTACTGAGATTTTTGTGGTTCAGCCTTCACAGCTGAGAAAACGCTCTGCGCGATGAGAAACTGCGGAAACTCGCTTTATTCCGTAACGACACGTCTCTGCTTATCTCTCTGATCTCGTCACTTTCACCTTGTTTGATTACCAAGCCGACGTTTTCAATACGAGCCAGGAAGCAAAGCGCTAAAGCGAACAGTGCGGCCTTAATCAGATCTAACTGCACTTCTAAAAGCCCGGTTGATGATAATCGACTCCGTGGGCTGTACTTGGCATTTATATATAAAAAAACAACAAATAAACAAAAGCTTTTCATTCCAGCTCCTACACGGAAGCTCATCTGGACATTCCGGGGGTGAGCGCGGTGTAATTACACGTCTGCTGTTTACAGCCCCGTCTGTTAAGTGGTCTTTAATCAGAGGGTGCATTTGAGATTTAGGAACAGGAACAGCAGTGTGTGTGTGTGTGTGTGTGTGTGTGTGTGTGTGTGTGTGTGTGTGTTGTTCTCAACATCAGGAAAATGTTACTGAGGGACTGCTAAAAAAGCGTAAAAACTCCAGAAAATATCGTAAAAAATGTAAAATTACCGCTTTAACTCTGACACTGGAGACTCCTTCCATAAATGTTACATAAACAAAGTAAAAAAAAACATCACCGTGCCGATGAATATTTGTTCTGCATCCCTTTATAAGTAGTGGATCGTTCGCTATGAATGAGCTGTTGCTATAGAAACGATATATAAGCATGTGATTTGCATATGCACTACTGTTACGGCTGCCGTTTTAGAAAACTAATCAACACCTTCTGACCAATCAGAGTCCAGGATTCAGCAGCGCTCTTAATTTCAGTGATGAAAAAGGCACTTGTAGTACTTACAGTACAGTAGAATCCTACAAATAAGTGCACTTTAACAAGACTACTTGTTGGAAGTCGATTTAGGAATCCGATGAACAGTTTTATGTTTTGTAATTTTATGTAACAACCAGTAGGGTGTAAACTGTAATAAAATGTTTAAAAAAACACCTCCGTATCTCTTTAGATCAGTATCTATGAAACGCAGGCTTAATACCAAAACGTTCAGGAATGCACTGGTCACATGATCTACTACTCTGTTGTCTTTTGTCAGAGTAAAATGTCAGAGTGTGTGCGCGCGCATGTGTGTGTGTGTGCGTGAGATGACAGACCTCGCGCTTGTGTAAAGCTACAGTGCTCTTGATGGCATGTTTGAAATCTCACATCTATTCAGTTTACTGGAAGCGTTTATTAATAGAGCTTAGTTTTTTGTCTGTGCATACAATAACACATAAACAAATGTATATGTTCATGTTTCTGCATCAGAGTTTGAAGGGCTCTAACGAAGCAGAATTGATTAACACTCAGCTTTGCTCATGATCAAAAACAACAAGTTGCTTTTAACGTCAGACCTGAAGAACGAGCTGCGTTACTCTTGAAACTGGTCCACAGTCATACGAATCGTGTCTCTACTGCTCCAGAAAGGCCTAATGGATTCCGTGACAAATAGTTCAGAAGTAATGCGGCGCCCAGACAAAAGGGCAGATTGGCTCGTTATTAAGAAAACTCGTGCATGAGATGAAAAAGACGAGCGCTGTTTAGTCAATTATACAAGTAGCTTTCAGGAAACATGTCCAGGACTGACAGAAAGGAAGGGAATGCATATTAATGTATAATAATAATCATAAAAATAATAATGTATACGTTGTGGAGGAGGGTGTGTGTGTGTGTGTGTGTGTGTGTGTATTGTGTGTAGTAGCTAGATTTTGTGAAAAATTCAAAATTTCTTTTCCTATTCTTTATCAATGTAAATATTCTTCTTGTTAAATTAAAAAAATACTTTTGTTCAATTTTCTGAACAGTGATTATTGCCAAACGTTTGTAAAGGTAAGAGTAAAAATATAACAAACTATCAATATAAACATATTCCTTTTGTTAAAACTGGAAAAAGCTAGTAACAAGCTTTTTCTTAAGAATTAAAAAGCTTACACGTAAAACACCTCACTCCATCTGCCTCTCATTTATTTAACTTTCTTTAGTCTGTAAGAAAAGAGCTCCGATTTCTCTTGAATCTGTTTGTAGAGTTAATCGCACAAAAGCTCTTTCCCATTTTAGATCTGTTTTTGTGTATTTTCGCAGCACTAGAGCTGTAGTACTTCCTCCTACGGTGGTGTCACGTGTATTCCTGCTATTGTATGTTATTTTGCCCTCTGTTGTCTAAATAATGAAATTATAGCTAGGAAAAACTAAGAGGTGAATCGCGGTTCATTTTCTATTTCCATCTAATTGAGTCTTCATAAATCTGTATCACAATTTATCAATGCATGATATATCGTTACATGCTTAGTAAAGACAGACACTGATACTAAAATCTTACTGTTTTGTGACTAATGTGAGAATTTGATTCAGTTCAGTTTCTTTTCAACGGCTAATCTTGTGCAAAACTTGTTCATCATGTTTCTCTTAATTATCAGTTATTATATTAAGATGCATAACGATATCAAATATTCCTGTAAACCCAAAGAACACGGTTCTGGATTGTCCTGTTCTGGTATAGCGATGGGAATTTAATCTTTTCAGCATGTCAGATCATTTGATTCCGTGTCGACTCCCAAATGATTCATTTACTTCTCTGGTAACATTTCAAGCTACATTACTTTTTTCTTTGCATTTTAATAATTTGTAAAATCAACGAGGCACTCCTAAAGTGCATGGACGAATTGAGTAAGCTGACTCATTCATAAACACCTCATTACTATCACACCATCCCAACTGAATCACATTGTGTGATTCGAATACTACTGATGTAGTAAACGTGAGCCGGTGTTGGGAAACCCATCAGGTGTTGCTGCGTCTGGTTTCTGGAAAAACAGTCAAGCACATTTGAACAGTAATTTGAAAAGTAACACATTTAGAACATGTGTATAAATGAATATTTCTTTAGATGCTAATAAAAATACAGCTGCACTGACTTATATTTATTCACTCCAAGACACAAATTAGCAAACATTTATATACAGCACCTTTTTCAATTTGCTAGAATTTTACGTCTGGTTGAGAAACATGCAAAAGAGGGATATTTCATATCAGGGGAAATTGAAGGAAGATGTTTCCTCATTTATGTTTTTTATACGTGTCATGTTAAACCTGCCATCACGGCTAAATCACGCTGGAGGAGAAAACGGAGCCGACGCTAATAGCATGTGATCTGTTTCAGGTGCTTGTGACATGCTTTTTGGCCATATGAGGTAATGCAATGCTGCACATTCCTGTGTGAATGACTGACTATTTACAGACCGACACACTCGGTCACACAGTGCCACGGGGAGTGTTTGGCAGCGCCGTCTCCGTAGCGACAGGGGTGGCGGAGTGTGTGATAAGAATGGGCTGTTGAGTTTGGGATGTTTTTCCTGTCTCGCTTCATGTCCGGCTGATTAAGGTTGTGTGTATGGGTGTATGTATGTGTGCTTGTTGTTGTTTTTACTGATTTAGAGCTGAAGCTTGTGTAACCAGACATTCAGGTCTCTTTCATGATCACGTTCCCAGCGTTTCAGCTCCGTGTAGGTGATAACTGATGTACGAGTTGAAGAGTCATTCAGGTACACTTCAGACTCCTCTGCGCAATTTAACTCACACGTCACACTGAAGAGCCAGAGACTCTTAGCGTAGATAAAAACATGGCTAGGGTTTTAAAATAGACCGAACTCTGTTTGTGTTGAAGAGGCGACTGGATTCAGTAAACACGGGAATGGAGCCTGGCGATGGGTTATGACGAACACAAGAAAATAATAGGGAAGGAAAATACGTGGGAGAAGTTTTAAGGAGTAATCCTTCATTAATAAGTCCTTTAGCTCATGTTTGGTCGAAATCTGATTTGAAAACAGACTTGACAGTTTCTGAGTTCGTCATCACCAGCGTGAGGAAGTTTTGACTTCCTGTTGAGAGAAAGGAGGAAAATGTTGATATCCTTTTTTCATTAAAGGTTTGGGTGTGAAAAAAAACAAAAACCCATACAATATGAGAAAACAAACAAACTAAAAAAAAGCTGATTTGCTAACTACACAGTTCTGTCTGTCACGTGAGCAAAATAGCAGATTTTTCCTGATTTGCCGGAAAATTTGCTTTTAATGAATATGCAATATTTTGATGTTTCTACTTAAAAGTCTACCATAGTGCGTGGAGTCGATGCAAACAGATTCATTTCTGACCTTCTGTGTGATTTACTGTAGGCTGAAAGTCACATACAGAGATTGTGGGTAAACAAATACAACTGAAGGACAGGTATTACATTTGTGAATGTGCTTTCTTCCTGTTACCCCACAGCTATTAACTATCACCTTTTTATTAGTAGTAGTAATGAAAGAGAGACTGAAGGACAGTATTAAATTTGTGGAAGCCACTCTATTCAAAGACAAAGTAATAATAATAATAATAATAATAATTATTCATAATAAATTATTAACCCACATTCAAAGCATATAAGACGAAGAATATTGTATTTTTTAAAATGTAATATTTCATGTTAAACATAATACAATAACAGCATATAATTGATTAAAATCATTTCAACAGCAACCTAGTAAGTGAACAGGCAAATTCATATTTGTTTAGATTTTTTATGAAATTCAGCTCCGCTGACTAATATTTATTCAATTCAAGATAAAAACCATTTGCCTGAATTGTTATCACTTCTTAAACTCTTCTATTAAACTCTTTAAATTTGATGTTTTGTTGCTGATTAGTGGGATGTATTTTATAGTGGTTACTGGAAGTATTCAGTTTTGTGCTTTACAATGGAAAAAAAATCAATAAATTCAAGTGTTGGATAATTTGGCGATGGACTACTAATGCTGAATTTATGTAATAAAGCGTCACCAGTCTGTTCTGTTTCTTATAAGTGTATTAGTTCTATAAATTAATGCAACTACTCCGTTGTTTTGTTTATTTTTCCCTTCGTGCTTCAGAAATGTATTTTTATTATAAAAAAGGAGCACACTAATTATATCGTTTTTGATTTTTTTTTTTTCTTTTCTCCAGAACCTCATCCTCGTCTCGGTCTTAATGGCCTAGATAAAGTAACGGCTGACGCCCGTATAATTACAATCAATAAAATTCCAGTGCTGTTTTGTGCTGAGCTCGGCTCTCCGTGCGCGCTAGCGTGAGCCGGGTTTTGGCCTCGAGCCCGCTCCACATTCTGCACCGTGCTGGGAAACTCATCCGCTTTCTTGGCGTGTTCCTGTAGAATGCATGACCGCTACACGCAAAGGACTAATGATGGATCGCTCATGTCGTTTCTCTTCTCGTACTGTTTCTGATCATCTCTCTGTCCTCTGTCTTCTCATTCAGCCACAACCAGAGAACCACGGCGTTCCGGCATCCCGTGACGGGTCAGATATCTCCGGAGAACACGGATTTCTTCGTGCAGGAACTGTGAGTGTCTCATTTTTCACATATCACTGTTTCATATTTCACACAACACACTCTGGGTCATTTTTTTTGCCGTAAAATAATGAGCAACAGTGAGGTGTGACGAAGTGAAGTTATACGATTATTTTTGTATAAAAACATATCCTGAGGTGCTTTATTCCACTTATTCCACAGCAATTTTGATCCTTTATTAATCAACATCGTTGTAGTTTTTCTTAAAACCTAGCTTGTCATGTTGAGAACTCCTCTGTCCTGAGGAAGAGCTGACACCGGAGACTCCTTCCATAAAGCTTACATTTACATCTCCTTATTATTTTTAGTTATTTGTACTCCATATATTATTAGTGACGCGTCTGCCGTGAAGTCCCCGTGAATGAGCTGTTACTATAGAAACGATACCAGTGCATTAATATAAACCTGCACTACTGTCAGAGCCGCTGTTATAGGAAATGAATCAACACCTTCCGACCAATCAGAATCCAGAACTCAGCAGCGCTGTGGTGTATATATTAAACCTTAAACACTTTACTGTATCAAATTAATTTATTCATGACTTTCTTTAATTCACTCCCACACTCACGACTTTTAATACATTCCTATAAAATTTACGGCCTGCATTATGCTGCATCATTATCATGGGAAATGGATTTACGGTAATGAGCCAGGTTTTTGCTCACACTCCTCTTTTAGTGTTCTGCTTTTTAGACGCTATAAATCAGCTTGGAATGTCCGGACATAATGACCGTAATGGCTATTACCTCTCGTCTCCCCTTGCTGGATTTACTTCCTCAACTAGGAAGCGAGGGATCTTTGAGTTCCTTTTGAGAGAAAATTTTGAGGTCTTGTTTTGGCAAGTTGGATAACATTTGCAGAAAAGATGCTGATTTAGTGACACGCTCTGTGGAGGCATGAGTCGTTTACACCAACTATATAGCATTGATTGCAGGTTCGCGTTAACAAATATGCAATTAGGGGCGGAGTTTATTCAAATAAGTCAATTTGACAGGCTACAAATTCGCTTCCTTTTTTTAAATGAATGCACCTGAACGACAGGTAATACGCTTGATTCGGGTTGCTACTGTATTTAAAGACAAAATGAAAACATTTACTCTGTAGTCTCCTGTCCAATCCTAAAAACTATGCCGTTAAATGCGAATACAGTTTTTGCTTGTGGTAGATGTTACACACAAACAGCTGCTCGTGCTCAGAGCAGGGCTGTGTAACACACTCAGAGGAACGTTCTTTCCGCCCTCTTCTGCATACATGAGCTCAAAGACGCTTATGATTGGCTAGTGTTGCTGTGATTGACAGGGGACAGATAGTATGAACCTCCCACTCGGGGAGCTTTCATGGAGCTTTTTAGCAGGCAAAATGTTCAGGAATGAAAGTTTAGTGTGTAGTGTTTGGGCTCGAATCATATTAAAAAAATTTTTTTTTTGTATTATTACATTTTTTTTATTCTTTCCCCCCAAAAATGTGATCTTGAATAAAAACACCACGTAATGCAGAATGGTGCCAGTTCTCTAAATAATTCATTTTAATGTATATAAAATTTTTATATAATTGGCAAAAAAGCTTTATCTGATCACGACTAAATATAAAATCCTTATTAGGTGTCTCGGTATGACGCGGTGTACAGAACCCACTGCGGCTATAATAACAATTTTGGCCATATTTTTTATCAGTGCTTGGACCCCTATGATCGCTCCTTGTGGCTTAATACTTATCATATTTTTGCTACAAAAAATGAACAATCAGTAAAAACAGTGTATGTTTAATATATTAATAGTAATGTATTAATAGTGAAAAAGTCAAAATGATATCACTTTAAAAGTTTGCATCCCCCCTACATTCTTTGTAAATATTGTATTGTTTACATGTTTTATGGACACACCCACATTGTATTTATGAAATCATGCAGTTGATACATTTATTTACCTATTTATGTATTTGTTTGTTTGTTTGTTCATAAAGCTACATTATTCCAGTGCTAATGCAAAGAGAGATGCAATAAAGCTTCCAATTCAACATAGTTTGTTTACTCATTAGGCAAGACTGGACCAACTTTTTATTTTCCTCTCGCTCTTTTCCTTTGTTTGACGTTCCTCTGCTTTCTGATCTATTGATGGAAAATAAAACCTCGCCCAGCAGCTGCTCATCTGTGGCAACGCCCATGTGTGCATCAGCCTTCCTGACACACGGGGTGTGTGGGGTTCAAGTTCTCCTGAAAAAATTCCGATCTAGATTTGGAAAGAATTTTCGCCAGTGTTCAAACACACATTTACACACATACACGTTTTTCTGTCTTTGCGAGGACCTTCTTTTGACCTAATGATACTGTACTGTGTGATTATAGTAGCTAGTTAAAGCTATGCTTCACCTAAATCTCTAAATGTCTAAAATTAACCTCAGTAACCAGAAGGAGATAAGTTTTTCTTTTTAGTTTTTTTAAATAAAAGCTTTATTTTTTCTAAGGACCGGTGATTGTGAGAGCAGTTGACATTATTATGTCATTATGAGGACCTTTATGTGGTTTTGGTCCTCACAAAGGGCTATAAATGTATGAACACACACACGCACACACAAATGCTGACACACCCATTTGTTATGAACGTAGAGGTGGGGGTGGTTAACCACAAGCCTCTCAAGTTCCACTGAAAAGTAGAAAACGTCCCGATTAAATCCCGGCCCGTAAACATGGATATGGATTAGCGATGTAACTAAATATGAATATGCTACATGTTCTACACAGATACAAATGCAGATATGAATAGGAGACAAATTATTTATTTATTTTTTAAATTTTTATAACCTGAGATTAGAGGTGCACATCAGGAATATGATCCTGTGGGACACAACAAAAACTCTGGAGTTTTTTACTTTCATGTG
>JAQQZR010000007.1:22750348-22765384 GCA_030068235.1 Notoglanidium macrostoma
TGTGTGTGTGTGTGTGTGTGTGTGTGTGTGTGTGTGTGTGTGTGTGTGTGTGTGTGTGTGTGTGTGTGTGGCCTAAGTTGCGTGTTTTTTCCTGCTTCACTGTCTCTGACAGCTCGTCTCGTTCTCTGTGACACGTTTATTAACTCTTCCTATCGTTTTGTTGGTATTACATAGTTTTTATTAAAGTGGGTTTTTTTGTTTTTTTGTTTTCATTGCTCGCACTGTGTCTCTCGTTCCCGTTGGCTGATTGGCTCCTGTTGTGGCCTGGTGCATTATGGGAGCTGCGGGCGCAGTGGAGAGGCTCCTGAGTATTGCATGAATAGGTATTTTTACACTTTTTTAAACCATTTTCATTAAAGAACTGACCCCCGCCACTGTCACGATGACTTTTTCCTCGGGAGCGAGCGACGAAAGCTTCTGTGATGGCATTTTGGGGCAGTGTTTAAAAACTTAAATGCATGAATTTGAAAATAAAGTATTTCTTATAATATTTTGAAAATAAATTTGCAATATTATTAGAATAAAGTGGTAATATGATGACAGAATGGAACGTGCGGTTCGTGTGTTAGAATGAGGACGTTAATGAAATTGTTCGTGTGGATCTTTCTGCCAGATTTCAACATTTTGATGCAGATAATAATCTGGTGCTGCTGTATAAATAAATATTTATTTATTTATTTTAGTTGCTCTGATGTGCACTGTTCGTCCATAGTATTATGACTGGAATATTATTAGTATTATACATAATATTATTTTCAAAATATTATGACACTTTCTTTTGAGATGTTGACTTTATTTTCAAAATATTGCAACCCTTTTCCTGTAATATTACAACTTTTATTCTCAAAATCCTGTATTTTTGTTGTTTTTTAAACCCTAAAATGGCATCATGAGCTCCCGTTTTCTCACCACATCTTCACTTTCCTCCCAGGCGACTTGCCCTGATCCTTTATTAACGTTTCTCAGAAGGACAGCGTCCCTCTTAACGAGGTTTTATCGCAGCGTGAGAATGAAGCTGCTACGGCTCAGTCCTGTGCCATACCACTGTTTGGCAGTTTATATGAATGTTAAGGCCACTTTGAAACTATTGGCACCCTGTAAACTGTTTCACTTAAATATTAAAGGATTAAGGATGATATTTTTGTCTTTCTCAAAATACTGACACCTTTAAACTAGTCATTTAGTCAGAATTGAGCGATGACAGTTTATAAAATGAAAAAATATTTCATTTCTTTTGATCGGATGTGAGCTTATATGCATGTTTAAGCCTCTTTGTCATCCATTGCTTTGGAGAAAATCAAAACAAAAGAGGAAGTAGTGTATAAGTACTGAAGAAAATACTTTAATCACTATCAGGTCCATCATTTTAAAAAAAGATCCAATCTGAAGATTGATGGCGCTGCGAATTATGGAATATTTTAACCATAATTTCTTTTGCCTCTGCCAGGAGGTTACACTTTGGCTATGAATGGAAATTTTGACAAGTTAATGAGTCACATAAGTACACAAGTAGTTTGAGACACAAAGTCAGTCTCAGTTAAGTGTACTTGTGTTCTAAATTTTAAAAGAATCCCAAAGCATCCATCATTTCATGATTTCTTTCTTTTTTAACCATTCGTCTCACCCGCACTTGCTCCGCTTTGTCTTTTCAGACCTTTTTTAAAGAAAAATCTATTTGGGCTGTTTCTTCTTGTTCACACCGGGTGTGAATTCTGCAGCTCGTGTGACTTTGTTTTTGTTATTTTATCATTTTTGTACCTTTTAGCGAAGCTTTCTATTCATTGTGAGATTTCCTCCTTTTCATTATCTCTCGATTACAGTGCGGCTGCTTCTTAATGAGGGTCCGAGGATCAGAGATCTAATCTGGTGTCATTAAAGGCTTTGGAAATACAGTGGGTGGAAAAAAGTCTCTTTGGTGTGCACTTTAATCAGCTGAGGGATCTGTGATGGAGGTTTCTGACTGAGAGCGCGCGAGAGAGAGAGACTGAACGAGAGAGAGTTGTCAATTCAGCGTTTTGCTGCAGTGCCTCACCCCTGCTTTATCCAACACACCATCATCAGTGAAAACGAGTCCTGGCTGCTGCTTTTAATAGAAAGCCCCATAAATAACCCGGATATCTAGCTGGAATTGTGATCTTCTCAGCTGGAACGTGGGATTATGTAACGCTAACTCTGAACACACAGACCTGATGTCACATTGATGAACCATGGATTAAACTAGGTTTTCATCAGTTGATTGATTCATTCATTCATCTGTTCATTCGTTCATTGTCAGGTAGTCTGTCTGTCCATACATGCCGGTCCACAGCAGGTCCCATACACACGATTGTTTACAACTAGGAGCCATTTTGCATCAATAATCCAGCATGTTCGTGGAAGGTGGGAGGAAACCGGAAAAGCCAGAATTTGGAAATCCACATGGACACGGGAATAATGCGTGGAATTCCACACAGAGCTCAGGATGAAATTGGGAATACTGGAGCTGAGATGTCAACGCTACCCGCTGCAGTAATAATAATCTACAGAGTAAATTTAAAATAGAACAATAAGTATACAGCACTGATTATACAGGATTATCTCTGTGCGTGTGTGTGCGCGTGCGTGCGTGCGTGCGTGCGCGTGTGTTGTTTTTGCATCTGCATACTGTATATCTAGCCGTAAAAGTATACGTTTCTTTGGAGGTGATCTGTCGTCCCGTGATCTGGAACATGCTTGGTTCCTAAGATGTGTAGAGTTTTTTTAATGACATCACAAACTGAGCTCATACGTAGCCCCGCCCTCCAAGACTGAGAAAGACTATTTACTATGAATTTAGTGAAAATAGATTAAGAGGAGTGAACATACAGAGACTTATGATGTAGCTTGGTGTGGTCCACACTGGTGTGTGTGTGTGTGTGTGTGTGTGTTTGTGACTGAGCTCGATAAATAGCTGTGTGTGATCCTGAACCAAGCCAGGCTGTGATTAAAGCTCGGGCGTGGTCCAGCCCAGGGAAGAGCTTAGCCTCGTACCTACTTATTCAGACAAGCATGAGCGATATGGAGCTAAATTTTCACACCAGCCGTTTTTTTTTTTTTTTAATTCTCTTTTCAAGTCAATAAGACACAAAAAACCCCGCAGACTGTCATTCTTGTTACAGAGAAACTGCAAACTCCTCTGTCCTGAAGCTGTCGCAACTAAAACTTGCAGCTTTACCTCTGAAACTGGAGACTCCTTCCATAAATGTTAAATAAACATCTTCTCACAGAGCAATGATTACACATGAGCTTGTTTATTCTGCCATGTGAATGAGCCGTTACTATAGAAACGCTAACATATTAGAGCGTGTGCACCTGTGATTTGTAGCTGCAGTTATAGAAAATGAATCAACACCTTCTGACCAATCAGAATCCAGCATTTATCAGCGCAGTGGGATAGATTTGACAGATTCGTTCTCTTTTTATCTTTTCTCTCATTTGTCTCTCCTTCTGTCTCTGACTTCAGGCGAGTCACACAGGCATGCGCTCATACATTTACAGTAAGAACTCTGTGATTGGCTCGCAGGCTGAGCACGGCGGCATGAGGACCTACTTCTTCAGTGCCGACACGCAGGAGGACATGAACGGCTGGATCCGAGCCATGAACCAGGCGGCGCTCATGCAGAGCCACAGCTTGAAGAGGTCAGGCAACAATCTTCTCTCTCTTTTTTACCCACAATTCGCCCAGCACAAATTCATTATAGTTTTAACATGAAGTGTAACTCGTTGAGGTGTGAGGGCTCGCCATCGCCGCGTTGGGCTGTATTTCTCTCAAGTATTTAACAGTCCATAAATTATATATAACATTAAATCCATTATACAGTATAATGAGATGATGATAAAGTGTTTATTGTCCTTTGTAAGGCGTGGTTAAAAATAATAATAATAAAAAAAAGAAATAGCAATAACTTTCTGTATTATCAGTTTATCCTATGAGCATTATAAAAGACAGGAGGGAAAAAAAATCTAAGAATATTATTGTTTTTATCCACACTTTGTCTGGCATTTCTATTTATTCATTCAAGTGACACAAAATAATTTGAAACAGCTTTGTTAACATGGTATTTTCTTTGCTTTTTAAACGATAAAACTGTGCCGAAACTTTTAGTGTCCAGATTTTTTTCAAATTTCTAACAAAATAAATTAAATAATTTCCACCGTGCACAAATGTCCGTTCCAGCAAAGTCTGAGGAAAATAGTTCTAGTAAAATTTAAATTTACTGCAAATGACCGGAAAAGTCACTGAACAGAATATTAATTAACTTGAAAATGTACTTGTGAAAAAATGAAACATCAGGGAAATGTTGGCGTTTAATCGGACTCTCAGGTCATTATGGAGTTAAAGCACCAATCTCTGCTTCCTGTAGTGCTTCTTGGCATATAATTGATCTCACCAAGGCTGAATGACGTCAAAAAGAACAGCTGCTCTTTGCCTGAACGGCTGCTTTGTATCCTCTGAGGTGTTTTTCCTTGTTTTTTTCACCCAGAATCACTGAGTCACATTTCAGAAACCGGTGTTGTGTTAAACATTGTATCGACTGTAAACCCACTGTATTGATCCCAAAGCCTTAGAGGTTTTTAGCACAGATTACTCATATCTGAATTTCCCTGCTGCGTCTTCCTCTCAGGGCGATGATGATGATGATGATCACCACCCTCATCATCATCCTAGCAGCATCCAGGCACCCAGTGCTGAGCCTCATCATCTTACAGACACATGAGAGCTGGATGTTTTAAACAGACAAAAATAGCAAGCTTGCCCAACAGCTCTGTTCTTTTTTTAAAGTAAGGATAAAAAGTGCAATGTGTTTCAGTCTCCAGAAGAATCACATTACAGAATCAGTCTCAGATTGTTGAATATGTTTCTACTGTGGCAATGTTTCTATGTAACACTGGGGTTTTTAAGGTTTAACACTACTCATGTCGCACTAACAGACTTTAATCAGCATTTCTTCCCTGATTTAGAGCTTACTTGACAGATTGTTATGAGTTTATTAGCATTAATAGACATCCAGCTAACAGGGTTCTGTTCTAGGCTCTCTTTTGTTTTCCATTATATTAGCATTAATGGATTTTTTTTTTTGGAATCCCACAAGGTTCTGTTTTATGTCCTCTTTCCTTTTTGCACTAACATTAATAGATATTTAGCTCTATAAATCTAAAAAAGCTCTATATTGTGCCCCACATGGTTCTGTTTCAGGTTGTCTGTTAGTTTTCCTTTATGTTATCATCAATAGAGATTTTCAAAGTCTAAAAAAAGTTCCACAGTGTGTTTAAATTAACATTACGAGAGATGGATTAACTTCTAAAAACAGAGTTCTGCTTTAGGGCCATATTTGAGTGCATTTTCAGTGTTAACCAAAAGTGTTAAACATAGAGTTGAATTAACACTGTAAAGATGTGGTTTAACACTAAAGGAATCAGTTTTGTAAGAGATTGAGAAGTGTTAGAGATTCAGCTCTGGAGTTAAACAGCAGAGTTCATTTTTAACTATGCATACAGTTATTTTAACTCTGCATCTGAGTTGGATTATTGACAATTTAGAAAGTGTTAAATTAACACTGCAAAGATTGGGACAAACTGAACACCAGCATACTGTTAAAATGAATTTTCTCCGTGTTGATTTAGCACTATAGAATTTGCTGTGCTCAGCATTAACAGAGGTTTTTTAGAACCTAAAAAAAAAAAAATCCCCTATGGTGTCCCACAGGGTTCTGTTTTAGGCCCTCTTTTTTGTTTCCCTGTATATTAACAATTTTTGGAGTATAAAAAGTACAATATCGAGTCCCACAAGTTGTAGTCCCTCTGGAGAGAGAGAGAGTATCCTCCTCACACTCTGAGTGCACGGCTAATTTTGTGCTCTTGGATGGCCATGGCCTCGCCGGGATACAAAACACGCAATCTCTGGATGACAGACCCTCGGCCATTTTTACATTATTTGTGTTATGCTATGTTATGTTTTTTTCCAAAACATAAGAAGTCCACTACGTGTCCCACAAGTTTCTGTTTAAGGTCATATGTTTTCCCTTTATAGTAGCATTAACAAGAAATCATCAAGAATAAAAAAAGTTCTTATCCCTCAGGGTTCCCATTAATGTTTTCCTTTAGTATTAATAGAGACTTTTTGGAGCTTAGAAAGGGCAATATAGTGTCCCACATGGTTTCAGACCTACTGCTGTTTTGCATTTTAATTAGAATTATTAGAGATTTATTAAAAGTGTAAAATGTGTAGTGTGGTGTCCCACAAGGTTCAGTTTTAGGCCCTCTGTTGATTTCCTTTTATATTAGCATTAATAGGGAATTTATAAAATCTAAATAAGTCTAATATGGTGTTCCATAAGGTTCTGTTTTAGGTCCTTTTTTTGAATACTCCATAGCGCAGTACAGGCTGTAAATTCATGCTAAACGCAAATGTATAATTCTTGCGTATTTTATTCTTGTTATATATATATATATATATATATATATATATGTATATATATATATGTATATATATATCTGATTAGGAGATTCAGTTGTTTTATCAATGTTCTAATATTTCATATTCAAAACAGTTGTCAACAACAACAACAACAACGGCAACAATACATTTATTTATGTGCAGGAAAGCAGTTACTGCAGGTAGATGGTAAATAATGTGCAGTATTGCTGTAGAGATAGCGCTCATAGAGATTTCAACATGATGAAGTGTTGCCATCTAGAGGACAGTGTTAATCATTACAGGTACAGCCTGATTTATAATCCCAAGAACCAAATGTGTCTTTTATTATTAAACCTCAGCCTGAGGTCACTTCAGCTCACTGACTCTACCTGCAACAAGAACTAAACTACTGAATCAAAAAAAGGTCCTTTTTAAGAGTTTTGAAAACCCAAAATTGTAGTAATATGGTGACAGTTTTTAATCTTTTACTGAACAATTATTACTAAACTTACATGAATAGAATTCCATTAAGTTTAATTATGCTGCAGTTTACAGGCTTTTTTTTGATAGCTGTAATAATAATGATAATAATTATTATAATAATAATAATGATAATAATAATAATAATAATAACCATAATAATAATAATAGCAAATTGATTGATTTATTTGTTTGTTGGTTTGTTTATATCTTTTTCATTTTAACCCTAAAATCATATTAAAAATATTGCAGGCTCCACTTTCTATCCTCAGTGTTTGAAAAATATTACATTTGTCATTGGAATATTTCAACATGCAAAAATATGCAAAAACCCCACTAACAGCTATGATAGTCTAAATATGTGTATGTGTGTGTTTGTGTGTTTGTGTGTGTGCTTGTGTTTCATTAAAATGTAAAACATTTTTTGATGGGTGTTGAGAAGCACTGGTACAGAGAAAAAAGTTAGGAGTGAAGAAAAAAGCATTTAATATGTTCTGCTAGACAAAATAATTTAAAATTCTGCTGAGAATTATGTATGTTATAAATGTATATATGCACTCAGTAATATAACTTTACTTATGCTGTAAATAAAGTTATACATAAAGAGAGGGGGGGGAGGAGAAAAGGAGGGAGAGAGATAGGCAGGGAGAGAGAGAGAGAGTGAGAGAGAGAAGGAAAGAGAGGGAAAGAGTGAGGGAGAAAGAGAGACAGACAGAGTGAGGGAGAAAGAGAGAGAGACAGACAGAGTGAGGGAGAAAGAGAGGGAGAAAGAGACAGACAGAGTGAGGTGGAGAGACAGACAGAGTGAGGGAGAGAGACACAGAGAGTGAGAGAGACAGACAGCGTGAGGGAGAAAGAGAGGGAGAGAGAGACAGAAAGAGTGAGGGAGAGAGAGACAGACAGCGTGAGGGAGAAAGAGAGGGAGAGAGAGACAGACAGAGTGAGGGAGAGAGAGACAGACAGCGTGAGGGAGAAAGAGAGGGAGAGAGAGACAGACAGCGTGAGGGAGAAAGAGAGTGAAAGAGAGACAGACAGAGAGAGAGAGAGAGATATTTGTTGTAAGATAAACTGTCTGTCACCGTTTGCGCTGGAGAAGCTGGATGCCTGTCTGAGGTGAAGACGAGGTGTGTTAAATGATTGCAGGTATCTGAGCTGCTGCATTTCCTGCCATCACATACACGTTAACGAGGCTGCTGTTTATCACGCTCCTCACTGTTACTTGAGTGAGAAATGGAAATGTGGGAGTGAAAAACTCCACAAAGCAACAATACTCCACGATAAACAGTCGTTCCCTCACCGGTGTCTCTTTTTTCTCTCTCTTGACGTTAGCGATGGGGACGAGACCGAGCGAATCTGAGTTAAAACCAAGACATTAAAGGGGCAATACTGAGTCGAGACCAAGACTCTGGGATTTTTGGTGGTCAAGGCTGAGATGAGGCGAGACCGAGACCTAAAAAAAAAAAAAGTCTGTTTTCAAGACCATGGATTTAATTAGACTTTTTTCCCATCATTCCTGTTAATATTCAGAAGTGAAGTTCCTGTAGGGGAGACTGGGGCTTGTTGGCCATGGGGCAGTGGGGCAGTTGGGCACACTCTACTCTAATCTCCAGCTCTCAAAACAGAAATGCAACATAAATGGTCTAATATTCTGTAAAAATAGCTGAAGGTGGAAAGATGCTCAGTTGGGGGCAATTTGAACATTTTATGAGCTTAAAAGTTAAAAAACAAAAAGTATCCCAACACCGAATATGTTGGAAAAGTCCTTGAGATGGATTGTGCGCTCCTTTGATTGCATGTTCACGAAGTGTGATGTTTAATGTTATTATATATCTCTCAGCACAAGTGAACACAGTCTTTCCCCCTGTGAGGCAGCGCGCACCATAGTCATTGTATTGTTTTTTAATCTGTAGCATTATTTTGAGTGTATGAAAAGGGGAAAAGTTTATCATTGTCTTTGTGGTGGGAAAAAAGGTCTCAAGTTCTCTCTCTAAAACTAGCAGTCCAACCCGAGCCGCTGGAATCCGAGACTGATTTAAGATCCAGCAGAATTGCTTTCATTTCCGAGACGAGACTGAGAAGCGAAAAGGTTTTCCCGAGCCCAAGACCGGACTCGAGTGCTACAAAACTACTTAAGTTAATAAGACAGAAAAAACCCACAGCTTGTCATATTACTCCTAAACTCTAAAAAGAAAATTCCTGTCCGATTTCAGGGCTCCAGTTACTGTGTGTAATCCATCACACTGTCTGCTTTCGGTGCAATAAAAAGGTTATCGTTATTTATTTGATGAATTGGCCTGTCTGTGTTAATATTTTAAAGGGCACGTCCATGAGAAACTTGTTAGATCGATGTCCAGTTCACATGCTTTCAGTATACCCGACTTCACAAAGCTGCTTTAAGAAAAAGTACTTAAAAGTATATAGTTTTCACCCAAACACTTTTCTCCCCGCAGAGAAACTTCCAAATCTGAGCAACAGGCCATGCCTCAGAGCAATCACATCACAGCAAGCAGCAACAGCACCGCCCACGCTGAGGTCCTGCACCAGTCAGGGTGGGTGGAGGTGACGGAGCGAGAACCTAGACACGAGCAGGAGGCAGAGGCACGCCTGGAGGTCCCGGTCAAAGTTGTCTACGCAGGAGATGGAGATACAAACGGTGTTCCTCTGGAATCTGGAGCTCTGTCTCGAAGCGGGTCATCCATGGCTGCTCAGAGGAACGGCGTGCACAGCGAGCAGAACGGCGGCGTGGCGTATCAGAGGGGTCTGGCGCCCCGGATGGACACGGAGAAACACGTGCAGAGGAAGACGGCGCTGGCGAAGGTGGAGCACTGGGTCAAAGTTCAGAAAGGAGAGCCTAAAAGGTCAGTTCATACACTGAGAAGGGTTTTCTATTTTATCTGAAAGAGCTCCCTCTACTGGTGGCCAACAACAACAACAACAACAATAACAAATAATATGAATGCTTCTTAAAATAAGCTCTGCATTCTCTGATAGTCTGATATTTTTTATTTGCTTTTTTTTTTATTATATTCATTATATCTTCTCATAACGCACTACAATAGTGGGACCGGGTGCTATAACGCATTGTGCTATAACACTGATTATAATGCATCATGTTACAGATGTATAATGCAGAATAAAGGTAGCAGACCTGATTATTACAACATGTATGAACGCGTTATTACATGATATAAATGTTTTCCTAGAAATTGTCACGGAAATTCTAATCGAAAAGACTGTGAGTTAAAAATGCAAAAATTGGATCGATAGATAGATAAACACATAATATTTAACATAACTAATAATCCTGTGTCTATTTAGATTACGTAATAAAACTCTTCACCTGTATTCACCTGTTCACACTGAAAGTAAATTAAAAAAAGGTGACTTATTTGACTTTTTTTAATAAGAAAGGTCAGAAGCTGTGTAGCATTTTTTTCTTTTTTTGATGTACTTTTAGAAACAACTGATGTAAAAACATGTGATGTGGAAACCCAAGCCAGTTCCACAGTAAACAAATTACCTTACCTTTTAGATTATGGTTTCATTTTGTTTTTAAAAACGTCTTGGTTTTTAATCTTCTTCTGTTTGGTAAATTCAAAAGAAAAACATACTCCTGGTTTTTTTTTTTTTTTTTTAGAAATTTGCTTAATAATATACGTGTGTGTTGGGGGCGCACAAACTTTTGCATGCAATTGCACGTTGTATTATAACGCAGCTTCTCTCTAATGTGAAGTACCTGTGATTTAATGGAGTGTCATTTGAAAGCCACATTAATCTTTGCGTATCTGAAAAAAGCAAGCGATTTGAACAAAATCTAATTTAAAGCTCTATTTTTTGTTGTTTGCTGATGAAATGCATTATGAATTGAAATGTTTGTTCACTCTTTCCAGCCATCCTGTCTCGGAGTACACACTCCCCAGACGTACTCCTCCCCTCCAACCCAAACTGGTCATGACCGAGTCCTACCAGTCTCTCCCGAAGAGCGTTCGCCGTCCGTCCACCAGCTCGCCCCCGGTGCCCCGCGACATGCCCAGCGACTACAAGTACGCCCACGACCGCCTCAGCCACTTCCGCATGTCCACTGACGAACGTATCGCTGCTAAAGAGGGCATGGTGTGGCAGCTTTACGAGTGGCAGCAGAGGCAGCGTTTCCGTCACGGGGGTCCAGTGGTTCCTCCCATTTTCACCATACCCGACTACGTGGACGCCGCCTCCTCCAGGGTGATGCTGGAGGTCCCGCGCTCGATGTCCGTGCCCCCTTCACCATGCGAAGTACCCCCCTCCAAAATGGCGTCGCCCCGCAGACCACACACCCCCGCGGACAGAGTGACGGTACGACCCATCGACGAAGTATCGAGCGTGGATGTCATCCGCTCCGCCTCACCCAGGGCGCTTTCAAAGGTAAGAGATTAGAAATAATTTCTTATTTCGGAATCAGAGTCAGACCTGGTGGTCACCATCTTGTGTAAACTCGGCCATACACCACACCGAACTGCATTCAGACTCATTTCTGCTAGGAATCGCACAGCTTTCACCATAGTGTGTGTGTGTGTGTGTGTGTGTGTGTGTGTGTGTGTGGTGCTCCAAATATGCATCATCAGTATCTGTAGTCAGAATAAAAACCAGAAGTGGGCGTGTCCTAGGAACTTTTTCATTAGAAAAACAGCACCTGGCAACCTTTACTCAATTCCTAAGATGGTACAGTTCCTCGACCTCAGATACATCACTCAACTTCATCATCACTCATTTTCTGGAAAGATTTCTGGAAGGTCTGATGTCAGCGAGTAAGCTAGGGAGCTTTCTTTCAAATCAACGAGTCATTCCCAAATCGAGGAACTCTAACAACAACCACTTAGGAATATTTGGTCAGATGTATTAGAGGTTTTGGGTTTGTTACATTCCAGAAAGGTCAGAAAAGTGGACTGGATGTACTTTCGGAATCTCCCATGAAGCTGAAGCGCAGTGCTGTGAGTCAAAATGAACTCCGTTTTCATTCCAGTGCGTGTGGACAATTCCCTGTGTAGTAAACAATTAACTTCAAATCAAATATTTCTGCATCAGATATACAGAGTACTGCTTCAGACACGTCACATGCATAGGGCTGTATTTTTTTCTTAATGACGTACTCCGTTACCAAGATATCTAAACTTCCTATGCTCATTCAAATTTCCCACAACAGATTTGTGTTTGTGTCGTATCCATAACATGCGTAAATCGCCGTGTATTTCACCACGTGAATCAGAACATGGCACCTTTTTTTCCTGCATTTTTCTCAAGAGGTGAAATGACAGCATGTGCAAACGGACTCATGGAGCGGTCACATCCATGTCACATCTTATAATAAGGATGGAAAAGGATCATTTAAGAATGAGAAAAAACACACACACACACACACAGAGAGTGGAACAAATTAATATCTTGTAAATGAATGAATTGATTATTTTTAGAGAGGCTCTAAAGAGAGATGCTGCCGGCAGGTCAATAAATAAAAGCAGATTTCTTTTCTGAATTTCAGGCCAGTTGGTACAGAATTATGTTGGAAATACGGTTTTATTCGTGGAGCTCAGTAAGGCAGTGATTGTGTCAGGCTGCAGGAGCAAACCGAAATCATATTCGTATCATGTTAATGGCTCAAGTTCACATCAGGCGAAAATAAAAAAATGGAAAAGCAAACAAAAAACCAGAACAAACCTGAATAGTGTGCTTCATTTTTGTATCAGTGTTTGTTTCAAAAACAGATGTGTTCATATTCGGATAGTGCGTATACAGGTTGTAGATCTGTGATCACACACACACACACACACACACACACACACACACACACACACACACACACACATTGTCACTGTGTCAGTCTCACTCCCAGCTCAGCATAAATTAACCTGAGTGTGAACTCTCTAATCACACATCCTCAACACACACACACACACACACACACACACACACACACACGCTACTGCCATAAAACAGAGACAGTAAAATGAATGCACAGTGTAACACTGAATGTCGTAGTAGTAAATGTGTTATTTGCATGTCACTGAATTTATTTGGGAATTTTATTGCTTCAAAATATATTTAAAAAATTGTAAAAAGGCAAAAGAAAAAGGATCAAATCACACTGTTTAACTATGAGACGCTCTAAGCAAATAAATAAATTAATTTATAATTAATATAGTGTATCATTGAGATATTAATGAATAATTATTTCAGATAATATATCTAACACTTGTGTGTATTGCGTTATGTTGTCAAATAATACTAATTAATACAAGTCATACTGTAGTTGTATGGAATTATTAGTATATTATTTAAACATTTTTAAGGCTTGACATGGAATTAAACAAGAATTAATTCGGGTATTAATCAAACATTCAGGTTTTCTCTCTTTTATTCATTTTTATTAATTAGGCCAAATTTACTTACTTTTTATTATATCTAATTCTAATGTTTTAAATAGTAATTATTATTGCTTTTTTAACAAATCTGTAATATTTTAACAGCTGTTCAGTGGTTTTTTTTGCCACGTAGGGAGTCGTACTTTCCGTTTAAAGAATTAAAGGAATTTCAACTAGAATTTATTTATTTATTTGTTTGTTTGTTTGTTGGTTTGAATCAGAGACGCGCTTTGATTTTGCAAACGCAGTTTCCTCCCCAGTTTCATATCTTTGTGGAACATTTTTTCTCTTCATTCAGCTCCATGGAGGATTGTTAAAAAGTTTGTTCTTAAACTGAAAAAATTTCGCCAAGGGCTTTTTTAAAGCTCGTTGTAAACCGCTCTGAGCTTCTATTTATATTAAATAATTAAAAAAAAATTCTACGCAGCAAAAATGTGAGCTTTGGGAGCAGCAGTGGAAATCTGCACAGCTTCAACTGCTGTTAGCAAACAAGTGTTATTTTAAGAGGAGATAATTTATGTGTAATTAATGAAATCACTGGGTGTTCACACAAATGGTAATGGGTCTGGTGAAAAGACTCTGTGTAATAAGCAAAAATGTCAACTTTACAAAGCCCCATGGAATGAAGAATAACGCGCATACCATAAACAGACAAAGAAAAATCTCTCACACACAAATTGTGACACGCTAAATGATTTAAAAAATAAAACTCATGCTTCTCCTAAGGTGTACATGTAGAAAACAAAGAAATGAATAAAAATAAACACATAATGTGCATTTTAGAATGATGTGCAAGCTTTTATCTAAAAATATACAGACTTTAAAAAAGGGAAAAATAAAACAGAATAAAAGTGGCATGCTAATGATTTCAGAATGAACTGCTTTTCCACAGATAATGTAGCTTCAGATAGTAAAAATATAAAATATAAATAAAAATAAAATCCCACAAAATGTGACATGCTAAAATGTTCAGAAAAATAAAGCATGCAACTTTCCCCAAATATATACAGGCAGAAAAACACTTACACACATGTAAAAAGGTGTACATTTTTTTCTGAAGATATACAGACTGAGGAAATAATAAAAAAAAAATTTCAAATTAAAAGCCCCAAATGTGGCATGTTCAAATTGTTTTATTTTATTTATTTTTTTTAAAAACACCCAAATTTTCCCTGTTATGTTAATTTATCGAAACATATACACACTTTTTTAGATATTCCAATATGGAAAAAATATATATATATATATCGAAAAATATATCGAACAACGATTTCCAAAGATATACCATCAGAAATTTTTTTAAATAATGCCAAATTTAAAACCAGAAATAAAATAATATTAATTTAGTTTTGTTCATTAATAATGTCTCTTTCTTTGTTGATTTTTGTGTTTTTATTCTCACAGCCAATACAAATAGACAGAAGATCGATGCCGACGATGGGCTACATCACACACACTGTCAGTGCGCCGAGCTTACATGGAAAAACGGTGCGTCAACATAACTGTGTCTTCTGGGGGGTTTTGGGCAGGGAGGTTGTTATATACAGATGGCTGTGGGTTAATGAAGAGGTGGAGTATAAAGGCGATATATGGTGTGGTGTATGAGGTGGTATATGAGGTGGTCTGTGGGGAGGTGTATGAGGAGGTGTATGAGGTGGTCTGTGGGGAGGTGTATGAGGAGGTGTATGAGGTGGTCTGTGGGGAGGTGTATGAGGAGGTGTATGA
>JAQQZR010000007.1:22765484-22778551 GCA_030068235.1 Notoglanidium macrostoma
GGAGGTGTATGAGGAGGTGTATGAGGTGGTGTATGAGGTGGTCTGTGGGGAGGTGTATGAGGTGGTGTATGAGGTGGACTGTGGGGAGGTGTATGAGGAGGTGGATGAGGTGGTGTATGAGGTGGTCTGTGGGGAGGTGTATGAGGAGGTGTATGAGGTGGTGTATGAGGTGGTCTGTGGGGAGGTGTATGAGGTGGTGTATGAGGTGGACTGTGGGGAGGTGTATGAGGAGGTGGATGAGGTGGTGTATAAATTCAGGAAGTTCGGCTCCTGATTTCGATCCCTGTGACCTCGGGGTCACGTCCTGAACCCAGTCTCTCTCCTTATACTGCTCTGCAGCCAGAGGAGCTGACCCTGCTCCTCGTCCAGCTCAGGAGACACCAGGCCAAGGTGGCCGACGCGTTCGCTCACCTCCACAGCGACGGCCTCTCAGGTCCCAGCCTGCAGGTTAGAGGGTCAGAGGTCACGGGGGTCAGAAGATCCTTAAACCAGATCAGACCCCATTGCATCGTGGCTCTTTTTTTTTTATTTTCCCCCCCTCTTCTCTCTCTCTCTCTCTCTCTCTCTCTCTGTCCCCGTGTGCTCGCCTGTGCTCTGTGGGTCGTGATGTCATGGCCGTGATGTGATGGTGATAGCGGTAGCTGGCATGGACGGAGAACAAGGACTGTTGTCAAAAAATTCTGTGCATTTTGCTTTATAAAACAACATTTTTTCCTTCTTTATTATTATTATTATTATTATTATTATTATTATTGTTATTATTGTTACTATTGTTATTTTATGGAAATTATAGAATGATGTCATGCACAGTGGTTGTTTTCAAGCATGTTGCTTGTGTAACGTGCCTGCATTCACAGTTTTAAATGTTCTACAGTTTTGAAATGTGTGCATTTATGGTTAAAGAATTAGTTAAAGAGTTAGAATTAGAAAAACTCTAACAAAAAACTCTCATCTATAATTCATTTCCTATTAAAGTAGGAAATCTTTTGAAAAAAAATATCGTTATATAACCAGAACACCTGTTTCAGTTTTAATTTTTACTTTATGTATATTAATATTTCACGCTTGTGCCGTTTTCGAGACGAGCCGGAACTCAGTAGTTGCAAAACTTTATAAGTACGTGACTGAGACAAATAATGTTTCGAATGAGGAAGATCTAGAAAACAGTGTGTTCAATTTCATAGAAGTTCCATGTTTATTACACAAACAAACAAACAAACAAATATGTAATCAGTCCCAAGGTTTGCAACCGTCTCCTATCTGAACATTTCTGGATCCTCTCATGTGGCTAAATAAAATGAATAAAACTAATTTCTGAAATAATTAGAACTATATGACTATAATAATTACAGCAATACCTTAAGTAGATGATCATGACAAAACATTTTGCTTTAAGTTGTCTTGGTAGATTATTGTAGAAATATTTAAAAGTTCACGTATTGGTAAAATCCAACTGCACTGTCCTGTTTTCTCTTCAAAAATTATGGCGGGGATGCAAACTTTTGCACACGGCTGTATTATGACATGCAGTGTTTTGTAGAACAGACAGTAAATTCTCAGAACAGCAACATATGAATGCAAGTTGTTGTAAGAGGACAGTCAGGATTCAGTTCAAACCAAAACTTAAAAAAAAAAATTTTTTCGTATTATTTCTGGTTTCTGTTTATTCCTAATTTATTTCCGTCTGGAAAAATGTAATAAGTTAAGAATGAGACGTGTCAGTGTTAGTGCAGCGTATACTGTATCCTTTATAACTTCCTGTCATGTGACCTGCCTCTTTTTCCCCACTTAAAGGCAGATGATACGTACATGCAGCTGAAGAAGGACCTGGAGTATCTCGACCTAAAGGTGAAATAGTTTATTTTCTTGGTTTCCGTCTCCGTTCCCGCGGCCTCTTGTCGCTCTGCAGGACGAGTTTGCGTTCGCCAGTTTGCAGTGCACGATTAACGTGGACGCTGTTATTGTTATTAAAGTCTTAAAGAGTGCGTTATCATTGCAAATTTCCAGTCAGGCAGCTGAGCTGGTACTGCATTCAGCGCACTGAAAATTCTACGTATAAATGAAAGGATAAATGCTGAGCTTTAAGTGTAAATGTATGCCAGAAGACTAGGAGAGTAATGTTCTCTGTGCTGCACAGCTCGTCTCCGCGCCGTTGTCCAATGGAATTGAAGGTCATAAATGTTGAAAAGCTCCTTTTGAATGAATTCTTCTCTTTTTTCCTCCTTTTCCTCGTAATGCATTTAAACGCTTCTAAAGCCTTTGCTCTTAATTGCCTTTGAATCCGTTTTTTGATTTCTTTCTTTCTTGTCACTTCATGTTTGCCAGCATATTTGGTCCCACTGCTTATCGACTCTGAAAATGGTCCCTGTCTTCAAATCAAATGTCAAATAATTGTCATTTTTTCACCTGCAAAATCTTAAACAGTCACATATTTACCACGCGCAAAGATGTGCCAACTGTCATTGTTATCACTGGTGTAAAAAAAAAAGACCTTTAATATTTCAAGTCCCTTAAATACTTGGCTGCATACTTTGGAAATACTTTAACTCGTGATTATTGGTTCGACCTACACCTCTGACAAACACATATTCGTAGCTTGGAGCATTTTCTTCTTTTTTTTTTTTGATCTGCACGACCTCATCTTTTATCGTTGTTTCAGATGAATGGGAAAAATGTGTTCAATCGAAGCACTCGTCCATTTGCTTCACAATGATCTTAGAAAACTCCTCCGCAATTTGTCTGTCTAGTTTGAATATAAGGAAGCACGTCATGGTGAGGTTATTAATTCAGCAGGTTTTTTTTTATATAAAACTGACTTCAAGCGAGGCAGAAATCCAGCTGTTGAAGCGATGCGGTGAAGTTTAGGAAGAACAGATGCAAATATGGTCCAATACCTGTCTTAAGAAAATAATTTTTTCCATTAGTAGTTCTTCTCAAGCATAGAACAAATTCTGCATGAAACCCTCTCCGTGCCACGCTGTTACAGTTTAATAATCAACAACAGGGCGCTTGTGTTGACGCAGAGTTACTCTAAACACCTCAATTCGATGATTCTCCTGTAACAGCAATTTGTCCGCCAGTTGCAATTCCTACTTATTAAAGAAAGACGCATGACACATTTTAACGCTTTAAGGAGTTCCTGTTGTCGCTCACGTTCTAGCAGCTATAAACGGTTGTTCCTGCAACAGCTTCTCTTTTTTTTTCCCTCGCAGCTTGTCATGAGAGGTCGGAAAACTTAATCTATAGAAACACTGCTGCTGAATTCCGGATTCTGATTGGTCAGAAGGTGTTGCTTGGTAATACATTTGGGTTTTTTTTACGTTGTATTTTACGTTATAAAATCATTTTCCAGCATCAGGATGTGATATGTCGCGATGTCAGATTGCTCACCCCTAATCTGGTGTACCACACATGGATACGGATGCATTTACTGATACAGATAAGGCTACAGATACGGATACTGATATGAACGCGGATACGGATATGAATACGGATACAGATACACCGAGTCAGCCAAAAAAATGTATGCACACCACTTGATTCTGATTGATTCTATATACGTTAATGTGCTCGTTCTAGTACGTTATCGTTTCCATAGCAACGGCCCATTCGCAGGGACTTCACGGCAGACGCGCCGTTAATAATAAACGGCGTAAGAAACGTGCAGTTTTTAATCTGTGAAGACATGTTTATGTAACGTTTATGGGAGGAGTTTCTTGGTGAGGAAAAAATGACAAACTGGGTTGTTTTTGTCTTAACTTGACGAGAAAGAACAAAATAGAGACTGGTGAGGGAAAGACTGTTTATAGCTGCTATAAGGTGAGTAAGAACAGGAACGCTGGCAGATACAAGAGGAATAAGACACTAGGGGAGAAAAATATTCACATTTGATTATCATTAACAGTGACTCTGCTCTGTAGCGTATTCTTAAACCACAGAGCCTGTTATTCCTTACACGTTTTCCACGTGTGGTGTTGAACAGGTCACGGGACGGGACGTGTTGATGGACAGCAGATCTCCACGGCCGGTCAAAATAGCCGAAAGCGACGTTGACGTAAGTGCCGTTTTCACGTCTCTTCATTTCCTTTTGTATTGTATTTGCACCAGCAGCGGTGAGAGAGCGCACGGTCAAGTCAGTCCTCAGTATTGTGTTGAGGTCAACGCAGGCATTCGAGACTCCCTGATGAAGCGAGAAGTATCGACGAGATGCTGTTATTTTCTCTCGATATAAAAAAAAAAAAAATACACGCAGTGGGATTTTTTATATTTTAAGCTCATACATTTTTCCGTTTGATTTTTGTGTTTTCTCTGCGTGTTTGTTCTCTTTTGCCCGCTTTTGGTGTGATTGGAGGTAAATAATTTGAAATGCTCAGCTTTTCATCATTAAACATTGTTCCAGTTTAACAATTTATAAGAATTTTGCTGGTGGGTTTTTTGGCAGTCGTGAATTTTTAATGCTGTTAAAGCAACAATATCATGCAGTAAACTAACAACAGCTTAATAATTCATCGGACGGAATAATAAACAGAGCGGAGGATAAAAAGTCTATAAACTTGGCTTTTCTGCCTTGCTTTGTGTGTGTGTGTGTGTGTGTGTGTGTGTGCACACACTTTAACCCAATTTTTGCAGTCTGTTTGTTCTGCAGTATAATATCACCAGAATTGTCATGAGGAGATTTGGGTTTTTTGGGTTTTATGGTAATGACAAAAGAAAAATAAATAAAAGAGGATCCAAACTCTCTCTTCTCTCATGCATGTGTGTGTGTGTGTGTGTGTGTGTGTGTGTGTGTGTGTGTGTGTGTGTGTGTGTGGAGGTTTCAGAGCTGCTCGTGGTTTATTTCCTTTTATTAAATCCTTTTTAAGGTGAAGCTGAGCAGATTGTGCGAACAAGACAAAATCCTTCAGGAGCTGGAGACGAGGATCCGCACGCTGAAAGAGGACAAGGTCTCACGCTTTACATTTCTGCCCAAGTATTGATTTCATCTAATAATACAGCATTAACATTCCGGATTTTATATCTAATAACAGAATCATAAAATAAATAGCGCACCAAAGCTAGTAAAATACAGAAGAGCCCATAATAACGTTTGTCACTTCTAGATTGCGGGTTTTTTTTTTTTAACCGTTAGGAAAAGTGAAACACTGTTTAAAGTATTATTTTGAAAAATGAACAACAAACAACATTAACGATTCATTCTTACGAATATATCGCTTTTTAAAATTCATTAACTTATTTATTTATTTTTTTTACATTTTCTAATGATCAGCTTCAGGTTATTTTGTCTCGCAAGGTGAAATAAACCTTTTTTTTTTTTTTTTTTTTTTCCATAAATGACATTTATATTGCTAATAATTAGCGGCGTGAAGCTCTAAACGTCTGGTTTATATGAACGACGCAATGGTCAGTACTGTTTTTAGAAACGCAGATAATTTCTTAAGGAAATTCATTGAAGTATTTGAATTGATAAACTGTGCTAAAAAAACAAAACAAAGACTAGGGAACACTAGCTCTTAGGTTAGAATTAGAAATCTAGTAATCTTATTTTTCTGTATTGAAAGCTTTTAAGCCTGTTTTAACAATAAATATAAATTTAGCAGCAGGGTTCCCACTCTGCACACACACCCCTGAAAAGATCTGGAAGCTTCCCCACGTTCTAAAGGTTAAATTAAACCCTGATAGTCACTGAGAAGGAGATGATGTGTATTGTGTGTATTAAAAATAATGTAATGAGACGTCATTGCAATCTCTCTCTCTCTCTCGTTCTCTCTTTTCTGGCTGCAGGATAAATTAGAGTCGGTTCTGGACGTGTCCCATCAGCAGATGGAGCAGTACCGGGACCAGCCGGCCCACGCCGAGAAAATCGCCTACCAGCAGAGACTGCTGCAGGAGGACGTCGTGCACATCAGGGCCGATATCTCCCAAGTGTCTACAGTGAGACTCTCTCTCACACACACACACACACAAAATATTTTAGGAACCTGCACCAAGGTCATTATTTGCGTTATAGTAAGGTGATTTTATATATTTCTTTATTTCAATGTCATAAAAATGCACAAGGCCGTATTCAGAGTTGAGTTAAGTGCATAGTTCGGATTATGCTGCAATTCATTGTACCTGAGCCTTGGAAAAGGTTCCAAGTCTATGTTTCGACCTCGAGTTTCGATCTAAACACGCTTTGGCTCGGAAAAACACTTGAAATTTAATAAACGTACTATAAGTAAAAAAAAATCTACAGGCGTTATTTCTACAAGGCATTCCTATCATTTTGCTTATAAAAATGATAAGGAAAATGAGGATGAAATCTCCGTTCGTTACGACGAGTAAAGGCGAGACGGAAGATCTGGCTCTGTTCAGCCGGACGACCTCGCTTACTGCTCAAGGGAACTACAGCAGGAGAAATATCCTTCAGCAGAATCCGTCACAGTACGCTCCCTTCCCTGTCGGTCGTTCCGGAGTGTAGTTGGGAAGTGAGGGAATCCGGCTCGCTAGGCAACAGCTTTCACAATGCTCACAACACACACACGGCTGGTTGGTCTGAACCAAGTAACATCTTTATATGGAAATACAACAGTGTTCATCACCATCACAGTGTACAAAACACCGTCTTCGCTCCAGAACCAGCAAAACGGGAACAGAGTCGCGGCTAACTCCGCAGGACTTCCGCACAGCAACACCACCACCACCACCAATCACATCTCAGAGAAGAAAACCTTCAGACAAGACCCCGCCCACTCCCCCAATGTGGATGTTTCCTGAGTTGAAAGAGTTTTCCACGTCTATAACGACTATAACGGACTGCAGCATTAATACAGAATTTACACACACTGGTATTCAAGACGTACAGTCGCTATAGACGTAATCACAAAGACCTTTCATTTTTTATTTATAACTTGTCTTTCTTCAGTCTGTATTTTCTATCCCTGATGTTTTTCGGGGCGGGTTTAAAAACAAGGTGTTGGTCTAGACGCGATCGGAGGTGCGATCTACACGCAGACGATTTTAATGATCTGATCAGGGAGTGCAGAATATTGACTTAAGCGTGTGCGTAATCCGACTCTGAATATGAGGAACTTTCCTCACGCAAATGTTGAAGTAACATCTAGATTTAAGGTTCACGATTAGTCTTTTTCACATTTTAAGGAAAGTGGCATCAAGACGCCCGGCCAGTCTGAACACGCGTGTGTTGTGTTGTGTCGATCAGGAGATAGAGAAGGCGTGGACGGAGTACAGCAGGTTGGAGGCAGATGTGGAGAGACTGCGATCGGCGTTGCAGGAGCAGATGAACCGAAGCACCCTGTCGCAGGTCTGCACATCACCCCACAGCATTGCAAAACGCTCACCATCCCAATTATTTCCGACTTACAAATGCATTCTATGAAATAGATTTTTTTTTTAAGTCCGAACAGTCACTCTGGGTATTTAAAAGCCTCCAACACTTTGAATTGGCTTTGAAATACCTTTTATTTTTCTTTCTTTCTTTCTACATGTTGAAAATATTTGGTCCCACTTGACATTGACTAGGAAAAATAGATATTCTTGATAACAGTAGTGCTTTGGACAGTGATTTGTTGTCCTCTTCTTGTGTTTGGTATGTTGGTATGACGACCAGCAAAGACCACTATTTTTTCTTTTTTATAGAAACCAGAAATTTCAGCACCAGATAAATGACTCTGGCCACTGGTTCAGTACTTATGGTTCCACTTGGATCATTTTTGATGAAGCTGGATCCAAGGGAAATATATAATATGTGTTTGAGGGGTTAGCAGGCCTGTTTCTTGCTTATTAATTAAACATAGCGCGAAAAAATTTATCTTTAATAGATTGATCGAATAAAAAAAATAAAATAAAAAAAATCTTTATTTTTATCTTCTTAATAAAACAGTGCTAGCTTTTCTTCTCAGGGAGGTGAAGAAGAACTCAAAGAGCACCTTTTCATATCTAGCCATTAGATGCCATGTGAGTAACAACCTACTGTTTGGCAGATTTGCACATAAGACAAAAAAGCAGCTCCACGTCTTACTGGAGATAGAATTGGAGGCGTGGTTATTGGTCAAAAGAAACCAACATTAGCTTTTTCCTAATGAACAGCATGTATGGTGTAAAAAATGGACTGATTACAAAAAAAAAAAAAAAGGTGTTGCTTGGCAACAACTATGCGAAGTCTGCTATATTAACCCCAACCCTGGTTGCCTCTGCCAAGAGGTTACAGCTTGGCTGGAGATAATGTTCCCAAACTTCTTTATCTTGTTGTAGGATGCAAAAAGATAGTTTTGGATCTAAAAGCCGATTGGCTGAGCTGTGATACACACCCACACACACCTGAATGAAATGAATTGTGTATTAATGTGCCAGGTTTTCTATAAGCCATCCTTCAATCCAAATCACTCTGTTAACAGACTACATTGTGTGAGGAAAGAATTGTTTCCTGTGAATATTAATAATAAATGTTGTTATTTCATAACACTGGATTTTTATCTTATTGGGTTTTTTTGACAATGTTTTACGAAAGCACTGAGCTGCTCAAGGCCGTGCCTTGCAGTGATTTTATACCCGTGATCGCCGTGCTGTACTTCTTCTCGGGTTTTTTTTTTGTTGCTCTATTTTGCGATGACAATCATAGACCGACAAACCTGAGAAAATAAGGTGTCCCAGATCTCCAGGAACATGACAGGAAGACCACAATGCTATTATTCTGCTCGAATGTCAAGTGTAGAGGTGCCAATAATATTTGAAACCGGTGTTTGTGTACGGAATAGGAAAGATTTTTGTGTTTGTATCGGCCAGCAGGGGAAAGGCCTGCTGAGGAAGGAGCTGTGGCGCATCGAGGATGTGATGGCGGGTCTGAGCTCGAGCAAAGCGAACTACAAAATGATCGTCAACTCCGTACAGAACCCAGGTGAGCACGGGGCAGCCCCGCCCGTCATCGCCCTCACACACCGGAGCCACGCCCGAGGTACTCACACATGTCTGCCTCACATACGACAGTGTTCATCTGACTGTGCTTGTGTTCATTGGCCGTGTGCGTGTGTGTGAGGCAGAGAGGAAACTCGTGCCTTCTGCGTTGTCTCCATCTGTGCCTTCTATCCTGGTCGGAGAACCGAAACCAGCTCAGTCGAGTCCTCACCTCAGTCCAGTGCAGCCCAGCGTTCAGACCTTCCAGTTCTCCCAAACTCTCCACAAACCAGTATGGGTAAGAAACGTCCACCTTCTGCCGTTCACCTTTATTAATGGTGTAATGCTAGTATTGTTTTACGCCGGCTGGCCACGTAGACCGTAGGACGCACGGACCCTGCGGGTTTATTGCCTCAAATTCTACAGAAATGAAGCCAAAATTCCCACCATGTCATCAAATTTGGTGCCAGAGTCTGCGCAGTAGAGACGAGAATCGAAAGTCGGGTTTGAAATTTTGTAGGCCCGCCTCCTCCTCTTCTCCAAGGTCCAGCATGTCGCAGAATTAATCAGTCTTACCACTAAACCGAGAGCTTAAATAGGTTAATCTGGAGATATTTCATCAATTCAGATGCGTCTAGGAAGGACATGAACATGAACTGGAAATTTGCTGACATTGATGCGAATAACATTTTCCCATTCTTCGTGCCGCTGTGGAATGTTCCGGCAGTGCAGAGTGAGTTAATAACTCATTATTTGGGACGCAGGGCCATTCCGAGCGCACTGTAAACTACGTGACCACTTACTAAGTCCATCCTAATGTTACTGGTAGTGTGTGTTCACTGACAAACAAATGGCTTATGTGCACATTTTGTCAGCTGGCTGGCTATAACAGTTAAACTAGCCTTTTCTTATTAAACCTCACGATGTTTAATTCAGCGGTTTAAATCAGTGCATCGATCCAAGTCTTTCGATCACTGCGCCTGTATTTTCCAGACGCAACACCAAAACCGTAATTTGCAGATTTTTCACGCTAGTTGCTTGCTGAAGCATTTTGTGTAACACTGACAGCGCTGTTAGCTCTCAATAACCTGATAGTTAGCCAGCTAGCTAAAGATTTGTAATCATACAATTAGTTGTGACGTGTCTTAAATCTCATTTTCACTCACTGGTAAGACCAATTGTTCTCTTAAATTTGACTCTGTCTTGTTGTCTCCATCTTGTTTTTGTTCTCGTTTATCCTCCGAGCTGCGACCGGATTGGTCATGTGTTTTAACTGGAAAAATGTCAAAAGGCAAAAGGAATGCTAGCAGCTGATCTGATTGGTTATCACGACAGCATGACTAACCACACCTCTTGATAAACCTCTTTGCAAAGTGTTGGTGTTAGCCCCGCCTCTTTTTGATGTTTACTCCACTACTCGCCAGGTTACCTCCTGCACCGACGGTCTCGAAAAATATGCAGCTTTATTTAAAGATTGTGATCTGATCATTTTAGCGTTATGATGATGATAAATCAGGCACTAATGCGTTGCAATTTCTAATGATTTTTTACATTAATCTAAAAAAAAACAAAAAAGTGTTTAGTAGTAGTATAAATGGAAAACAAATTCAGTTTTCATTTTCAGGCTGAAGAAAGAAAAAGAAAAGAAAAATGTCAAATAAATATTTACACATGACGATGAGTAAAAATAAGTAACTGCACATACTGATTTTTATTTTTATTTTTGCATATTAAACTGTTTCCATCCCCAGATGTTAATTATTGGGACTTATTGGGTTGATGATGAGTATTTCAACACAAATGTCTTGCATTTTTATTGCCATAAAGTCAAAAGAAATGGCACAAATCCAGCATGCTAAGGAGTGAACATTAGTGATGTTAATTACGTGACCTTGCTGTGTTCAGATCTCTGATCTCTGAAGACTTGTTTGGACTCTTTCCAGGCTGAAGAAGATGCTCCACCCAGACCTCCTCTCCCGCACCTCTACAGTCCAGATGACCACCCTCCGGCCGTCCCTCCCCTTCCCAAAGAAACCTCCGTCATCCGCCACACGTCCGTCCGCGGTCTCAAGCGCCAATCTGATGAACGCAAACGTGACCGTGAGATCGGACAGTACCCCAACGGAGATAAGATGGAACTGCGGACGTTCCTCAGTGAACCTGAACTTCTTTTATTCACGGGGCAGATGAGCGGTTTGGGGCAAGATGGAGGCTACCAGACCTTACCCAGCAGAGGTAAAGTTAATGCGCTGCTCCGTTGCCGTGGTGATGAGCAGACGTTTGGGTTTTGATAGGTTCTTCAAGGATAGAGCGATAACGCTGTGCACAGTTGCTGGTTAAACCGGTTTCTGATCTCATCACCAGGTGTGACAGGCTCTTCGTCCAGACTCCATCAGTCCACAAGCATCTCCTCATACGTCACCCTGAGGAGAGGAACCGACATGTCCAGCTTAAAGGTACAACTCCAAACTGATACCGCCATGAAGGAGCGCAGACCATAATAATCACGCTAGGGCACGTTTCCATGGAGCTTAGAGAGAAAGGAAGGATTACCATTTGCTATAAAATAGTGAACAGATGAAAAGAAGAAGCAAAATTTGCAACAGATATAAAAGCTGGTGCTGAAATAAATCTTTCTTTCTTTCTTTCATTTTCTTCCTTACTTCCTTCATTTTTCTCTCCTTTTTATGTATACTTCCTCTTCTCCTTCTCCCGACTCTGTATTGACCAGGAGAGACCAAAGAGTGCCTTGGAGCGCCTGTACTCGTCCGAAGCGCCGCCGCAGCAGCAGCCGCAGCTGCAGCGCGGTCGTATGAGCGCTGACGAGCAGCTGGAGAGGATGAAGCGCCACCAGAAGGCGCTGGTGCGAGAGCGCAAGCGCACCCTGAGTCAGGGCGAGCGACAGGCCTCTTCGTCTCGCCCGCCTTCCTCTTCCTCCCGGCCCATTTCCGCAGACCTGGGATCAGTACGTTAGAGTTCCACTCTTTATCACTCAAACCACATGAACGATATTTAGCAATAAAATGTTAACATGTTTAGCAACTAGAATTAGCAAAACTAGCCAGTGACTGAAGTAGAGGCTTTAGCAGGTGAGTGAGTGTTTGGAGGAAGTGTCAGAAACAGGAAATGAGGTCAGCGAGAGGACTTTGAGAGTGTAAGAGGACAGAGTTGTAAATGTTGTGAATGTAGAGTGGCGAACGGAGGGATGTGCTCAGGTTTTCTGTGCTCGGAAATAAAGAATAAATGTGTGCCTTGATTTTTACGATGCCAATGAACAACAAAGCGCTCTCGTCTGTGAGGCGTAATGAGTTAATGATTTAATGGTTTCATTAAACACAAAGCACAGCTACTAATGATGACATTTAAATCATAACATCCTTTAATGTAACAAATTTAACAATGTGATTCTGAGCTTTAAGGCTGGTGTTGCTGTGTGCGGCCAAACCAATCACATGGAACACGTGTGTGTGCGTGTGTGTGCGTGTGTGTGTGCTTGCTCCTGGAGGATTGTGGGATTGTACGAGAAGTTGGTGTGGGATGTTTTGTCAGAGGGCTGAAAGTTATACAGGAATACTCCAGTGATTTTAATCCTGATCTCCATCCACTGTGTCTGAGACTGAAAAGCAAAAATTTATGGATGGAGGACAAGGAAAAGAAAGAAGAAAGAAAGAAAGAAGAAGAGACAAGAAGAGAATGAAAAATATTTAGCAAAAGAAATAAGGAAAAAGAAAGAAAGAAAGAAAAAAAATTTATTGTCAAAAAAATTTATTTATCTTTCTTTTTCTTTCTTCTCAGTGTTAAGATTAAGTTAAAAATTGCTGGAGTATTTCTTTAATCCTCAAATGTTTTTTACACCAATGCTAACAAAGCTAAGCACTAATGCCCTGCTATAGAAGTGCTAACTGAGGGCGCTAGTCAAAATCATCGGCTCTCAGGAGTCAGTGACGCATCAGCTGCTACAGTGAGTTTAACTCTAATAAAACCACAACATGAAGAGCTTCAGCTGCTTCTGCTTCGGCCTCATTGTGCTTACGTCACCCACCACGCCCGATTTTCCTCTCGCCTCACCCACCACGCCCGATTTTCCTCTCGCCTCATCCACCACGCCCGATTTTCCTCTCGCCTCATCCACCACGCCCGATTTTCCTCTCGCCTCATCCACCACGCCCGATTTT
>JAQQZR010000007.1:22786239-22804871 GCA_030068235.1 Notoglanidium macrostoma
TGTGTGTGTGTGTGTGTGTGTGTGTGTGTGTGTGTGTGTGTGTGTGTGTGTGTGTGTGTGTGTGTGTGTGTATTATTAACCCTTCTCTGTCCCCATCTCTGTTCCTGTGTAGTTTCTCCGCAGGTTAACAGTCCCACCATGCTTCCTCCTCCTCCTCCTCCTCCTCCTCCTCCTCTCCCTCCTTCTGCTGTCGTTCCTGTCGTCTCCTCCCCTCAGCCTCTTCCTCCTCCTCTAAGCAATGGATTTCACTACACCTTTGTCTAATCAGAGCAAACAAAAGTAAGATACTAACCTGCTAACTACTTTAGCACTCTTCCGCACTGCTAATTGTTTCCCTGGCGCATGCACGTGTGTGTGTGTGTGTGTGTGTGTGTGCGTGTGTGTGTTGTCACTTTGTCGGCTGCATGATTGTGCATGACTCTATGAGAAGACAGAGTTCCTCTCCCCCCAGCAACCAGCTGCCTCCACATCTGGAGCAGGAATGGTGTGTGAATTGTCTGTAAATGGCCTTTCGTGAAGCACAAACAAACGCCGTCTTTTGTCGATTGTGTGTAATTAACAAAGAGCTGCGGGTTCCTTCGGGTTCCACACCTTCTTCTCGCTGTTCTCGTTGCCAAACACCAGTTGCTTCACCATCTGTAGAGCTCCAGGAGCGATTAGAGCGAGGAACACACCAATGATGTATGCAGTGTTACTACAGACGCTGCCGTTAGCAAACACACACTACTTCCTGTTTCTGTCTGTCTGCACGTGTGTGAGTGTGTGTGTGTGTGAGTATGTGAGTGTGTGTGTGTGTGTGAGACAAGTTAATCAGAACATCTGCAGGTTAGATTATAATATATATATATATATATATACACACATGAATAAATCTATAAAAAGCTATTTTTACTGTCCCTATGCGGGAATTTTTTTGTTCTTTCTTATATTTATTGATTTATTATCTCTTTATCTATCTTCCCCTCCTTTGTCTTTTCTCCACCTTTTTCATCTCTTGGTTTTTTTTTTTTTTTTTTCATTTATTTCATTCCTTTTTGGATTTTTGTTTTCTTTTTCTTGTTGTTTCTCTTCTTCTTCTTCTTCTTCTTTCTTGTTTGCGTTTTGCTTTCCCTTCCTTACTGCCTTCCTTCCCCCCCACCTTTTCCCCTCATATTCTTTTTTCCTTGTTCATTTGTATTTCCTTTCTTTCTTTCTTTGTCTTTTCCCCTTTTTGTGTGAAGTGTGTGTTGGTGTAATGAGAGTGTGTTTACGTTCGTTACGTCTCGGCCACCGGTCGGATTTTACGTTATCGCTGAGGTGGAAGGTAACGTGAGGAACCTGCGACGCTCTGATTAACACAAGTGTTGATGACTTTCAGCACACACGCACACGCGCACACACACACACACACACACACACTGCGTGTTTGTGTGTATAGAGTAAATGTACAGAATGTACTGGGATGTTGTGCATGTTAATGGTTGTGTGAGTGTGTGTTGTCTAACTGGATCTGGTTTCCACTGTGACACGCTGCAGACAGAGCGAGGGAGGAGAACTTTTACCTCCCTCCGTACAGTAAGGTAGCCTTTCTTCCTTCCTTCCTTCCTTTATATCAGCTGGAGGTCATCACACGGCTCATACGCCAGTCTGTTCTCACGCTCTTCACGTTTTCACATTTTCTTAAAAATCAAATCGATGTAGAAAATGTAAACTGCTCACAAGTGCTACATATACAGTTCACTCTAAAATGATTGGCAGCCTTGAGCAGTGATGATTTCACCTTATCGGAGTCTCCTCGTGGAATGCCGGAAATCTCTACGTGAGAAATCAGGCATTGCCTTGAGCACGTGTATGAAGTTCTGCCTCTTGTGGTGGAAATTGGTATAACACTCAAATTAGTAGCCGGCAGAGAATGATTTGATGTTTCTGATATTTTTCTTTTTTTTCTTCATCACTCTTCTTTCTTTCCACTGCTTCTTCTTCTTTGTTTATTTTATTTGTGTTTTTTCTTTCTTTCTTTCTTTCTTTCTTTCTTTCTTTCTTCCAACCACCTTCTTCTTCTTCTTCTTTGTTCGTTTGTATTTCCTTTCTTCCTTCCCTCCTTTTTTCTTTTTTTCGTTCTTCATGATCTATTAATAATCTATGAGGTTATTTTTTATCCATTTTGTACCCTTTTCTCTTTAAAGTTATCATTAATTTATTCTGCACTTGGCTGTACTGCTCTTTTATTAAATCCAGTTTTCTGTTAATGTTTTTTTTTTTGTAAACATCTGTTTGTTCATTGTGCGTTTATGTAATCTTTCTTTTCTTCTTCTTCTTTTCCAGCCAAAGCCGTGTCCGGTCATTGAGGTGCTATCACACGACGATCACTCGCTTTTTAACGGTCGACAAACTGAAACGCCCCGAGGGTCCGTTTTTCCGTCCGTCCTCTGGATCGTCGGTGAGACGAGACGTCCGCGTGCGTTTGGACTGACACGCCAAAATATCAGCGGGGGAAAAAAGACTCGCACGTGAAGCGAGTGTTTTGCCGTGGAAGCTGCTGTGATGTGATACTAAAAGCTGAACATCTCTAACAGAGCTAGTAGTGCGATAGAAATGTTAATTTGCACTTTTGTACTCATGCACTGCATCGTAGAGCAAATAGAAAACATTTTAGTCATCATCAGGAAGGAAGATGATGAGAATCTGTGAATGTTTAGAAAGCAGGAAGTATTACACTTTAGCAGGACAGATGTTGGTACAGATGTTTTTTGAAGTTGATGGTATTTTTGTTGAATGAGATGCTATTCTTACACCAAAATCACAAAATATTATTTTTTTGTATCTAGCACTGCCAGGTTCCACTTAGCTTGCTAAATGAGCTTTATTTTTGCGGACACTGTTTGTTGGATTAACGATATTTTTCTTGCGGAAATCTCGCGGGAGGGAGGGAACATAGCGTCCTCTGTTTTTGGTTTGATTCTTTTTTTTTTAAGAAAATGATGTAAATATTAAAAATATTAACAGACATCAGCGAATGTGTGTATGCTTGTTTTCCATCTGTGGATTCCCAGACTTAGAAAAAAAAAAAAGAAAAAAAGATAAGACATGAACATGATCGATATTGATCGTAGCCATTAATAAGAGCGCGCGCGTGTTCCGTTGGACGGCCGCGCGTCTGGAGACGGCTCGGCGTCACCTCGATCGACGGCGGGTTTAGAGTTAACGGAGTTAACAACTCTCTCTACGGTGCAAATTAAATGGAGGCTTTTGTGAAACATGTCTGATCTTTTGTAGCGTTTCACCTCGCTTCGGTTGAGGACAGAAAAAAACATTAATTTCAAAATTCCTTTCACTTGCTTTCAAGTTTTTTTTCGCGCTTATGCGACACAATGACTTTTTTCTTCACCGTACCCAGAAAATACAACGGATAAGTAGAAACAAAATGCGCTCTCATCACAGCTCCAAGGATTCTCTTTGACTTGTTTTATTGATTGCTTTGACCTCTTTACATGCATTTCTTTTTTCTTGTTTGGAGAATTCAGCGTTATCCGGCTTAGCTAGCATTCACCGGGGTGAATACAAATATTAAAAAAGGAAACGAAGGCGAATAGAAGTTTCACCCTCGCTCTTTAGTGCAAAAGGTTCTCATTTTAAAAGGGCAGGGGTTTCCTTTATTTTTTATTAATTCGCTCTTTTTACCCACCACTCCGAAGCCTTATAGGAGTAAATCTGCTACGTCCTTGGAAACCAGATGGACAATATCTATAGGTGTGAATGTCCAACTCTGGTGTGTGTGTGTGTGTTTGAAATCCGGCTCACATTGTGTTGTGTTTTATCGGTCAGTTATATAGAATCAATACAGCAGACCGGCGCAATCAGAAATCCATTTTGCTGGGAATATTGGTCTCATTGTGACATTTATTAGTAGAGCGAATCGTTTTACTGACAGCCATGTGAAAATATCTTAATTAGGAAGAAATAACACACTGCTTAGCTACAGCTTGTTCTTTTTTTTTTTTTTTTTAGATTCAGGGAATGAAACTTTCTTTACAGATGATTAGTGAGGTTTAAGCCCTTAAACACCCTCTCCCTGAAAAGGAAAGGAAAAAACATGAGCATTTCACTCCTGCGAGCACTGAGACACGCCCACTTCCGTTCGCCGGTATGGAGGCGTTCACCCCAAACCCGCTCGGTGCTGCCCGCTTGGCCGACTTTACACTCTCTAAAAACAGACGTTGTAACATCTTAGATCCTGTTTACATTTGGTATTAAATGCGTCTTGGGCGATCTGATCACAACTGGACAGCGCTAAATACAAGTGTAAACGACCTCCGAGACGCATTCAAGACGCATTCGCTCAAACCAATTGATCTGGGACGCATTTAACCACATACCTGCTGTAGTGTAAACGCTGATGTGTCCCGATGCGGCCGCAACGTGGACGAAACGGTAAAATAAGCACAGGTGTAAACACAGATGTGTCTCAGCTGTCCATTTGCGACCTGAACGCTCAAGACGCATTTTGTAAACAGGGCTTTAGACATGAAACGTAAAACTCTTTGCTAGCAGCTAACATAAACACAGCTACGTGCATGGAAAGTTTACACGCCGCTGTTAAAATTGCAGGTTTTCGTGATGTGGAAAAAAAGTAAACCAAGATAAATCATGTCAGATCTTTTTCCAGCGTTAATGTGAAATAGCAAGTAACACAATTCAAGTAACGAAAACAAGTAGAAATGTTACAATAAGCTGATTGCGTAAGTATGCACACCCCTTAACTAATACTTTATTAAAGCACCTTTTGCTTATAAAACAGCACAGGGTTTATGGCTAAGAGTTTACCAACTTATCTTCATTTGGTAATTTTATTCCACTATTCTTGCAAAAATACTCCAGATCTGTCGAGTTGTGAACGGATCTCCTGTACACCCCCCTTTTCAAGTCATTCCACAGGTTCTGGATAGGATTTAGATCTGGGCTCGGACTGCGACATGAACAAAACGTTCATCATCATCATCATCTGTGCGCTTGGATATAACAGATTGGAATTTGGAGCTATCCACGATTTCCTCTATCTTGACCAGAGCTCCAGTCCCAGCTGAAGAGACACAGCCCTATAGCATGATGCTGCCACCACCATGCTTCACCGTGCTATGGTGTCCTGAAGGTGCTAAACTTTTTTTTGTTTTTCTGTCAAACACCTCGTTTAGAATTACACCCAAACGGTTCTACCTTGGTCTCTGACCATAAAACATTTCGCCACATGGTTTGGGGGATGATTTGTGAGAAAGGGCTTTAGCCACCCTACCCCATAGACCAGACATGTGTGAAGAATATGATGGAGTGTTGGCACATGCCAGGAGTGAGCAGTACTTTGCCAGATGTTCCTGCAGCTCCTGTAGGTCCCTCAGAAACTTCCCTGATAAGTTTTCTTCTGGCCCTTTCATCAGACTTGGATGGACGTCCCTGTTCTTGTCACTGTGGTGCCCCGTTGTCTCCACTTGTTGACGATGGCCTTCACGGTGTTCCATGGTACATCTAATGTTTTGGAACCCTCTCTTGATTGATATCTTTCAACAAGTGAGATACTGCACACGCTTTATAAGGCTCCAGCAGTCAAATGAAACGAGGAAGATGTCAAGAAAACTCTACGGAAAATTATGGGGTGTGCAAACTTATGCAACCAGGTTATTGTAAGATTTCTTTCTACGTTTTCCCCAAACCACATCTGTTTTTCATGTGAATGTTGTTGGTTGCTATATCACTTTAAAGGTGGAAAAAGAAAAAAAAAGATCTGACGTCACATAAACCTGCAATTTTAACAGGGGTGTGTAAACTTTTTATATGTCTGAATATAAAATCTACGTAGATCATTTGTTTCTTTATCAGTATTGAGGAACTCCAAAAACGTGTACTTGTACTAGTACTCACGCTTGGTTTGAAAAGATATAAGCTATAAAAATCTATGCAGATGCATCACTAGGAACAGAAGTGTGAGTGTGAGGAGTGTGTGAACCTGTCGGCACTCTAGCCTGAGCACGTCCACGTTTCTGCTTATTTTGCAAATAAACACGCCGTTTTGTTCCTCCTCCTGCAGGAATCTCCCCACTGAGAATTGCTGCGTTTCTGTTTCCCCATCCTTGTGCTTCTCCTTCGTGCACGTTTGTTAATCCACGCCGAAGGACTTGAAAGAGAATACGGGAAATGAGTCCCGTTATGCTAATTCCACGCACAGAGTGTTTGATATTAATATTAAGACTTTACAGAATGTTTTTCTCTAATTCACCATTATTGAAGAGTCATACGTGATTCACGTGTGATATTTGCATTATCTGGCTATTATTTGCACCTGAACATTTTTCTTATGACCTGCATTTTTATTTTCATGAGTTTCCTTTTTCATGTTATGTCATATCTGGTTTATTCTTTCATTTTTACAGACGATTAATGTTCCATATGTAGCACATACCTTTTGATGTTCACATCTGTGTCAGTCATTTTCACATCAGTTTTTCACATGGTGCATTTTATTTTCTCACGTAGGTTGAAAGGACGGCATGGGGTTTTTCTCATCGCATCATTTTCACGAACAGATTTCATTCCTTTTCATATATACAGCTCCGGAAACAAATTAAGAGACCACTTACATTTTTTTCTTAAATCAGCACCTCTACATATAGCAGCCATTTCATTCCAGTGTCTGTGGTGGAATTCCAACACAAGCACACCTGATTTATTTTACTTAATGAGGTATTGATCAGGTGATCACCTGAACCAAATCTTATTTAATGAGGAAAAGCACTGCTGTGGTCATCACTATCCTCCTGCAATAGGATCAGTTTGGATGGCAGAAATGCTGCTAGTGGCACCTTAAACTTAATTGGAATACAAAAATATCCCGTCTTCATGCCAAAAGAGTTAAAAAGAAAAGTTGTGATTGAGAAAAGAAGGTTTCAGTTCTGGATTTACTGGCAGAGGGACACAGTGAGCGTCAGGTTGCTTCCATCCTCAAAATTTCAATGACAGCAGTTCATAAGAACCAGGCCAAGAAGCAGATATTGGGGACAACAAAATTGGCAGAGGGTGAAAAAGAGTCTCGACTGATTGTCAAGTCCTTTGAATGTCACTCAACATCCGTAGGATGACATCACGTGACCTACAAAAAGAGGGGCAAATGGCAGCTGGGGTTCCATGCACAGCAAGGACGGTACGAAACAGGCTCCTCCAGGCAAGGCGGAGGTTATACAAAGCTAGAAAAAAAGCCCTTCATTAATGAGAAGCAAAGAAGAGCCAGGCTGAGGTTTGCTAAAGACCATAAGGATAGAACCGTAGAGGACCGGAGTAAGTTCATCTTCTCTGATGTGTCCAATTTTCAGCTTTTCCCATCACCTGGTCATCTAATGCTTAGACAGGGACCTGGACAGGCCTACAAGCTACAGTGTCTCACACACACTGTGACATTTGGCTGAGGATCGGTGATGATCTTGGGGATCTTCAGCAAGACTGGAAAGGAGCGGATTTTTGTTTGTGGAGGACGCACGAATCAAGCCATGTACACGGTGATCCTGGAAGAAAACTTCTGCTCTGACAATGTTCCCTAACTCTGAGGATCGGGTTCTCCAGCAGGACAATGCTCCATGCCATACAGACACGTCAATCAAGGTGTGGATGGAGGACCACAAGATCATGTCATGTTCAGCCCAATCTCCAAACCTGAACGCCATGAAAACCTCTGGAATGTGATCAAGAAGAAGATGGTTGAGCTGAGCTGAAACATTGAAAGTATTGTGGTGTTTAAGAATGAATATGATCTTGATTTCTTTGCATTATTCTAGGTCTGAAAACACTGCGTCTTTAGTTATTTTGACTGGCTGCTATTTTCTGAAATTAAATCTATTCAGTGACATTTATTATGTGGAATTAGGTGGAAATGTCAGTTTATGGAATAAAACAAAAATGTTCATGTTCCTCAAACACTTACCTATAAATAGTAAAACCAGAGAAAATGATAATTTTGCAGTAGTCTCTTAATTTTTCCCAGAGCTGTGTATATGTATGTAGTGCATATCTTTTCATATTCACATGCAGTTTTCCCCCATGAATATTTCATTTTTCATATTTTGTAATCGCTTGAGAGACATTGTGTATGATCACATGTGAAATGTATGTGGATTTTCTGTTAAGGCAGTGACGGTGAGTTTTAAGGAAACGTAAGTATGCAGCGTATGAAAAGTATGCAACTTTACCGCTTTGTGTTCAGACCAAAGACTCGAGACATTATCGAAGGAGAAAAAATAGAAAGATATTTACTTTTGTTGTGATTCACCACAAACGCCATTGTATTCACAACTTTATTTCATTTTCTTTTATGAATAGACACAGAGGCTAAAGGGTTTTATTAAGTGAAGTTGCGTTTGGGTTTTGAATACATTCAGTGTCCTTCATCTGAATGAAAGAATGTCACCTTGAGAAGATTGGAAAAGTGTAGCTTCATTTATTCATCACCGTGATTAAGAAGAAATGGTGCAAAAAAAAAAAAAAAAAATCTACAGCCATGTCTACACTATTTTATTTTTTAAAAACCATTTTTAGGTTCTTTAAGGGTTTTTTTAAAGGTTCTTTGGATAATTATGGGTTGCTCTGAATACTCTGATCGCCTTAAACAAATTTTCTAATAGTTTCAGATTATTAAAGTCACCTCAATGGAGCTCACGGCGTCACGGTTGCCAGTTATCTCCTGAGTATCAGCGTCTGAGGCGTCTAAAACACCACATTTAAACCTGAACATAAATCAGGGATAGACACTATGGACTGAAGAAACAGATAGACAGATAGACAGACAGGGTTAACCTTAACCCTAACCCTAACCCTAGAACCCTATCTCCTGGGTCTTAGGGCCCTATTTTAATGACCTGAGCCCAGAGTCTGACGCGCAGATGACTTTAGGGTGTGTCCAAATCCACTATTGCTAGTTTAACGTCAGAAGACATGGTTGCAGCGGCAGGCACAAAAATTCAAAAAAGTTACATTTAGTTTCTTAATTAATCATGGATGTGTTTTGGGTGTAACATGCAATAACCCAATTAAAGTGTCATCTCTCATTCCCTTTAAGAGCCAGGTGTGCTTGCAGCTTGGCCGATTGCTGTTATAATGGCAGATTTGCCAAGAAAGAAAGCTTCACTTCTGTTTTTTTTTTAAATATGTGTGTACTCAAGAATAATCTTTTACATCATAATCCTTTTACAGTTAATCTTTAGCATGTTCGTGCACTGCTGCACGTCCCTGTGTGTCACAAGCAGAGTGTACGTGCGTTGTGCACCCAACTGTGTGCGCGCATATAACTATCTTGACAATGTGCACTTAAAATAACAATGAAATTCTGCACCAATTACTTCAGACCAGGTTTTTGTTGGTCGATCACACAATCGCTTTCTGCTGCATTAAGATAGCAATACGCCAACAATGTTCCCGACCACACCTCATTTTAAGACCAACCTCAGATTAAGACCAATAGCATTTGCTATTTAAATGACGACTGTATCTGTTGCAAGCTAGCAAAGACACTTGCGTCCGCTTGGTGCTGCTTTGCGCTGGGCCTTATGAGTGCAATGTGGAAGTGGAGTGGGGTGTAAACTTTTATTGATATAATTGTGAATATAATGTCTATATATGAACAAGAAGACAGAGAGCATTTACATAAATCTAATAGGAGTGTAGTATATCACCAATATATTAATGACTGCAAATTTGGTTTAATTGAACAAAATGGCTTCCACACTCGCTATCCAGCAGCTTCACTATTTGATTCTTTTAATTAATGATCCTATTTATATATTTAATATGATCAGCAAATGACATTCCGTAGTATTTTGAGTGCATTTACAGCCAAAACATAACATTCTGAGTGATATTTTGTGGTTACAGCAAACTTAATCCTGCTCCTCACCCAAGCAGATACCATGCAAGAAAAATGTGTTTAAGTTCAGAATCTCATATATCTCCTGAACAGCACATTTTGTAATTATGGTGAATCGAATGTTCTGAAAAATTTGTGACAATTGATAAATCTACATTTCAGGACCCCCAAACGTTCCACTTCCCACCAGAAGGTCATTTGTTCATCATTTGATCGCCTGACCGTGGCACTTCTGACGTTATGTTACATCGTGTTAACGATCTGCAGAATTACGAGTTTGACAGCTTTAACCTGAGGCTCGGTGTTTTTTGAATCGCCGATCAGACCCGACAAAATGCGCAAAGGAAAGGGTCAGGAAGACGTGGAGGCCTGGTCTGCAGCTGTGAAATGAAACAGGCAAAATAGGTCACTTGTTGGAAGCAGGGGGCAATAATTACATCCATGAACTATATTTGGCAATGAAATTTAACAGATAAATTAGGGGAACAAATTATGAGATAAAAATCAGGGCCGTTGCATGTTGGGATTGAGATTCTCTTATGTGTGTTAATAATATATTCATTTTTTCCTATTACAGTTATTGCAATCATATTTTTTGCTTTGTCGTTTCCTGGCCAGACTTTTAGACAAGGTCACTTTTGCTCCTTACTCTTTGCTTCTTAATGGATAATGAGGTCAGTAGGTGAAAATCTGAATTCCTTCATTTCTAAGATCCAGCAGCTCTCGCTGAACTTCCTTGTCTTGTGCGTGTACAGATCCCAAGGATGAATATGTAAGGGATGTAACATAACAAGAATTCTCTACCAACTTGAAGTGAATTATTTTCCTGTTCCAGCACATCCTGAGTGTTTTATTCCTCTTATACTACAGCAATTCCCCAACAATTATAAAGTTCATTAATGGATTCATCAGTGAACGGCACATCAGACATTACGTTTCATCTTGTGGAAGATCAGTAAGAGGAGTCATTTCCTGTTCTCACTTAGCAGCTATAAACAGTCATTCCTGCACCAGTGTGTTTTTTTTCTCTCTCTTGAAATTCTTAAGACACAAAAAAATGCAGTCGAGAAACCACAAAGTGTACTGAAGATGTCATAAACATTAAAGTTACAGGTGACTCTGACAAAGCACTGACACTGGAGACTCCTTCCATGAAGGCTAAATAAATGTCTCCTTAAAAAAAATCTTCACAATATCGATGATTAATCATGTTTTTAAATCTGTTTATGTGGAGCGACGCCATATAAAGCCCCTGTGAATGTGCTGATACTAAAGAATGTAATGTAATGTATTATAGGTCCGCTGCACGCGCTACGTCACTTCATTAAAACACGTTAGAGTGAAATGGAGGAGCAGAAACATCAGCAGGACTTTCTTTACAGTGTGAAACTCTTTACAGTACACTACCCTGCAGGCCTCATGACATACCTTATGCTTTAATGTGAGTAATATCATCATTGGTTTGAGGAGAAACGTGATGTTCCCGCTGGAATTGTCCAGAACAGCTTTGTTATGTTTTGTTAAGCAGCAACTAGAGAAGCTTTTCAAGTCAGTTAACTTAAAAAAAAAAAAAAAAAAAAGTAAAACGTTAAACTAGCCTATTTTTCTGACCCCGTAGTGCTGATGAACGATTGTAGCATACACAATATACGGCATGTTTGTTTTGTGTGTCTCCATCCTGCTTTCGGTTCACGAGTCGATCCCAAAAAGAGTCGATTCACTAATCTCGGGAGATTTAAATCTTTGGAGTCGATTCTACACACTGAAAATGATTCGCCTCATGGGAATAAGAATGATATACTGACATGTACATGTGCACACAACACTTTACGAATCTCTCATCATCCACATATTTGGTATTGAGGTAATCCAAAAGTAACAGAATGTAATCAGTTACACTACATTAATTTTGTGGTAATAAGATAAAGTTACTGACTACATTTTTTAAGCAGGTAATTAGTAACTGTATCGGAACACCTTTTTAAAGTAACCCTCCCAACCCTGCTTATTATTTAGCATAGAAAAGGCAAGGGAGTGTGAATGTACGAAACTAAAATATAACTGCGCTGCAGCGTTAAAGGTGTGTGATCAGAAATTCACACCTTATGCATATTTCATTCCTTTTGTGACTGTGTTTCCATTCAAAGGCAAACAATTGCTGTGTTTATGTTGTCCCATCACAGCAGGGATCGGTCACGCTCGTGTGAATACAAAAAGCTACAACAACCTACTGCTCTTTTATCACCGCCGATTTAACATGAACAGTGAAGCTGCATTATTTAAAAAGCGCTGTGAATACCTTCGAGAGCATTCTTATAAATTCTTTTGGATGTCAGAGGAGATATTTATGATCCAAAACGTCAGCTTGTGTCTGTTTGATGGACAGTAAAGCTCTACTCCTGATAGATTAGTAATAAGAAGGAGGTAGCACTGATTAGCCTACCCTGTTAGCATGTCAAAAAAGCTTCCATTCAACAAAACAAAGAAGCTCTGTCATGCTCCATTAACTCTTGCCCGGTAGCCTACGGTATAGAGGAGGCTTTTTGTAAACACGGCTGAGGTGAAATGCCCTTGAGGCTCTCGTTTGATCTAACAGTCCATTTAACTTAGGGAAGCCTTTTTGCTGCACCTTTCACATCACATTAAGGCAGAAAGAGACAAAGAAGACTCGAGGGCCTGGCGTGCGAAAAACAAAAGTGTCAGCCGTGCTTTTTTCTCTCTGCGTGTTGTGAATCATTAAGAAGGCTGACATGAAGGATGCGGCGCCCGATGTCTCACAAACAAATTGTTTACTCTTTAATCTAACAATGTTAATGTATATTCTCTGTGAAGTTAAAGCTGTAATTGTATTCATTTCCCTTTAAATATTTGTGATGTGTTAAGCGACTCTGGTGCTAATTTCTTGCCGTATTTATGTTAGCAGTGTGTGTTTTGACAGCACTTTCAAGAATTTAGGCTCAGTTAATAACGACCGAGTGACTCGTGTGATATTCTATGCAAGTAAATTGACAGACGGGTCTCGTCGGCGTGTTATAAGGACAGATTTCTCTCATATTGTAGGAGTCCTTGGTACATGTCACATTCATGCTCATTACTTTTACATATTATAACCACACATTCAAGCCGCTTTCAGATACGTCATGGCAACACAGCCATCGCATAATGAAAAGGCCTTGATATTTTCCGAATTTTATAATGAAGATTAAATAAGACGTTGAGGGGAAAAACATTTCTTGTCTCATCTCCCGAGTCACTCTTCATCTCCACTGACTATCTGTAACGAATATTAATACTCATCTACAGAGTAACTGTTAAGTTAAGCTTCGCTTCCATCCTGCTCTCTACAGCAGAACGTGGCTTAACGCTATTAAAAACAGGCCCTTTTCACTCCACTTGGCCTGATTATCAATCGAGTCACGAGCTGCTCACTATGAGTCCCAATGCAGGGTTTTTAAAGCCAGTTTTAGACTGGGCAATTTCATATTACATTCAGATATTTCTGTTCTGAGTTCTGTAACAGACTGTGTGATAGCGTTCGTTCTCCATGATGAAGATCTTCTAACGATAGACCCGTGATTAAAGAGAATGACTAAACACCACGCTATTTATGTTACCAATCAGCGTGATCTGGAAATCAGCTCATGTTCGCATAAACACAGTGAGCTTGAGAGATTTTTTCTGTCCATTAGCATGTCTCAATACCGTATCTGTCACTTCCTGTGAGTTTGCCGTCCTCCTGTCGGTGGATTGTAGACGAGTGTTGTAGCTGCTCCGTCGGCCGTCTTTGGTCACGATGGCACTAAATTGGCAGCTGATAATGTCAGTGTGTCACATTAAGCCCTGAAAGACCACCAGGCTCAACCCATACCCGAATAATTATTTTACAGTGTCCAACTTTTTGAATAATCTTGATACATAGTAGACTAGCATTTGTGGATTACTACATATCCAAGCACGTACTCAACTCTCTAATGCTAACAGAGATCGTAGTTACCAGACGTCATCAGGTAAGTTGAATGTTTAGTCGGAGAAAGACGATATCGCTCTCACTGCACAGCAAACTTCTGTGCCGACTCTTAACAGTTTGTCACAGAATGCAGAAGCAGATTAACGATAATGTTCCGGTCCATTCAGTTTCAGACGGCGCACTAGTTTACACCATTATTATTTCATTTAAAAACAATAATAAAACATGCTCCACACGCGTCCCTCCCAAGTAGTTCTTATCTATAATTAAACGTCTCTAAAGTTTCAGGATCTACAAAAAAAACTCTTAATGAGTTGCTTTTTCCAACCACTGACATTCTCATCCTGTTATTTTTCTTCTTCCTGCCACATAATAGCTTGCAGTTTGTCATTTTCTCCCCCTTTTATGAGCACACTTAGCAATGTTAGAAATGCTGAAAAGAATCGCGAGCCCTTGCTCGAGGCACCAAGGCTTACGCGTTGAGGTGATTGAGGGGGGAAAATGACTTTGACAAAAAATAATCATTGCAAAAATGCCTTTCTCATGCACAATGAGTGTGTTCCTTTCTTGTCGAGAAATATAAATCCACCTTTTCTTTTGTGTCAAGTTTCAAGGTAGCTTTATTCAACTGCCAGTGTCAAATATGCCTTATAGCTCCTGGAGGAAAATATATGTAATAAAAAGTATGTCATCTTTTCATTTAAGGAAAGCAATATTAATTAAGAGAGCAGGATCAAATAATAAAAACACATAGGGTTATTATAGTGAGAAAGAAATAAACCTGTGAATAAGAGGAACTGTCAATGCTAATACTGTACTAGCATAGAAACAGATCATAAAGACATCACCTTCAGCTGTTCAGCAATTTCCACATTGTCAGTGATCAGGGCAAGTCTGTTAAAAGTTTCATTTCAAAACGGATCCTAGCACTTTCCCTAAATACATTTCATGAATGTTCTCATGTCCCGAGTTAAATTCATTCTCTCTGAAAATGTGATATAGATACTGAAATAAAACCTGCAATCTTTTTCTTAGACGATTATCTTGGCTTTAACGGTTTTATGGATAAGTAACATTCACAGCGTCCGGAAAAGTGTTTTACTTTTTGATATTGGGTTATTATCCAAGTAAATTACCAAGTAAAAACGAAATTATCCAAGTAAAACCTTTCTTCCCCTTTTTTCAAAGAGTGTATGTTTACTGTTATTTTCTCCTTTTACACTTCCTGTAGTTCCTCAATAGTTGTTTAAGAGTTCCTAAAGGGGTTCTATATTGCAACCCTTTTCATAATGAAACCCTCACTTGTTGAACTTGCAGGGTTCTATAAAAAACATTTAAGGGTTTCTCCAGAGCAACAACAGAAGAACCGTTAAGAATTCAAAATTTTAAGATACTTAAACTATTAATTATCTAATAAATCCTTAACTAACTCTTGAAGGATCTTTTTTTTGCTACGACTGTATGTATTAACTGTGTATTAAGGGTTCTTAGCTTCTTAAAACAGTTTAGAACTCTTCTTCCGTTGTGCCTTGGAAAATGCTTTAATGTTCTATGCAGAACCCTACAGTAAAATCTTTCCATTCAGAAAAAGTTCCATGAAGAACCATTTTTGTAAGCTAAGAACTCTTAATTATCCATTAAACCCTTAAAGAAACCCTCCTTTATTACTAAGAGTCTATGGCTCCAGAAACTCGAGTCCTAGAACGTGTCAGATATTTATTATTTAGCTTCACTCTTCCAAAAAGGGATCTTCAAGGGTTCTTTAAGGATTTTATTGTATAAGTAATGCCTCTTAGCTGCCACTATGGTTCTACATGCAACCCATTTCAACAGGAAAACACCTTAATGTATGGTTCTTTGTCCATTGAACCTAGAAAAGACCCTCGAAGAACCTTTATACATGTATTTGAATTTACTGGGTAAGTGTATAGGTTATTTTTTAAGGGTTCCTTCGATAATTATGGGTCCTTAGCTTGCTAAAAGTGTTTTAATTGGAACGCTTTCTGACAGGGAACCACGCCACTGTAGATTTATACAAAGCACATTCCACGTTCTAAATTTCAAGAAGCTAAAAACCCTTTCATTATCCATGGACCCCTTAAAGAACTCCAAATTATTGCTCATTGTTTTCCTTTTAATACCTCAGCACATCAGGAGTTTGACGTTTAGCCTTAGAACCTGGCTCTCTTAAAGAGGGTTCCTTAAGGGTTCTTTAAGAGTTCAGTGGATCATTATTGGCTCTACTTTCTGATAGGATAAACACTCTTTCACAGTGTTTTAAGAACATTTAAGAGGTCCACCAAAAGGAGAACCAAAGAGTTCTGAATGTTCTAATGTTGTGCCATTAATAAAGCATAGTGCGTGTATACGTTCTGTGCTGCTTGTGGACGGTTCCCTCTCAGCTTTTACCATCTGTGCAATCAAGCAAAGTCCATACAAGGTATTTTTTGCGAGTAACAGACAAATATATTCGTGAAGGGTTCTTCACTGTTCCCGAGTAATCACAACAAATCACACGGCACTCTCCGTATTCCTTCTGACACAAGAGCTCGCCCTAATTAAACATGCAGAACGCGAGAGGAACATGTGTTAATTTAATGTAACAAAAATGTTGATTTTTATGCAGGCCCTTCTGAAATATTAATAGAGCCGACTTTTGCATTTCGCAACGTATCAAAGCATTTCACGATATGCTAATGAGGTGCGTGCTGCCTCCATCTCTAACAAGCTGGATGGGAACATTCTTCCAGACCAGGCCTGTAGGCTTTAAACCCTCTGCCTCAGTGCCACACAACCCCTTAATTACTGCCTTAAAAGACCAGTAATGACCTCCTGTTTTGAAAATTATTCCAAAGGTAGGACACGTCTATATAGGAGCAGTGAAGTCTCAGGACGACACTGCAAATAAAACAGAAACTAATATCCCTGTGCTTTATTCAAGGAACATTTTTAATCAAGACATGGACTAAGAGTTGCCTCATAATGGTTTTATAATTTGTTTTCACCCCTCTGTCTCTTTCTCGCTCTCCCTCTCTGTTATTTCTGATCCCTGCTGCTTTGGATTTTGTGCTCTTCAGCTGCTCAAGGCTATTCACAAATTACTTTTTGAAATTTCTGAATTTATTTGATTGTGCCTGAAGTTAGTGGTGTTCGGTTGACTCCACTACATTTGCCACAATTATCACTAAATCAAGCAGAAGGCTATTATACTGTAAGCATTTCTGTTCAGTAAATATAAGCTAAAGCAGTATTTGAATATTTACTCAGCTTACATGCTTGATTTTTAAAAAACAAAATATCATATTTATGTAACTAACATTAATTTGTCATTGTAATTGAGGGAAAAATGATTCCTCGAGGGGTCTCTTCAAGGGTCCATAACTCCCCACAATGTTTCAACTTGCAACCATTTTGATAGATTAACACTCTGTTGTAATGTTTTCCAAAGAACATTTCCACAGAGCATCAACCAGAGAACTGCTACTCTGGTCTTAAGAAGCTAGGAACCTTTAATTATCCAATGAACACTTAACGGATGCTTGAAGAACCCTCTTTTTTTATAAGAGTGTATGTAAGTGTGAAGCACAAATGCCAAATTATTGTTCAGGGAACGTGTCAGATGTGTAACGTTTACCAATCTTGGTACCACTTCCACAGTTCTTTGAGGGTTCCTTGAATAATTAAAGTCCTTTAGCTTCAATGAGGTTTACCTGGAACCCATACTGACAGGCAACACAGTATTGTAAGCTTCTACTAAGTTTATTAAGCATTGATTGTATTGAATTTCCTAAAATGGTTCTGCATTTATCCAACCATTTAGCTATCTTTGTAGTTCTTCAAGGGTTCATTGGGGGTTCCTTGTATAATTAAAGGCCCTGAGCTGCCTAAGAATGGCCTACTTGGAACTCTTTCTGACAGGGATCATTGTATTGTTGGTTTGTTCAAAGAGCATTATTCCAGAGGAACAACTGAAGAACCCTAAGGGTTCTAATTTTTAAGGAGCTGAGAACCGTTAATAATTCAATGAATCCTTGAAGGACACTCAAAGAACCTTAATTCTTGGTAGAACAAAAGGTGTTTAGTGGTTCTTTAAGGTTTCAATTAATGGTTCTTGGGTTCTTACTCATAATCTGCTTGCAACCTGTTCTGACTTCTACAAAGAACATCCAGGGGTTTGCCCACAACAACAACAACAACAACAACAACAACAACAACAAAACATATAAAGTTTCTACATGTTAAGAAAAGATATTTGATTATAGGTGAATACAGACTGTCCATCACACAGTGAAGCTTTAGATACAAACAAAAAATATATGTTGTGTTTATTAATAAATATATTGCATTATATTCAACACAAAAGCATAAATGATGAACACAAACACGAATACAAATCTGTCTTACATATAAAAATTACACAAACATGAATGCAGTCCCGGGATTGACCCATAGGTGGCGTTTGAAGCCCATACATCGATTCCAGTCACGATACCTGAAATCAGATGAAAAAAGGTTTATTAATCTCTAGAAAATCGCTTTAAAGATCTTTTTGGTCGAATCTCGACGCCAGTAACGATTACCGACTATTATAATAAAATATTTGCTTGTATTATCTTCTTTATAAACAAAAACGAGTTCCACAAGATATTTTATTTCGATAAACATTATTATTTGTGATATTCAAACGTACAGTACAAAAAGACTAACATTACAAATGCGATATATTGCTGTACTAAAGAGTCAGAGTGATTATTAGGCGCTAATACTAAGGCAATGCATATATATATA
>JAQQZR010000007.1:22806689-22826689 GCA_030068235.1 Notoglanidium macrostoma
TGTGTGTGTGTGTGTGTGTGTGTGTGTGTGTGTGTGTGTGTGTGTGTGTGTGTGTGTGTGTGTGTGTGTGTGAACCACCATTCAATATATCAATGCAGTAGGTTATAGCCTCGAGCAACCCGAGTCAAGTCTGTTAATCCTCTGTACAAAAAGAGCAAATATCGGGTCACACCTGAAGTCCGACATGCTCACTTAACAAGCAAAAATAGAAGTAGATACAGCTTTGCCGACTTCCCAAACATGCAATTAGTGAGGCATTGCTATACCAAGGCATTGTAGGATGCAGTATTCCTCCTAACTGTGCATACGTTTTCTTTCCATCGGCTTATTATTAAAATCAGTTCACTTTCTGGATCAGCTGTAATGCTGTAATTACTCACACGACTTCCATTTATATTCTAAAAACATAAGGTTCTTTCAAGAGTTCTTTAAAAAGTGTCTCCAGTCTCGACTCTGGTTGCAGAGGTAGGTACCTACTTCATATTTTCAATACGAAGCCACAAAGCACCCTTGTGGAACCTTTAATCCTTAGACTTGACCATGCATTCATTGATTTAGTTAATGCATCATGTGCGCTCTTTATTCTTCTTTTTTTGGAGAGGCCACAATCGCTGTTCCTTCACCCCTCCCCGCAGAAGGAAGAGTCCTATTCTCTCTCTCTCTCTCTCTCTCTCTCTCTCTCTCTCTCTCTCTCTCTCTCTCTCTCTCTCTCTCTCGTCTGGGAGGGGGAGCCCTGCCTCTTTTGCCTTGCTCACATCAATGCCCCTGGCCACTCACTTTCTGATGTTGCACGACGGGAAATGCTTTGAATGCTTGCGACATGGCCGCGCACATTGATTGCCAAGATTGACAGTAGCTCTCCTTCTTCTCCTTCTTCTTCTGTCCTTGTTTTCTGTTCTGCACACCAGCGGGGACAATTTCGTAGCAGCTCGTAGCATTTTTGTTGACAGTTTTAACTTGCTATTCCCGCCGTGCTCTGCTTTCCACTTTTAGTTTTTTTGTCGGCGAGACTGATTTTTTTCCCCTTTTTGCACGTTTTGTTTTGGACCGATTCGGGATACCACAACGAGGCACAACGAGGCTGAGGTTTGACCCGCGTGCTGTGGTTCACATCGAGGTAAACTTTTTTTTATTTTAATTTTTTTATTTTTTTATTTCCACACTTACTTCACTCTAACCTGTTGTTCGCGTCATTTGAACACGTTTGCGCGTTGCAGTCTGCGCGTTTTCACTCTGCGCGAAACCACGTTATGCGCGTGTACTGGGTCATTATCAGCGCTAGAACCTGACAAGAACCTGACAGGGATTTGGGGTGAAGTGTGTGTTTGGCATTAGGGTGTCTTGTTTGCTTGTTGTTGTAGTTGGGATGTTGTTGATCTCGCGCGGATCGCCTGCTTGCCGTGTTGACAGCGCAGCGGGGCTGAACTTGTGGCGCTCCGGTGCTCCGGTGCCAGCGCGGCTTTCCACTTCTTTCCTTCTGGTAGGTCTGCTGTAAATCTGAACAGTTTCTGAACTGCTAGCTGAAAGTGAAGTGAAGTGAAGTTTCTCCTGCACGGGTGGTAGGCTATGTAGTGACCACTTTCTTCTCAGCTAAAATAAAGAACCCGACATCACCAAAACCTTGCAATGATCAAAAGCACCGACCGGTTTATAGGCTGTGAAATATTTTAAAAACTCATTTCTTTGCTGTGTTCATAAGACGTGTCGTGGTTATCCGGATGGCAGATAACTTCCCGAGCTCAGGAAGCAATTTCACTGTTCGTCCACAGAGCGGTACTCTTCATTATCAGTGACGCAAAGAGCAGTTCAGATTCCACCTCCTTTCGGCTTAATGGAGAAATATTTCAAATCGCGATCGTTCTGATCAGAAAATAATAATCATAGCAAGCATAAATAATAATAATAATAATAATAATAATAATAATAAATGGTGCACGAATGGTGCATGTAGCCTGCATGCCCTTAAGGCAATCTGGTGCCACCGGAGAGAGAGAGAGAGAGAGAGAGAGAGAGAGAGAGAGTAGTCAGTAAAAAAAGCGTGGAAATTCTTCTTGGCTTCACTTTCCCTGCGAGGTCAGGAGAATTGACCTCAGAAGAATGCGTAAGTCATAAATTAAAATGAAGCGTTCATCCATTTAGAGACAATACACCACTTTGGACACGCAAGACTACTTTTAGAGTGGTGTGTCGATCTGAAGAGAAGAAGAAAACAAACAGAACAAAACAAAACAAAAACAAAAAAACCTACTCCAGTCCTGCGAATTGGCTGACAACTAAAAAGTAAGTGAAGTATAAAATTTATATTTTTATTCTAAAGATTTAATTCTGAGAAAGCGGTCGGTGAGTGTAAATGATACCACAGTAAGCCGAGTGTTTGCCGAGTTAAAAAAACTCACTAAATTGTCTTCAAGTAATTTTCAACGTAACCCCATTTGCATAATATAGAGCATTGCATTCTATTACCTACAACAGCGCGTGCTTGTTTCCGGTTATGAGCACCTTTCGTATTTTTGAATATTTAAACCCTAAACAATATATATATTATTTTATTCTCCCCTCCCTCACACACACACACACACACACACACACACACACACACACACACACACACACACGCACACAAACACAGGCGCACGCACGCACAGGACATCATGATTTCCTAAACACAGTGTGTGTGGGGTATTAAGAGAGCACACGGTTCTGCAGTGCGTGTGAACTTTGCCTGTGTGACAGAGATAGCTCATCATCTAAAGGGTGTTTCCCTCCAAACTACAGCGGCTCTCTCAGACACACACACACACTGATAAGCGACTTTTCGGCTGCTGGACACGAGCTGATAATAATTTAATAAGCAACAGAGCATTCTGACGTCTATTGAGGAATGTATAGTCTCTCTGTTTATTATTATTTTTAAGGGAATTAAATGCACGCTTCTTTTAACTGAAGCGAATCATGCAAGCTTGAGATTGAAATACATTTCATGAAATTTCATTTCGTTTGATTTTTTTCCCCTCTCTGTCCTTTTCTGTCTTTATAAACTCGGATGGAGACACAATAGCTCTGTTGTACAGGGACGCAATCGGACACCTTAATTAAACCCAGCTTAACTTCTCTTCCTTCTCTATCTGAACTTTGTGTCCAGTGTGTAGAAGCAGCCTATAAGAATAACCGGCCGGCTAATAATACACTCTTGTCTTAAGTGAGACGGGCTGTTTGAAAAGCAATCCCCCACCTCCTCCTCCTCCACCTCCTCCACCTCCACCACCACCTCTCTCTGCTCGTCCCAGTGTTGGGTCGAAGCTGATCCGCTAATGGCATTCTGGTTTGAACAGTTGCCGTGCCGCTGTGTGTGTGCAACTTCCCTCATAAGGTAAGGCGGCAATGGAGGTCCAAATGGCGCGTTTATAATTAGACCGCCGATTCAGCACATTGTCCTGATCATTGCTGGGCAGGGGATGTGCTGCACTGTCCTGTCCTGTCCTCTCCTGTCCTGGGCTCTCAATGGGCATACTTTATTCCCCCTGCGTGTGTGTGTGTGTGTGTGTGTGTGTGTGTGTGTGAGAGAGAGAGAGAGAGAGACTCTTGATGGGATCTGACAATTGTTCTACATTTGTCGCATTTGCAGAAAAAACCATGTCGCTTATTATAACTAATAAACACTTGTACAACACCTTTATACCAAACTAATAATAATAATAATAATAATAATAATAATTATAATAACAATAATTCATGGATATGAAACATTTCCAAGACAGCCGACCCTTTTCCTGATTGATTAATTGATTGACTGATTGATTAATCATTTGCATATCAATCAGTCATTTATTTAAAAAAAAAATAGATAATAATAATAAAAATGACTTTACATCACAAAAACACACCGAACACACCAGGCAGAACTTTTTAAAAAAAAAAATATTATTTTATTTCTTTTTTTCTTTCTCTTTTCCTGTTTTTTATTTTACGTTTCTTTTTATTTATTTTTTACACTGATCTCCTTTTTTTCTTCTCCTCTCCAGAATTGCCTGCGCGTGGCTTAGCGGAAACTCCGTGGCGTCGCGCGCGCTGTGCACACCGTGCCGTTTCCTGTAGCCGGTGATCTGGAGAGCGAAACGTTTGTCGCATATGTTGCCGGTAAGATGTTTATCTTTCCCTTTTGCGCACTGTAGAAAGGAAAGGGTTTACTTTTCTTTCTTTTTCTTTCTGTCTTTCATGTATTTTTGCAAAGTTTTCCTTTGGTAGCGCGAGCGCACTGCACGGCTGGTGTGCGTGTTCGCTCGCGCCGGATCTCTCTCGCTGGACAATCACGTGTGCGCGCGCGCTGCCGGCCCTTTTGATTCTTCCCGCGCGCACTTTCAGGATGAATTTGAGGGTGTTATGTTTTGGTGGTTCATAGTTTAGACTGCGTGCAGTTTTTACAGTAAAGCTTTGCAGCACGCGAGTCTGTTTATCGCTCTGTAAATACATCTACACACAGAGTACATGTGCTTTAAAATAATAATAATAATAATAAAAAAGAGTCTAGGCTATGCCATTCTATATTTCTGGCTTGCGCTTCTTTTGCATGCAAGATATAATAATGGAAAGCAACAAAGCAAAGCAAGAACGTTCTTTGATTGTTCTGGATTATTATGAAGCATTAAATCGGATTAGAGCAAATTTGCTACACTGTGATTCCGGAAAAATAATCCATTTGAGGACAAGCGAACGCATTCCTGTGCTTTAATGGGCACCCGTTTTAAAGCACAGAGTGTTTGTTATTAGTCTTTATTATTATTTGTCTTTAAAACAATTGCAGGTGCTGTCTAGTCTTTGATTTGGATCAGTAATCAAATATCTTTTGTTGGAACATATTGATAGAATCATTGTTCAGTTATTTAATGCTGAATTGTACATTCTCGTCTGTATTTTTTCTGATTGTCTTTTAAAACTGGAATGAAAGGTTAGCAGCATTCCTGTTCTGCATTATCTCTACAGAAATCTAGGCAAGCACATGCAATTATTTCCTTAAAATAACTCCCTTTCCTTGAGATGCTTGCATGTTAGTAAAGAGTGATTTTGGTGCTGCAGCAATGCTCAGTCAATTCTAATGTTTCTAAATTCTTTACTTTTTGATATAAAGTGAGTTTTGCATTTCTTTTTATCCTGCTTAATTTCCACTAATTGCTCCTGTCTTTGCCGATCTTGTCTGGTCTTTGGTCTTCTTGTTAAAATCCAAGAGGCACCTCTGCATGTCCTTGATGCTGAGAGAAATTTCTAGATGCAGCCTCTCATGCTGTAACTCATTTATCCATGTATAATATCCTTACCAAAGTGAATTCCATGCCATTGAAATTATATTACTTGTAGGAATGTGAGTAAGAGAAATTTAAGGAGAGAAAGCGCTACACCGGTCACTTACAGTGTGTCAAGGAGGAGAAAAAAAGCTTATAGGCCTATAATATTGCAGAAATTTCTTCTTGGGTGGAAAATGGAGCTGAATATTATTTTTTATATGTAGTGTGTCGTATGCATGCTGCAACAGTTTGTCATGCATAACGGCATTTATCCATGCATCAAATTGATTTTTGTCTATAGCACAGCTGCGGAGGTTCGGATCACGTCGATGCTACTGGAATGCACTGAGGGTTTTTTTTTTTGTAGCTCTCTGTTTCATTTCACTGAGGTTAGAACCGTGCCAGCATGCAGCGCCCTAATGATAAACACCAGCCGAGGTAAACAACAGCAGGTCTGGTATAAAGGTAAAGGCGTGCACCAGCCGTAGGGGAGGAAAGCCGGGGCGAGAGAGAACTGCAGCAGCACATGTTGTGACATCTGTCTTTAAGCGTTAGCTAATTTGCTGTGGAATATTTCAACAATGATCAAAACCGATGGCAACATGTTCATTAGGAGGTTGTCTCTCTCTCTCCCTCTCTCTCTCTATCTGTCTGTGTGTGTGTGTGTGTGTGTGTGTGTGTGTGTGTTTTTCTTTCTTTCTTTCCCTCGTTGCTGCTTTTGTGGCAGAATGTCTCAAGTTTCTGGAATGCATTATTGAAGTTGTGGTGCACTTTTTTAATTAGGATGGTGTTAGCTGCTTTTCATGTCTGATGTGCAGGGAAAAAAAAAACAAATACGTATTCCCAACAAATAGAGCTGATTTTTTTTTCCTCCTTCGTCTTTGGTTATCTTATATATGTGCGAAAAGACTTGCAAAAAGTACCAGGGTACACCTACAACCTCAGGAAAAAGGGTGTCACTTGGGTGGTAACGTTCAAGCGGACACGTTTATTACATGGTAATAAGAAGGTAGTGTAGCGTTAATAATGCTTTAATAGACTTAACTGGACCTTAAGGATCAGCGTTGTACCTTTTAATTAGCTTTTTTATTGTCATATGATAAAAGATACACACTCAAGGTGTACTTATACATAAGACATGCAGAGGTATACTTTCTGAAAAGGTACATAGAGCATAGATTTAACAAAACTGTTGTCATCCTCGACAAAGGTGTTTCGCTGATGTGTCTCGTAAAAAACCCCGATGATTTATTCCGAGCCCAATTCAGGGACGCTGACCTCGCTGATGCAGGAAGTCAAAGGTGTAATTCCAGACTAACAATCAAACAAGGACTGTGTGTGTGTGTGTATCTTTAACATCTTTCTACGCCTTAAGTATTTCTTATTTCTTTCCCCCCTCTTTACTGTAAGTGGAAATTAGGCAGCCTATACTTATCTATGACTTAACAACACACCCAAATTGCAGACCTGCTCCTGAAGCCAAAGAAAAAAATAATAAAAAAAGGAAAGTGAGAGAGAGAGAGAGAGAGAGAGAGAGAGAGGCTGTATGACATGACTTTATAATCAGACTGAAATGAATCGTCCCTTAATCCAGATTTGATCTTCGAAGTTGATTTGATTTCTTTGCTCTGAATAAGATCATCTTTTAGGGAAATGTGCGCACCTGTGGACTCGCCTCATCGCGAGGTGAAGAAAGAAAGACAGTCAGAGAAAGAGGGAGGCTTCACATGCTCCGATTTGACCTGACAAGACACAATATCAGCCATGTTCCAGAATGTTCTGGTGTAAAAATAGAGCGCTTTATAGAGAGCTAGCGAGACGTCACATGAAAACAAACGGATGAGAACGGACGCTCGGGAGCATCGACGCGATCCTTCAGTGATGAAATCCTGCATGAAGTGGAATCGGAGAGGATTCAGAACGTTGCAAACTTTTCTTTTATTCATCGTATTAAATATTCTTGCTATTAGGTACAGAAATACATCAGGAATTAATGAAGCGTGAGCTTTTCACACACACACACACACATCCTCTCTCTAATCAGCACTATCAGGCGTAACACATTGTTTTTTATGAATCAGAGGAAGATTTTTATTCGGTGTCGCGTACGTAGACCGCGGGTCATTTCCATATCAAAGCAGCGCAATGTGGTGGCTGGCAGTAATTAAAATGCAGTGGTTTTTCAGAGCGTCATACACACACACACACACACACACACTGGTGAAGGCAGAGGGTTCAGCATGCGGGTGGTTGACTGCCGTATGCGTCTCAGTATGCACTTATAATTTTGTACAAATGTTTACGCCAGTGCGTGCTCTTCTGCGGAGAGCTTGTCCCGCAGCCAAAACCATTTCAAGACAAAGTTAGTTTGCTCTCTCTCTCTCTCTCTCTCTCTCTCTCTCTGTCCCCCTCTCTCTCTCTTTCTAAGCTTCTTGTTGTGGCCTCCCGTCTCGCTGTGCCTCTGTGCAGCTGCTCTCCGAAAACGCTGAGCCTTTGCCATGTGTTTAACCTTTAATTGGCGCATGAATAAATGATGCGAATCCTTTTTTATATATCAAACCCGTGTTTATGACGGGCCTTCATTGCCTTCGTAATTGTTGTCGCCTTAAATGTGCAACTTCTGGCCGTGTGTGTGTGTGTGTGTTTTCTTCTTTTTGCTTATCCCTCCTTCTCGTGCTTATGCATGGCTTATTTAATAGCAAATGTGGTGAATTGTTTGGACGCCGTTGCCAGTTTATTACGTTCTGGTCAGGTCTTTTTTTTAAGACTCTAGATGTCGCTTTTTTTGGCCATCGGAGAGTTCTCCAAATACACACGTTATCATTTTATCTGATGGATGAAGAAAACAGGGAGTGTTTTAGCTGGATTATATAGCGTTTGCGATGCTGATCTATCACAGAAACCTCTCGCGTTGCAATACGCAAATGAGCTCCATAACAAACCAGAGCACTTTTGACTCAAGATCCAGATCTATTTTTTTTCTTTTGTAAAATGACAAAAGAATTCCTCCAGGTTGATCTTTAAATATATTATATTATATATTATATATTCCAGTTTAGTACTATAATCACAATATGCTTAATAATAATTATGATATAATACTGACAATAAATTGTTTATTATTTAATATTCCATAATTTCTTAAAAGCGAGCAGTGAAACACTACAGCGAGTTTATTTCAGAATTTTCTGGAAATAAAGAAAAGATATCACCACTTGTACGTCCATATCCGATAAATTCTTCATATGGACGTCACACATTTAATTGATGTAGAGTGAGTTAAGTGTAATAAATAAAAAGTAGTACGCTACGAGTAACACAGTAACAGTAATGCAATAAGAGTAATTCAGTGGTACTAATAATACAACCAGAGTAATTAATTACAGTAGTAGAGTAAGAGTAATATACAGTATGAGTAATAAGATTGAAATGATTTGAGCGTGAATACTGGAGTAAAAGTAATACAATAAAGCCAATGAGTATTAAAGTAATACCAATGACAAGAGTAATACAGTAATAATAAAGCAGTAAGAGTTATACAGATAGAGTATTACAGTAAGACTAATAAAACAAAAGTAATAGAGAAGTAGCATGATAGTCGTAATAATGTTATAAGTAATAAAGTACAATAACTGAGTAATATCAACACAGCAAGAATACTACAGTTAGATTAATACAGAGACAGTAATAGAGTAATGCGATAAAATTAATACAGAGTAAGAGCAGTAATTTAAGAGTGTTACAGAAATGTAATGAGTCGTACAGAATAACAGGAATACCACAGTATTAAAAATAATACAGAGGAAGATTCATGCTTTCAGTGAATTATAGTAGTGCAGTGCGAGTAATAATACAGCGTAAGAGGATTACTTTAAGAGTATTGCTTAAAGAATATTATAGTAATTCAAAACGCGTAATACAAAGTCAGAGGATTGCTTTAAGAGTATTAGAGTAGTGCAGTAAGAGTAATACAAGGTAAACGTAATACCATAAGTGAACTACAGCAGTTTTAAGAGTAATACAGTGTAAGAGGAATACTTTAAAAGTACTACATTAAGAATATCACAGTGGTACAGTAAGCATAATGCAGAGTAACGGTAATACAGCGCAAGAGTAATACAGCAGCTTTAAAACTAACACACAGAGTAAGAACAGCGTAGTGATGATGTAAGAGTAATACCGTAAGTACGACATGAGTGATAGAGTAAACCTAGTGCAATAGTATTACATGTCATACAGAATAAGATTAATAATGAATCAAGAGTAATACTTAAAAAATACTACAATAAATGCACTGTACTAAAAAAGAGTAGCGTAAAACTTTCACAGAAGTATTAAAAGTAAAACAGGGTTTTAGAGTAAGAGTAAGAATAATGAAAGGCAATAAGAGTGCTGCAGTGTGTCGCCGAGCGCGGTCCTGAATGATTAGCTGCAAATCAGTCGCTAAGCTGCTACGCTACACCGGAGTGTGGCACACAGCGTGTTCAGGACGTGTACAGTGAATACACGCTGTATTTAACACGCTAACAGACGTTAGCATTCTACACTCACAGCTGTTCACTGTTCTCCATTGGCCTGTCACAATGTGTGTGTGTGTGTGTGTGTGCATGCGTGTGTTTCGAGCATGTGTTTATTTCAGCTCGGCTCATCGCGAGCCTGTCATGAGCTGATAGATCACTAACCTTACAAAAAGCCAGTTAGAGGAGAGTAATTAATCTACGCAGACGCGGCTCGCCGATTTACAAGGCCGTGCTACTGCGCTGGAATTATTCACACCGACGTCATCTTCCGTTCGTGTTGCGTACGAGTGCGCTGATCGTGTGTGTGCGCGTGCGTTGCGCAATAAAGTGTTTATGCGCCATCGCAATTCTGACGTCACAAAACTTTGAGATATGCAAATGAGTTCATAAACAAAATACAGTTCTTTCTTTCTTTCTTTCTTTCTTTTCAAGCGTGACTCATTTTCCTCCTCAGTCCCTGTCCAGGTAGACATTTAAGAAATGCAATTTTTTTGCATCCTGTCCTCATTTCTGATCAATTTTCGAATTTCTAGATACATTTTTCTGTGAATGTTGTAAATTGTTGCATTTCTGTGATCCGAAACATTTTCAGGTTGATTTTAGATTTTAGGTTAAATGATTTTAGGTTAAATTTAATTGCATATAGATTAGAAAGCACATGAATATATAATTTTGTCCCAATTTTAACAAATATATGGAGTATATAGATACATTTATACACTTATATTTATGTACTTGGAGCTAGGATTCTGTTCTGTATATAGGAGGATTATCAGAAATTTAGGAATGGGGAATATCCTGCACTAAAACAATGTTTTTATATGATGCTAGATCTTATAGAGGGTTTCTTTTTCCGCTTCATCTGAAGAACCAGTAGCTAACATCTTGTTCTGCTGCGCTACAGTTTTTTATTATAGTTACAAAAAATGGACATCTGATCCACTCTTGAAAATTATATGGAAAAGATTTGAGGACGTTATGCCAAAATTCGCATTGCCTACAGTGTCTTTTTTTTTTTTTCTCGTCGGTGGAAACTCGGGACGGACGATGCCAAAAACAAATTAAAGTGACAAAAGAGGGTGGAAAAAAAGGAGGGTGCAATTTCTGTGGCTGTAGTTCTGACAGTAGTTAAGCTCAAATCGCTCTGGCCAGCTCTTTTGTTTCCTTATTCCATGATTATTTACACTGACTCGCGGATTTTACAGGGCGTGCGTCATGAGAAAATGGCTTCAGCAGACCCGACCACAAGCGCTGCTCTCTCTCTCTCTCTCTCTCGCTCTCTCGCTCTCTCTCACTTGAGCACCGGTGGAGGTTTAGTTTCTCTCTGTGCTGTGTAGAAAATGGGCAGGTACAGAGAAAGCATTTGGAATGAGCTTTGATGAGGCAGTGATGCTGTGTGTGTGTGTGTGTGTTTGCACCTCCGTAGATAATAATGTTCATTTCAAAGCAGCGCCAGGCGTCTGTGTAGCTGAATAGGCCACGCGTGCGTCCTCCGGTTCTTAAGGCGGCAGGGATTGTGGGTAGAACCGCCAAGGGCGCTCGGCTGAAGGGACGTAGGGGTCAAGGGCACATCAGTATGGAAATGCCGAACAAACAAACAGGGCCTCAGACGTCTTCCTCGTGACAGACAGACGTGAACTCGCTGATCCTCCAACGCAAAGACATGTCTTTCTTTCTCTCCTTCTTCCTTTCTTTCCCCTTCATTTTGAACCCCACCAAAAGTGAAATGGAAAATGAGAACCCCCCCCCCCCTTCTTTTTTCTGCTTAGGCACGGGGAATGGAAAACAAATTGCGATTGAATTAAAACACATCCGCTTTTTCTTTAGTTCATCAAGCTGGTCCAGGACTATAATTTCGAACGCTCATGTCTTTCTTTCTTTCTTTCTTTCTTTCTCTCTTTTCTTTGTGAGTTCCTTTTCCTCCTCCTCTCCTCCTGTTTGTCGTTCATCTCCTCCGTGTCGCGGGAGTGTTTCAGAGCACGGCTGTCAGAAGTCTGCTGAGGGAGAGAACTATAACGGTGTCATTTTTTTCTCTTTTCGTTTTTTTTTTTTTTAAATGGAAAAACTGTTGAAATGATGGAGGCAAATGTGCGGTTTTGCCTCCCGAGCCTTCCCCAAGAGCCTCTTTGATGGTCTTAAAGAACAGCCACACTGGCACACGCCGGACACCCACGAACAGCTCCGAGTCGCTCCGGGCTGAGTGGACGGGAAAATACAAACCCCAGAGAAAGAAGAAGAAGAAGGAGAAGAAGAAGGAGAAGAGGCAGAGGTTATTAGATTAAGAGTGGAGACCTTTTCCCCCGTTTTTCATCTGTGTTAGCTCTTTATTAAAATAAGAAAGAAAGAAAGAAACCGAAACTATGACACAGAGCAAAACTCGAACCCTCTCAGGCCCTCTGTGATGCAAATGAGATGAGGTTTTCTCTGAGCCGTGACTTGCTGAACCGTTAATTTTACACCACGTTCCGTTTTTTGTTCTTCTGTTTATCAGAATCCTGAGGCCACCTCGAAACACACGCTCTCTTCTTTCCTTTTCAGACCATTTCATCGGGCTGTTCTTCTAACATTATATAAGCAGAGTCACTATATTTCAAAAGGCTTATAACAGAGAAGTAGTTTCGGATCTTGGCTTGAATGTGTGTGTGTGTGTGTGTGTGTGTGTGTGTGTTAGCCGAGTACCCTGTGGTGGCAAGTCACATGGGACTAAAGCTCTCTGTCTCTGGTTTAGTTGCAGAACTGAGATGATGATGATGATGATGATGATGATGATGGTGGTGGTGGTAGTGGTGGAGATGAAGAGATGTTCTTCTTCTTTCTCCGTGTAGCTAAATTTATTGGTCGCCATCTGCAGGGTGGAGAACTTTGGCAAACTCCAGAGACCACGGAGAGCCTTCTAATTAAATCGTCATCATTATCAACTTGCGGTGCGCGATCGTCCCTGACGCCGAGCTCTTCCAAGACGAACATGGAAACCGAGAGAGCGGAATTTTTTTTCTCCTCTAATCCCTGTGCTGGATGGATTTACAAAGAGAAAAGCAGAAAATCGCCTTGATATAGTCACGGTGCTGCTCTTTGTGTTTTGGAAAACAAAAAACAAACAAAACAATAACCAGGTCCCGTTCCAGGTTCTGTCTTTCTCTCTCTGGTTCTCTTCATTCGCTCTCAGGCTTAAAGAATTGCAGCAGTTCTGGGAAAGTCATCTTCAATTTCTGGAATTTTTTTTACTCGTCCAGCGTCTCTGAGGCGCGTCAGGTCAGTAATAATATCAATTAGCGTCGAAAGGATGAGCGTCTGTACGGGTGTGTGACGTCTGACAGCCTTTCGCGGCGTATTCCACGCACTAGACCTGTGAGTGACACGGAGGAGTGCGGGAAAAAACGCTTTATCAGAACATAATTACAGCCCCTGTGATTAAAGGGGGAAGTGACTCTGATTAGAAGAGTTTCTTGGGGACGTGGAAACTGGATGAATATTCAAATGGAAAAAAAAAAGCAAGCACAAATGCGCCCCGCTCGGGGTGTTTTTTTTTTTTTTTTTTTTTTTTTCCGTCTTCCACAAAGCTCTGATCCTCCGGGCCTTTTTTATTTTCCCTGAAAATGCAGACACGATATCATTGATAACGTGCGACAGCTTTATTTCCGTGTTTCTCTGAGCTTTGGGTTGTGCTCTTATAGGAAAATAATCAACGTCTGTGATGAAGCGGCGCTACTGTTAGCGCTGTAAGGTTTCCTGCGACGGCATGTCTTGAAGTGTTTTATTGTTCTCGAACCACAGCAACCACGTACCAGTGAGTACAATTTAAATTTATGAAAGACATCATCATTTTTAGCTGTTTATTCCTTACGTTATAGCAGCTATAAACAGTCGTTCCTTCACCGGCCTTTCTTTATAAGTCAATAAGACAAAAAACGCAGCTTGTCACACGTTCCCGAGAAACCGCAAAACAGCGTAAAACCCCTCTGTCCTGAAGATGTTACAGCTTTAACTCTGACTGTTACACTGGAGACTCCTTCCTTACATGTTTATGAGGTCCCGTTGCTATAGAAACGGTAGCGTATCATATCGGGCGCATTAACAATGAATAAACCTGTGATTCGCAGATCAGAGCTACTGGTCTAGAACGCCTTCCGACCAATCAGAATCCAGAACTCAAACTCATAAAAGCTTCAGTGTTGTTATCGCCTCGCTCTGACAGGGAGATCAGCATCGCTTACCTCCTCTCGCTTCTCCTCTCTCGGCCTCCTAAAACACGACCCGGCGACAGCGCGACAGCCTGCTTCGAGTCCATAAAAAGTGTCGGAAATAGACTGCAATCTCTCACAATTTCACAAGTGACTTCCTTCTCAGAATAACCCTTTTGATTTCAACTGGGCTTGGTTCTTTCTTCCCCCCTCGGAGAGCTATACATATAAAAATAAAATGACATAAAAAGCTTAGCGTTCTGTGAATTCATAGCTGAAAGCTGCTTATCTGGAGGCCTTTTACAGCCTTTACAAACGGAGAAAAATAAAACTTCACGGCTAAATTTTCCAACTTGGGTGTCGAGAGCAGCACAAGAAGAAAAAGCAGTGTTGTGCGCACTGAGCAGCGTCAAACCTTTAGCAAATATAATAATCTTGATAACAACAACAACAACGCATTTGCCTTTACAGTGGGCTGCTGTAAAAATTGGGATCCTTTCAATACAATAAAGCAGATTTTTACAGTTTATTCATCCTTGGTGTGGTTTTTTTTTTCCCCGAGCTGAGATCCGCGCGTGTGCTCTAAGAGACGCGGCGTGGTAATCAAGCCGCTGCTTCAACACTCGACTTTGCATGATGCTTGAAAAATCTGGAGGATAAAGTGTGAAGTTATGCTGAGCTGAGAGCCAAGGTCGAGAGCTGAGCGTTCTCCTTGCGCCACCTTGTCTCCCATGTGCCGTCTCAAATCGCGCACTTATTTACATCCGGATTCGACGCCGAAGCGCACCGTCGGGTCAGAAATTTATATTCGTCGGGAATAACGCGAGCCATGTGTTACACAGGCGTTAGTGAAATGTCGAGACCTTTCCATGTGACCCACCTGTCGTGCTTTCATCACCGATAATACTAACCTCATGTTGCTATCATCAGCTGTGTGTGTGTGTGTGTGGTCAAGTGGATCTCATTTCACTTCAAATCGAACGCTCATGCTTTGTCCAATTCAACTGTCAGACACGTTCCGAAAAAGCACACTTTTAACTTAACTCTTAAAAATGTCTTCGTTTTTATTTTCACAGACGTTTGGCTTGTTAACCGTCTGCTCTGTACTTCACTAGGTGAGGAGTTCCTCGGGTTTCACACGACCGCTTCCACGCTCTAATGGGCTCTCTGGGCTCTCTGGGCACGACTGGAACATAATAAGCGTTTGGCTGTGTTTGTCTTACCCCCTCTCGAACCTAGAAACAAAAAAAACCAAAACGCCAAAATTCACTCACGGCACGTATAAGCAGCGCTATGTGATGTAAGTTGTTATTACTGGATACATGGGATAGGAAAATGTGGATTATTTTCCAAAAATCCACCGTGGAGCGGGCATTATGTCACAAAGGCCACATTGTAAGGTTTGTAAGGTTTGTAAGGTTGGGCATGTGGTGTGTGTGTGTGTGTGTGTGTGTGTGTGTGTGTCATTTCTTTCTTTTTTTACTTCACTATGCTTGTTTTAGATTGCCTGACCACCTTGTACGTCTCATAACATTTACAATTACTTGCATAATGGAAAGGAACATGAGAGATTCAGTTTCAGTTATATTCCTAGAGCAACCGTTGTCAACTGACGGAACAGGCGCTCGCAAAAAAAAAAAACACCCAATATATTACACATAAAATCTAGCCCATGTTTTGCTTCTTTTTTGTTTTTGTCTTTTAAACACGAACGCAAATTCTGTAGCTGATTCGCCGCGCTTTCAGTTTTTTTCTGACGTCTCACGCTTTATTCACCTTCTCTGTTCAGATCACATGGCTTGTTAAAAGAAATGACCAAAAAAAAAAAAATGTTTAATGATTATTGGACGGAAAATCATATATTTATTTTGACACAGACGTTCAGGTGAAAGTGGTCACGTGACGAGCCATGAAAGGAATCATGACCATTGTATCCTAGCATCTCGATTGTGATTTTTCTGGTTTCGCGATTGTAGATGCCGTTTAAACCTGCAGAACAATTTGTGGTTTTCTGATATTTAGTTATTTATTTATCTCTGCTATTTATTTCACCAGTATCAGCTAACTACCGCACTACCTTTTTTTGCTAACTTGCTGCTGAGTTACGCTTCCCAGTCGTCCTACGGCGTAGCTAGCTAGCTAACAGTACGAGCTAACTGCTCGCCGAGGCGTAGCCTGTTGGGTGTGTCGTGAAGCCTATAAGAGCAGAATTTATAAATCTTCTTTATGCTACACAGGCTCAATAACGTTGATGTCTGTAATTTGATTCTCAAAATGGCCGCCATGAAACTGTGACGTCACACGGATCGCAAGAATGCTATATATATATCGAACTAATAAACAATTTAGCATTAAAAGGTGACCGTTATCGCCAGTCATTCATGGTAATTGTAAGCGAATGTTATGAATATCAACTTAGCAAAGTTGAACTGAATATCGATGGTCTAGATCGTCACTCCTGTCTCATAGGTTTGTGACCAAAGCAATAATAATAATAATAATAATAATAATAATAATGATGTGTCTCCTCGACCTGCTGGAGCAGTCACGTGCCACATGTAATTTCTCCAAACTCACCGTGATTGCGTTCCTGAAGCCGCTCTCGTGCTCGTGCAGCTGCTCGTCTCTTCTCCCGCACCTGAAAAGCTGATTGCTGCGGCATCATGGGAAAGGACGCGTCTCTAATAGCCGAGCTGAGAAGCGTGCGTCTCCTGCTTTTTTCTTTCCCCCCGCTAATTGAATTCGGCACTAAAATACTGCTGGCAGGAGCCCTTACCTTGTTTGACTTATTTATTGCCTGACTGGAGAGATAATTTGACCTCCACTTTTCAAAAGCACTTTTTTTTGTTTTTTTTTCCCCCTCTCTTTAAGAAAAGAAAAAAGAAAAAAAAAAGAGTAATAAACTCAATTATACCGCCGATCAGTGACTCAAATGATGCATTTGTTTTTCACCAGAGAGAGGAAAGTGCTCTGTGTTCAGGGACTTCTGGTTTTTTTGCCCTAAATGCGTGCAGCGCCAAGACGGAGAGCGAGATTGCCTAGCCAGCTCCGCTCGTGTCAGCCAAGATTTGTGCGCGTCCTTTAAATCATTTCCCTCTCTAGAAAATTAAGAATGCGGAGATATTCTCAAACCGATCATTTCTCTCTCCACCCGTCCCAAACGCAGTCGTTTGCACTCCGGCACGTGAGGATTAATCCTGAGCTTTTGAGAGGGAGGAAAGATCGGCGTTAATGTAAACAACCCGAGCGAGAGGTTATAATGTTAATTGCTTCAATGCGTAAACCGGTTGTATCGGGCTCGCCGTAAACACGGCTGTCCATCATTGCGAAGATTTACATTCCTGTGTAGGATGTCTGAGGAAACATTTAGCTCTCTGTAAAGCGCTCGTTTTCTTTTCTGGGATTTGTCTCCGACATAAACGTAGCTCTTTACAGCGTTTGTTTTCTTTGGTTTGGATCCTCTACACATGCTAATCACATCTTAATATAGGCTTCACACGTTGATGCGCTTGTTCCAATTCGTTAGTGTTGCTATAGCAACCTGCCTAGCATTCACAGGGACGTGTACTGCGGACGCTACACTGATTAATAAACCATTTCATTAATCGTAGGTACGGTGAAGTTATCTGGTTATCTCATGAAGTAGAGGTTTTTCTCATCATTTATGGACGGAGTCGCCGGTGTCAAAGGTAAAGCTGTAACTTTACGTTCTTGGATATCTCATTAGGAGGACTAGCGTTTGTCAGTAACATGACAAGCTACGCTGTTTTTGTGCCGAGAGGAAAAAGAGAGAGGGAAGGGCTGTTTATAGCTGCTATAAGATAAGTGAGAACAGGAGCTGACTTTCGTGGACGTTTCACCATGATAAATGTAACTATATATAAATATAAAACTGCTGCAGTTGAAGGGGAATAGCACACATCAGGGCATTCTGTCGTAGGAAAATAATCAACTCCGGGGTAGTCACAGCAACTCGGCCTCATCGCAGCCGCGAACGAGCGAAAGCCGCCCCGCGCCTCGTTCTTCTCTTTATCCGCTACAAAAGACGGCATCTTTGCCGCTCTCGTGTTCATCTTTTCACGTTCCCCTCATTTCAGTCTTATCAGATTGTCCAAAGCTGCTGCGTTTTCAATTCAGTTGCAAATGTAATCTTTGAAAACGCGACGGTGTCACACTCGCTTCCAGTCTGAACAAAAAAAGACGACAAGAAAAAAAAAAATACTAATAATTTCGTGGACAACTGATGGCGCCTGATTGTAACCTGATCATTTCTGGATCAATTGATCCCATTCTGGTTTAATTCAGCATGTGATTGACTTTCGGCACTGTCAGAGGGAGAAAATAAATAAATAACCAGGAAGCCTGCCTGGCGTTTGGTCTTTTAAAGAGTGCAGTCATTTGAATACAGATGCTCGCCGCTTAGACCTTGTCACTGAAAATGGCTGAAAGTCAGGAGACAATTGCAGGTTGATTATGTTGCCACTGACAGAAGATGCGGGTCCTTTTGTGGTTCGGATTTATTTGCATTTAAATGTTTATTGTGGATGCGTAACGCTCGCGCTCGCTGATTGTCAGCGCTGGCTGTCGGCTTTTGTTGTCTGAAAAACAAAATGAATGAATTTCAGAAGTGGCAGTGAATCGAGAGGAAGGAAACCTGGAATTATTATTACTATTTTTTTAACCGGAGTTAGACTCTGAATCAATCAACGTGACTTTGTTTTCAAGCTGTTTCCTTTTGTAGAAAGATTTACTCAGCATCTGTGTAACAGATTTGTATGGAGGTTTTTTTTGAACGATCATGCTCATGTCACTGAAAGTGAGGCATGTTTTTGACCTTTGTCTGAGTCGGCAAAAGAAAATAGGTGTATGTGTGTGTGTGTGTGTGTGTGTGTGTGTGTGTGTGTGAGTCTGTATCAGTTTGTGTGTATGTCTATGTAGGTATAGGATAGTGATAATGTGTGTGTGTGTGTGTGTGTGTGTGTGCATGGGTGTGGAGCTCACGGCCGAGCCTGTCTCCTGCTGCTCGGGGCTCCGGGTCCTTTTGTCCTGCAGCACTCAGCGCGTCTGCCTCCTCAGGAGAGCGACGACTTTCACCAGTGCGGTCTCACAAAAGCCCTTCTTTCCTTTGAGGTGTTAAAAACTTCCATTTATGCATTCCCTGGACAAAAAGCCCCGAGCCCATTTTCAAGGCCAGTGGCAACACAGACGGACATTGTGGCCACGCTTCTCCGGCACTCATTTCACAGCTTCTAAAAACCAGTATGTGGTGAACAGGATTTCAGCGGCTAAAACGCCCCGCGAGAGTGTGGGCGATAAGAGAGCCAGAGAGCGAGAGAATGGCCGGTAAGACGCCGAAGCAGACTCCGTCTCGAACCCGTGATTGTGACTCCAGGGGTGCGATCGGCCTCCTCGAGCTGGGGACGTTCACGCGTTGGACTGTCACCAAACCCAAATAACTCAATGACATGGTGGATTTTTATTTACTCTGAGCAAAGAAAACTGGTATTTGTGGTGCTGCTGGCCCTCCCAGCGTGACCCGGAGAAGATAGAGACTGATCCACTGTGTGAGGAATAACACACACTGTAGCACGTTGTTGTAGGACAATAATCAGTGACAGGGTGGGGCAATGAAGCGGCGTAACTCTTACCACCCTGGACTGCATTATTATTCTGCAACAGCATGTAAAGCTCGATAGTGTCGTCGCTTTTATCCGTTTTTAGGCACATGTAATGTTGTGTATCGTCCATGAACAAGTTCCTTCCTGTTCCTGCTCACATTATAGCAGCTATAAACATTCTGTCACCAGCCCCTCTTTATTCGCGCTATCTTAAACTTAATAAGACAAAAAAACTCACCTTGTCATATTACCATACCAGTGATTATACCATATAGATTATATGTTTTTCTTTATTAAATTAGATCCTGTTTTAAAAAATCATGAGTCTCAGATTATGCGTAGCTTCTGCTTTATGAGTCACCGCGACTGAGCTGCTCCCATAGAAATGGTAACAAAACGTAG
>JAQQZR010000007.1:22831689-22833055 GCA_030068235.1 Notoglanidium macrostoma
CGCTGTGCAGTGTGAGAGAGGGCCGAGTGTGAGATTGAATAAAACAAGCACTTTATATGAAAGGCATTTATTAGCAGAATCAAACAGCGCAGGACGGATTAATGAGGTATCAGAGACGCCGACTCTAAACATTGTCTCGTGTCGAGTTCCTCAGAGGAACAACGAGAGGCAGAGAGAGAGAGAGAGCGAGAGCGAGAGCGAGAGAGAGAGAGAGAGAGAGAGAGATAGGGCTGTTTAACTTCAACTGCTAATGTGTGCAGCCAAATCTCTCTCTCTTAATATATCTCTCTCTGCATGTCTTTCTCTGTCTTCTCTTTCCTTTTTTTACCTCTCTCTCTCTCTCTCTCTCTCTCTCTCTCTCTCTCTATCTCTCTCAGGCTTTGTATTTCTTTTTGTGTCTCTCTCCCTCTTTCCTTTTCTACCCCCCCTCTTTCTCTCAGCCTTTCTATCTCTCTCTTTGTATGTCTCTCTTTCATTCTTTTTCTGATTTCTCTCTTAATGTATTTATTTCTGTATCTCATTCTGTCTGTCTTTCTGTCTCTCTCACTCTGTTTTTCTCTCTCCTTTCAGAGATAGTCACTGACTCATGCTTTTATTTCTTACTTTCATTTCAGGTCATTTTCATGAATTCAAAATCAACTAACAAGTGATCTCTGGGAGCTGGGGATAAAGTCGCACTGTTTACGTGAGTACACACTGGAATTTATTTTTATTTATTTAAGTCCAGATCCACATTGTCTTCTCTCTCTCTCTCTCTCTCTCTCTCTCTCTCTCTCTCTCTCATTCTCTCTCTCCTACCATCTCTCATTCTCTCTCTCTGTCTCTCTCTCTCTCTCACTCTCTCTCTCCTACCCTCTCTCTGTCTCTCTCTGTGTCTCTCCCATTCTCCCCCTCTTTGTCTCTCTCCCTCCCTCTCTGTCTCTCCCCTCTCTCCCTCGCTCTCTCCTCCTCTCTCTCTGTCGCTCTCCCCCCCTCTCTTCTCTACACCTCCATGTGTATTTTGCTTACTTTTCTGGAATGGTTATTCTTTCTATAAAGTCATAAATGGGAATTAAATGAACAAACCTTTTTATTTTTCTAAAGACTGATCATGCTTCTTAACATGCAGTGATGCCACGTGCCTTTTTTACACGTACTGACACGGTATCTAAGAAAACTCGATTAAGTTGTGCGTCTTAAAGGCTGGCAGGAATATCACAACATTTCAGTCACTTCGGAAAAACATGGATCTGGTCGGATAACTCACACTCTCTCTCTCACACACACACACACACTCTCTCTCTCTCTCTCTCTCTCTCTCACACACACACTCACTCTCTCTCTCTCTCTCTCTCTCTCTCTCTCACACACACACACACTCTCTCTC
>JAQQZR010000007.1:22833206-22843206 GCA_030068235.1 Notoglanidium macrostoma
ACACTCTCTCTGTCTCTCTCTCTCTCTCTCTCACACACACACACACACACACACACACACACACACACACACTCTCTCTCTCTCTCTCTCACACACACACACACTCTCTCTCTCTCTCTCTCTCTCTCTCTCTCACACACACACACACACACACACTCTCTCTCTCTCTCTCTCTCTCTCTCTCTCTCACGCACGCACACACATACACCTCCATCTGTATATATAGAGTGAATCTATTCTCTATGCTAATGTGTGCTGTGTTATTGGTAGTTTATGGCTGCCAGTTGCCCTCAATAAGAGCATTCAGAGCAATGAAGAAAGAGCTCCATTTAAAGCAACACGTCAGAAAGCAGCCGATATACGGCCGCGGCGGAGCGCCACAATATGGCTTAAATGGCACGTCTCTTTCCAGCGCCATAAAAAAAGATCATATCTGGCAAAGTGTTGCTTCTGGGTAATGTTAGGCAAACAAGCTCCCCCCAAAAGTTAAGTTCACATTAATCTTTTTTCAAATGTCAAGTTGGATATGAGCCACAGGACGGACTTATATTATATTAAAGTGAAGGAGAAAAAAATAATAAGGGCCCGGTGTTAATTAGGCCAGTGAGAGTGACATATCCCACCTGAAAGTTCACGGCCATTCAGCAAAGCCGGCGCTTTATCCCTGTGATTTCAAGTCAAACACGGCTCTGTGCGTCCCTGTTCGGCCTGGATTTTTTTTTCCGCTGCGTTGGTAAGTAGCGTGTTAAGTCCGCTCTGAATGCCTGCCAGCGCAGAGAGAGAGCTGAATGCTGGAATAACAAAGGCACCTCGAGTGATTACCACCTTTGTGTGCCAGGCTTGTCACTCAGGGGGGCGAGGAGGCGGCCCACCTTTTATTACGCTAACAGTGCGTCTCGAATCGCAGCGTCACTTCGGGTAAAGGAAGATATCACGCGCCGCGATATCGGCGAATTTCCATGCACATTGTTCCCATTATTTTGGCACTTCAGGACTCGGTTTATGCACTCAAGCGTTTTAATACGGACGTCGTTTCGAACAGGATTTTTAAGAGGATATTAGCAGTTACTGCTTGGCGAGCGCGTGTCATTACGACCGGTTTGCTATGCGAGGTTTGTGCTGAGCTGGACTGTACGTGTAGGATGCTGTTACATGTTCTAGCGTACTGAAGCATGCCAGGAGCAACTAACACCACACAGCAGCTGCGGGCCGCACTGAGCCCCTTTATAGGCTGCGTGAACACAGATATTAGAGTTGATAAGTTGCAGGGTCAGGGCTCTATTTTTGGGCATGAAGCGCTGATTGTTGAGCTGAATAAAGGTGAAAGAGCCACTGGTGTAGAACAGCAAACATCAGCCCTTCGCCCTGGAGCGCGTCCAGCCGCGGGCCAACACTGTGAGCCTTGTAGTGTACACTGTGTGTGTGTGTGTGTGTGCGTGTGTGTGTGTGTGTGTGTGTGCAGGAGTATTTTTTTTAACCTACTTCAATCAAATTGCTGATTTTCCCCAAAACAAACTCACCTGTGTCATTTATGCTAGCTCACTAATTTGTGTGTTTTTTTAACAATAAATGCTGGACTGCTTTTCAAACATCAGTCCAGCAAAGCGAGCTGGATTAAAGTCTGGCTCGTGTAGCCGATCCTGTGTTCCGGCCAGTCACGTGCATCCGTGTCAGTTAGTTCTCTAAAGGCAGCTCTTCGTGTAAGGAACAAATTTCACAAACTTTCTTACATTCTTTACACTTTATTTTCCTTCTCAAGGTTGACGAGTGACCTGACAACATGACTTTTTATAAAAAAAGAAGTCGAGAATGAAAAAATACATAATAACTGAAAAATACTGAGTTTTTTTTTTTCTTCTTTTTTTTTCTTTAATGCAGCCACTTTTGTCACGAGTGCTTGAGATTTTTTTTTTTTATCAGATGACACTTTCAGGAGCTCGTCTATAGGAGACGGAAAGTTCTGGATGAAAATTGTGTCGTTTACACTTGGTGCATTTTCCACAGCTTGTGCAACAAAATGTCACAAAGTGTCATCGAAATCTTTGCACATGCATCCGGATACTCCCCTCTCTCTCTCCGCCGACCGGCCGGCGCCAGACTGACGCATAGCAGCGCAGATCCGCACAACACGTCATTAGCACGTGGAAAGATTGAGCGCTCGGACGGCTCTGCGTCCCACATTTACCCACAATCCCCCTGCAATGCAAAGAAGCAAATCTTATTCCAAATACACCAGAGATCCCCTGAATCAGACGTCTTCATTCTCACATATAAGTCCTGTATTTGTATATAGGTGTTTCTCAAAGTGGCAGCCTTGTCTGTCGACGCGCCTCCTCAGTAAACGTGTTCATTCTCATCTGCAGTTCGGCTAATTGAAAGCCCATTAGCTCCCACACAATGCCGAAAGCGTCGTTTTAAAGCTGCCAGTACGCATTAGAGAGCGCTCCTCGTGGTCTATTCTCGACACGCGCTCTTGTCTCCTTCGTTTTAGATTTTTTCCTAAAGCACCCGCCCCGGATTCCCCGCACGCGCCCATCAACGAGGCCTTGTGCGCTCATTAATCTAAATTCCTTTGCAACTTTAATCTGCATGTTTAATTAATCACAAAAACAAGGTGGTGAGTAATTTGGGCAAACGTGTGGCTTGTTTGTGCCCGCCGTTTAATCACTCCTGTGTGAACTCGTTTGGAAACACCTGAGGATGCAGGCAGGCGCCCGCCATCATCAACCCCCCCAATACCCCCTAACCCCCCTCCTCCCTCCTCAATAGGCAGAATACACTCTTTGTCAGCGTGTGCCATTCATCTAATAAAGCTTTCCGGAGCGTTCCGTCATTTTGCATTTAGCCTGTCTCGGCGCTGATGTCTCTGTGGAGCCAGGGGTCTCCAGGAATGATTTTCTGCTAGGAAAGGAAAAAAAATTAAATAAACAGCTCAACAGGCACTGTAATGAAAATGAATAACCTTTGGGTGGTTATTTTCTCATCCATTATCTGCGCGTCCCCAGTTACAGTTCTCCACTGACCCTCACCTCGATTATTGTCGGAGACGATGTTCAATTGGGGTCAGGGTTTTAATCTCATCAGTGAAATTCTTCTGCTCTGCTTTCTCTCATCCCTCAGGAGGGCCCCAAGAGCCTAACATTTAATCAACGGGAATTTGGAATAAGATTTAATTGTAGGAAATTGAATTATTGTGACTCGTAAGATCTAAAGGAAAGAGAAGGTGAATGTGAACCTCAGTGAAGTGTTGCTATTTCTTGTTCGTTTTTTTTTTTTGTTTTTTTACTAAATCTAAATCAGGGACCTTTAGACACATTGTTACAGTAATGTTGTTACATGATGCTGATGTTACCTGAGGTTACATCTTTACCAGCATCTTGTTACATTGTTACACCATGACGAATCCTTATATCCTTATATTGTTATTTTACATACTGTTACACATCACCGTGCCCGTAGTAACCTCATCACAAGAATATTGTTACGTAATGTGGAGTTTTTTTTTTTTTACACCGGTACAACTTATTTGCTACATTGTTACACATCAGACCACGCTGAGTTTTTTTTTTTTTCTTGTTACATCGCCTCACGATGTGGAGTCTTTGGTTACATTGTTGCATTTTTCTCACATGGTTACATGGTGCAGTCTGTTGTTACATGGGTTCAGGTATTTTGTTACATTGTTACAAGCGGAGGCCTTTTGTTACATTCTTAAATGCTGGAAAGTCCTTTGTTACATTGTTGTAATGGTTTTTGTTGCATTGTTACATGATGCGGAGTCACACCGCTACAGGAAGAGTCTTTTTGCAATAAATTCTTGTAACGGCGTAACAAAGACTCTGTGTAATGTTACATCGCAGGTTTTTTTTTAGCTACGCTGTTACACGATGCAGTCGTCGCTGATACGCGTGTTTAACGCTCAGCGCTTTTCACTCTTTAATGTTTTCACGTCTCAGCTACAGGTCATCCCGGCCCCGGCCGTCGCTCCTTGAAGGGTTTATTCTCTATATGGCTTTTCTGATCCCTCAATACGCTTTATTTCGCTCTCTAAACGGCGAAACGTAAAACCGACCAGGCCACACTCTTTCCTGGCAACCCACAAACGTTAACATAGGAGGGAAAAAAAGAGCCATTTCACCTATTAGCTTTTCGGAGGCGCACTCCGCCGCGCTGAAGAACATGTCATTAATCTCCAGGCTTCCACAGCTGGGAAGCGTAATGCATAACTAAAAGTCCTGTAAAATGAATTAATGATTTCAACCATGAACTTTTCTCCCAAAACGCCATGAATCCTCCGGAGCTGATAATGCGCGCACCGCTCCCCAACCCCGGGGGTGTGAAATCCGTGTTATGTCGAGAGTTTGCGAGTTAATTGATTCGCAAATTATTTAAAGTTTGTGGGGCTCGGGGGAGTGCTCGGCTCTAATGACGCCCATTCTCAAAGAGTAGAATGAACGAGGGGGGGAAAAAACCCAACTTTGTCGTCTTTTGGTCTTTCCATCACTCTTTTCTTCATCAAGGCTGAATTGTAATAAGCTAACAAGCTTAATGAAAGACATACAGAGGCCCAGTTTTTTTCTTTTCTCCTGTCCTCCCCCACAAAGCCTTGTCTCAGGGCCTTGAAACCTCTCGTTGCAGGACGGATCTCGGATGAAGGCGGCATTCGCACAGTAAATCCAGAGCGATTGTTGCGAGTGAATGCCTGCGCTGCTTTCGCATTGTGTCAGTTCGCCGAGGATAACCTTGGATAAGTGTCTCGCTCAAGAGAAAACAGAGAAGACCAGTTAATTGTTTTTTTTCCCTTTTTTTCAGATTCTTCCAGCGCAAGCATCCGTACACAGACACGCACTGAATAACTGAATAACGCGAACCTTATCATATTTAAAAAAGGTCGTTTATGAAAGGGTGTGCGCAGACAAAGCGAGGCTTTATCAGTGGATTTTCGTTCCGATGCGGTTCTAAACAGCCTTGATTGTGTTTGGTTTCTCACAAGCATAATATACGGTACTTTTTAAAAAAAATGCCGTCTCTAACCTGATCGTTCGCGCTTATTTCATTTCAATTCATTTGTCTTGTCTAGTGAACAAAGACATCATTCTTCAAGCAATGCCATATTTATAAATCACGTTTATAATATACAGAGAAGAAAAGAAAAAAAACAGGAAAAAAACATGCCTGTTCAGGAACAATGCTAGGATTTATGGACTAAGGACTGTTCTGATTTCATGCTGCCGTTGTTATGTGAGGGTTTTTTGTTAGATGAATCTTGGCCTTGAATTGCAAGATGGGAAAAATGTTGCACATTAGCGCGAGAATAATGAAACCATAGAGGATATAATAGTTGAAGGTACTCCTTTTGCTCCATTGCAAGCTGGAGTTTCATTAATTAGAAGATGGTTCCAGGTTTTAGATAGATGTGTGTGTGTGAAAAGATAAACCCAAGCACGTAAAGCAACCATGCAAATTTATGGTTAAATTTTTAAAAATTATGAACAGTTTTCCTTGCTCAGCTGGTGAGGTTGTGAGTCAAAGCGAAGCGTACGGTGTGTGTAACCCGCTAAGTGGCTGCTGCGTCTCCGGGCTAATATCAAGGAGCCCCCTAATCCGAGCCCCATTAGCGAACGCTGTCATTCAGACACATGGTGTCGAGCTGATTTAAATAAAACCAAATGAAGATAGTTGTTTCTGCTCCCCTGGCTTCACTCATTGCCATAAACATATGCTCCGTGCCCCGCTTCTTTCCATCTTATTTATGACTTTAATTTGTTGTGTGTGTGTGTGTGTGTGTGTGTGTGTGTGCGTGTGTGTAGAGGAAGGGGGGAGGAATACGAGGAGGTTGTGGCTGCGCTGGAAATCAAATTTAATACAATTCTCCCAGGGACCCTGTCATATAATAACATGGTAATTTCTGTGTATCCTTTTGAAAAATGAGGAAATTAATTCTTCCTGACATGTTCTAATTATTCCGGTGTGAACGGGCGAATCCTCTCTCTCTCCCTCTCTCTCTCTCTCTTTTACACTCACTCCCTCTCTTTGCTGTGTCGTAAGTGTGTGTGTGCGTGTGTGTGCTGTGGCGGCGGGCGTCTAGGTGCTAATGCTGACCAGCAGTGCGATTAATTTGAGACATGAGCAGACACCTTTCAACACACCTTCCTAATGTCGCACAAATTAATTCACTACTCCTGTGGCTTTGGGGCCCGGAGGCGGAGGTGAGACGGGATACGGGACCTATTAGTCAAGGTGCGTGTGTGTGTTTTGAGGGAGTTCTTCCTGGATGCTCGCCATCTTCACATCTCGTCCTCTTTTCATATGAAGTTGTGAGTCGGACGTGAATTGTATGGCGATTTCTTTGAACTTTTTTTACTCTCCTCTCTCTCTCTCTTTCTCTCTCTCTCGCCCATGTACGATATCCCAGCTCTGTCAAAACCCTTTCACACCACCCCACGCTCAGCGGCTCCGAGCTGAAATGCTAATTTAATTAGTCTGTCATCAGTCACTTTTAAATACAGCGTTTTAGCTGCTAAAGGAATCTGATTTCTGGTCTCAGTAGGGCAGTACAGCTGGCTTCTTGTCCCTTACGTATGTTCCCTCTAGTACTAAACATAGCCACACACACACACACACACACACACACACACACACACACACACACACACACACGCACATGCACACAGGTTACCCATGCCCCATCCATGCAGGAGGCGAGGGATTGCCTCGACGCAGCAGATGGAAATTAGTTCTCCACCTCGGTCTCAAGGTAATAGCGCATGTGCTAACGCTCAGGTGCTACAGTGAAGAAATTCGCACCCTTAACCTGCCGCCGAGTCGCACCTGACAAATTACTGCTTACAGACAAAAGTCCATGTTCTTATTTAAGATGGTGATAAGAAACTTACACTTCAAAAAGGTATAAAATATATTCCAATTCTCCATGTCATTTCTGAATCTAATCTAGTCTCCAGTCTTCCTTTTGTTACGTTGTTACACGACATGGTGCCTTTCGTTACAACAGGAATTTAGTTACATTGTTACACAGCACTGCGCCTGTACCTGCGTTGTTACCTGGCACCCAGACTTTAGGTGTTATGCTGTTACACAACGCACGGCCTTTTGTTACATGGTTACACATTACAGAGCCTTTTGTCCGATTTGTACGCGCTAAAGTGTCTTTAGTTACATCGTTGCAAGAAGGTTGTTATATGATACGCCTTCATTTGCTATGACGCGCGAGTCTTTCGTTACATAAGACAGTAAGTTTGTTACTTTTATTGCATGATGCACAGTGTTTAGCTACACCGGTGCACAAATCTTTTTTGTGCAATACAGCGTCTTTTGTTATGCTGTTACACAAGTCTTTGGTTACAGTGTAATAAGAGACGGGGCTTTTGTTCCTTTTTTTTACATTATACACAGTGTCTATTTAGACCATTACAAGAATTTTGTTACATTGTCACATGAGACAGAGAGTTTAGATATATTGTTACCTGATACAGAGTGTTTGGTTACACAATATTACATGATACACAGTCTTTACAGTCAACATTCTACATCGGTATAACAATTTATCTGTTTTTTTGTGGCTCCGCTTCTCATTGCTAAGGCTAGTCGTGTGTGTGTGTGTGTGTGTGTGTGTGTGTGTGTGTGTGTGTGCTCTTGTCAGAACTGATTATCCTCCTGCATTTCCCCATCAATCTCTCTCCACGAGACTTCCTCCATTGCAGTCATTGATTAATTAATCGTGTGAAATGAAAACACCCGCAGGTATGCGCCTGTGTGACACGGTGTTGGAGCGAACGCTCTGGGTTTGAGCCTGGAAATCAGTCAACGTGCAAGTCAAACGGACCTCAATTCCACCCAAATCAAAAAAGAAAAAGAAACGAAGTATTTAATACGAATACAATTTCAGGTCATTTTAATTATAAGGATTTTGAACGGCTTTGTGATACATCGTAATATCCTTATATATCGTTATCGCAATACTCATATCACACAAGACTGCCGTATGCAAATTATATTGTGTTGTGTGAGCAGTTCTGACCAATCAGAGCTCAGTCTAGATCTTTTTGCATGCAACGGGATGTACATTTATTCCTAATACGTTCTTACAAGAATCTCGAACGATCGGCTTCAAATCGTATAAGAAGTTGAAATCAGTTTAACATCAATTTAATGGCCAGTTTTATATTAACGACTTGAAAGAAAGCAAGCTGCGCGTTACAGGACAAAAGTATTGGTGCTCTCTACTAATGAGGACGTGTTAGCGTGTGCTTGCGGTAGCCGAGGCGCTGCGGTGGCCGAGCTGCGTTACTGGATGGTTTAGCGCATGCCGCGCTTATCAGGCGCTCTTTCACCGTTTAGTCATGTCCAGCTCTCTGTATGCTGAGCTTCACCTTTTATTGAGTTTTGTGGGCGTGGCTAAATGTAAATACACCATTTAAGGCAACAAATGAAATCAGTGCTCATTTCTACATTGGCTTGCGTACACAGTTTGCTAAAAGGTTGATAAATGAGGCTTGTTGTGTATGACTGTGTGTGTGTTTTTACTAGTACGTCTACTGTGGCATTGAAAAGATCCAGACGTGAAAGGGGCGGTTGTGAAACATCTCCTTTTTTCTCTCTTTAATTATGAACGGTGTCGGCGTTCGCAGCCAGAGATGGGGCAGAAAGTCAACAAACAGGAACGCCGCGAGGCTCTGGGGTTCAGGAACACAAACCGCAGAGGTCTAATTGATTTATGGTGTGTGCACGTTCTCCAGCGTGTATGTGTGTGGCTTTATGTCGGAGAACAGAGAAGCGAGCTTCGCCGTCTTGTCACTGAGAAGAGAAGAGAAGGCATTGTATAACATGGAAGGGTTCTCTTCCATCTCTCTCTCTCTCTCTCTGAGGGGGCGTTGGCTAGCGCTGCATGGATCATCCACCGTCTCCTCACCACATCTCCACACCCTTTGGTTTCTCCAGCATCTTGACTTCTTGGAGAAACCAGTCATCATCGTGGTGGAAGATCTGATGCATCTGATTTGACTTACAGCCATATTTAAGGCTTTAAAACCTCACTTCCCCTCCTTGTTATATTAAAAGCAGGGAGAGAGTTATAGTGCCAGTTTTTTTTTTTATTTTTTATTTTATTTTATCTCTGGTGGCCATCAAACATCTATAGAGTGTTGAATGAAGAGCATCTCTCCATGGAAGCTGTAGGCAAAGCTTCATAAAATGACAGAATCACTGACTTCAGCGCTCGAGCCCACACACCCTGCATGAGCTCGTCCCAAAGTTTTAAAATATGAGAGCGTGCTGTGTGTGTGTGTGTGTGTGTGTGTGTATGTGTGTGTGTGTTGGGAAGATGGCAGAGCGTCCAGAAGCCGTGTTAATAGCGAGAGCTTGTCGTCCATATGGTATTGCTTTAATGGACCACATTTGCTGCAGATGGCGGGAGCCTCGGTGTTTGGACGCGGGCGGCTCTTGGCAGATTCCCGATGAGGAGAAAAAAAAAAATGTAAAAAAGAAAGAAAACCAAAGAGAGAGAGAGGCAGCGCAGCGCTCGTCTTTTAACGCTGATGTTGATCCTCCTCTCTTTACTCATTCAGCGAATCATTGCCCTTGAAAGGAGGTCTGTTCTAAATTTAAGACTTGCTGCTTTACCCTCTCTCTCTCTCTCTCTCTCTCTCTCTCTCTCTCATTTTTTTCCCTTTTTTAATTTTTTTTTCATACATGTTGGGAGAAGAGCAAATACAATGTGGCTCAGTCACATTTTCCTCAGCTCGGCGTCCAAAACCGCACCTAACTCCCCGTGCACAGCGCTCTTACTCCTCTCCATTACCACAATACAGCTTTCGGCAGAGAAGAAGCCGAAGACAAAAACAGCAGCCAGAGAAAGAGAGAGCGCGTGATGGAGGGAGAGATAGAAAAGAAGAATGAAAAAGTATTAGAGGTTCTGAGACGTGAGAGATTCTCGGATGATAAGTGCTTTATTCCTCCTCCACCATAACAATCTGCCAATTAC
>JAQQZR010000007.1:22853425-22870162 GCA_030068235.1 Notoglanidium macrostoma
ACACACACACACACACACACACACACACACACACACACACACACACACACACACACACACACACACACACTTTTTTATTTCTGAGAGAGTGCACTGGAGAATCCGAAACCCTGGTTATGTTTTTGCCTGGTTATGTTTCCAATCACATAAGTGGGCGGAGTTTCTCTAGAGGGCGTGGCTTGGTGACATCATTACTCCCATGAACCATGGAGAAGCTGCAAGGTCAATGCTTCAGTGTTTACCTTACAAAGCAATGATTTTCTGGATTGTTCAAGATTTTTCATTTAATGGGAGCAGGTTAATGGTTCCAGCTTGACCCTTTTCATGAAGCTAGAACTGAGAACCATCTAAAGAACCCTCAAGGAACTCTTGTCCTCTGTGAGTTTATAAACGAGTGCATTGCCGCTATAATGATGCAGAAAAGCTGTTCTTGCCATTAATCTTATTTTGTCCGACTCTGATGATGTTGACCAATCATCAGTCTGCATTATTTCTAGCTCCGCCCACACGTCTCTGCTTGGTACTTTTGGTACCTCACGTCTAACTCAGTGATGATAATAATTCAACTTTTGGAGTTGTTGTATATCTCTTTTTCCAGATAGAAAGTTGCTGTACAAATGAAACATTAAACAGTAAAATTATTATTATTATTATTATTATTATTATTATTATTATTATTATTATTATTATGGGGCCCTACAGTAGTACTGTACTGTACTAAAGAAACAAACAAACATAAAAATAAAAAAATCTAGGCCCCTATATTGTTCTGTAATCTGTCACGGTTCTACGTAGAACCGTTTATTTTTCAAGTAGGATCCCTTACAAACCCAGAACCATCTAAAAATTTTAAGAACTTTTAAGGAACCTTTCTTAGCCAGCGTAGACTGGCACATGATCTGATGCAAAAGAGCGTTAACGTGCTTTATATGCATGATTCACGTAAGCAGAAGCAAATTAGCTAACGGAACAAATATCGACATATGTATGCATGCACGCACACACACACACGGGCGCACGCACACACACACACACACACACACACACACACACACACACACACACACACACACACACACACACAGAGAAAGTACAGTTTCCTGTCTGACTTATTCATTATATCTTTAGAAATGACTCATCGAGAGATTGCTTACTGACACACACACACACACACACACACACACACTCACACACACACGCTTTACTTCAGCCTAAATGGTCTGCAGTTAAATATTTACCCTAAAAGTGTCTGCGTTTGCTGGTGCTGTGTCGGCAGAATGAAACTCACCGAGCATCTGTCAGCTGAACAAAACCTCATTTGTTTGTTTGTCACCTTAAAAAAAGTCGCATCACGTTTATGAATAATACAGAGAAACGGCGACGCCGTTTAGAAGTTCGCTGCCTAAAAGACACACTGATGAGTTTGTTTGCACTTCACACTGACAAGGAGAAGAGTTGGAAACCAGGAGGAGAACGAGGAGCTGTGATGAGCTCATCCACCACGCCGATTACATTTTTACTGAGCGCTTCACTTTTTGACTTTCCCGAGCGGTTCTAAGTGTTATTACGCTTCTGGACCGCTTCTGCGAATTTACAGCGTTGAGCCTTTAATTAGCTAATGACTTCTTTAATGAATTTTAAATTTGTTAGATATACAGCAAGCGTGCATGATTAAGGCCAGATACATGCTTTTTAAATCGAACTACATTTGGGGAAGTTTTTTTTTTCTTTCTCACACACATCCCTGTTCGGTTCTCTGCCTACTGCGCAGTGTGTGTGTGTGTGTGTGTGTGTGTGTGTGTGTGTGTGTATTTACATACCCTTATGAGAACCAAATTTGCACACAAGTATAGTAAGATCTGACAACTTTAACCTTGTGAGGACATTTGGATGGTCCTCTAATACAAGAACAGTGCTCATTTTTTAAAATATATATTTTATATTTTGTTCCCTTATTTTTTTTTTTAATAAGAAAGGTAAAAGACACAAAAAGTTAAGGCTAAGGTTAGGGTTGGGTTTAGGTGCAGGTGTGGTGTTGATTAGCTGCATTAATCATCATGTGGATGGACGGTCCTCACAAGGACAGTAAACCCGACATGTGTGTGTCTTTCTTTTTATTGTGATTGGTAGTTAAATTTAGAACCTTGCATTTTTTCAGTATTGTAAATTCGAAGTTCTTTGTAGAACAGGGTAAGGGTCAGGGCTTAACGTGTACTTTTTTTCCCCTCAGTATTGAAAGTACTATTTTTTGCGCTTCTTTTTCTAAAAGGCTTTTGCATTTAACATCCTCATGCGCAAAACGATCATTTTAATTGGAATTTTCTATTTACTTTTTATAGTTTATTTACGTAGTTCATTTAATTGTGGTTAGTGCCTGCTCCGAACAAAACCTACACGCTTATAAAATTGTACGTATAAAATAGGACGCGTCAGCTCTTTAGTTCTCCAGTTCTGGGACTTATCGAGGTTCTAATAAAGCCCGGCGACGTTCGTTTTCCTTTTCATGTCAGATGTCTCAGGAACGATAACGAACCACCTAAAGAACCACCCCAGCTTAGGGTTAAAGAAGGAGCTTAAACACGAGTGATCAGCGTGTTAAGAGGTCGGGATTGCGTGTCGTCCCAGACGTGGGCTGATGTGCACTTGTCCAGAGCGTGTGTGTGTGTGTGTGTTTTTAAGGTCTCCGATAACATGGATAACACACGTATTGCGAAAGTTGACCTTTGTCAGCACACGGCTATTGTTTGCCGATTGGGTTGCGCGCTCGGCGGGGCTGTGAAACACACATCTGCTGCCTGAGGGACGGAGAGGTGGAGCGTACAGGGATAAAGGGATGAGGAGGGAAGTGAGGTCGTATCATACAGAGGACGGGAAAAGGGGGCGGAGTCTGCCTCTGGCTCTGTCTCTATCCTCTTATCAAATATTTGTCTGGCCTTCACTAGATATTTACCTTCTCTCTTGTTTGCTTTGTGTATTTAAGCCTAACCAGACCGCAGACACGGCGTTAGACTCCCTCTAACGTATTATTCACCTCACAGGAAGTTCGTTCTGTTACTATTGCACTATTGTTGTTATTATTACAAGATAAACGTGTGTGCGGGCCAACCTGCAATAGTCTGACCACATGTTTTGTCCCATGTAGCGTATAAACATGTAAAGAAGGAAGAATTAAGTTTACATTTATAACCATTTAACATTTCCATAACATTTATAAAGAATAATAAGTCTCCGACAGGATGCTGACACCGCTCTCGGCTTCATCGCCTCGTCCTCGTCTCCCCCGCCGCCGATCATCAGCAGGGAAATAATCGCTGATTCAGCTATTATACTTATTGTTTTTTTAAAGCTTTCTGTCGCCCGTCTGTACGCAGTGTGTAAATGCGCTGTTTTGACGATGATGATGATGATGATGAAGATGGTGGCCATTTTGAAAGTCGGAATGGAGGAATTTCCGATTCGCTCTGCCTTGTGTGTAACTCTCCACAGCCGTTTCAGACATCTTAACATTTAGATTTGAGATTTTAGTGTTTTTAGCACTGTGTTTGCTGAAAATAGCTTCTTACAGAACACCAAGACACCAAGGCAAGGTCCTCAATCGAAAATATTTACACATTAAAACACACAGTATTTACTCTACGCTGAAGCAGTAATATGCTTCCCGATATCTTTCTTCTTTCTCGGTCCGTGTTTTTTTTTTTTTTGCTCATCTGAAATCTGAAATATCTGTATTTGAGGAGGACGTTGATGATCCTACAAGACTTAGGAACCATTAAATCTTTTGTCCCTCGTGCTCGGTGCTCTTGTATAAACAGACAAACAGAAGTGATGTTAATTTACTCAGTCCTCCTCCTCCTCCACGTCCCTCAAGTCCTCTCCCGTACGTCCCCGACGCCAAACACGTGTTTGCTTAATATGCTTTTGATTGATTTGACGACGGTGATCTACGTCTACGCAGCCTGTCTTTAGCACACACACACACACACAAAGAGCTTCTTTGTGTTCCCGAGCCGTGTGAGAGCGATGAGGAGAGCCGAGATTATCCTGATCATTTCATATTGGTTTCGGACGAGCCTCCTGAAAAACCGCACGGAGCAGGATGACTGCGGTGGAGAGGAACCACAACAGAGTCGTGGAAGACAGCCAGGGACAGATACACACACACACACACACACCGTATCCAGTCACACACTCATGAGGTTTGTTTTTTTTTTCTTTACTTTTAGTAAAGGAAGCAATTTAAGCCGTGATTTCATTCCAAAGCCTTGTTGTGACGCACGTGTCTGCCAGGAAAAGAAGTGGGTAGGATAAAATAGGGGGGTAGACTGGAGAGTTAAAGATGAACGTGTTAGTCAACATGACTTGTCTGGCTGAGTAACGGGAGAGATGGAGCTACCGAGCGCTGAGCAGAGCTTTCACGCCGCCGCATTGGTTGGCACGGCGCTGAGGAAGCCGCAGATGAACCGTACTCCGGGATTTTTCCCCCAGCTTGCCTCCAGAACTCCGGCTACTGTGCTGCTTCATCCTGAAGAACGTTAGATCAGGCTGATGAAGCAAAAAGTTCGGGGCCAGATCCATTCTGAATCATTTTATTCTGAATCACTGGATATTTAGCAGAAGCCTGCGATTACGTTTGCAAGCGACACGATGACGCGGGTTCGTTCTCTACGCGCGCGCGCGTCACGGAGCCGCGATCTCACTGCCGGTGACATTTATATCGCGATTGAAATGCAAATTAAATATGACGCACTACAGCAGTGACATCCTCTAACTAATCCAACATTTCTTCAGTTTAGCTTCTAGCTCCCGCAATTAGCTTCATGTTTGATGAGCAAGAGTTTATAACGTTTTCATCTTGTCATATATGACCTCATGAAATGTGTGCAGAGTGACTATAAAGCAGGAAACTGGAAGGAAGTACGTAGCAGAGATCGTTGGAGTTCAGTTTACATAGCTAGTCCGGTAGCTTGCTTTGCTAATGTGAGCTGAGATGCTAGTTTGAAGTCGACATGGAAGGTAATTCAGAACAATTTTCACAGTGATTTAGAATTTAGAAGCTATTTACATACAGCTAGCGTTTCTCATCACAAGTAAAAAACAATCAACATGTGGACACGCCCACTACTAACGACGAGAGCAACCTGACGGTTTATTGTACCTGGTATTTTTATAACTCATCCCCTTAAAGCAGATTTCAGGACCCAGATCCGTGCTAGAACTCCCATCTTTCTCCAGCCTTTTTTTTTTGGATTAACTGTCAATCACATAAGTTCCGTGTCCAAAAAAATTCATCAGCTCCGGTATTTACCCCGGCCCTCCTGTCTGACCTGTCACCCGGCCACACACCGCTGCCCACGCTTCCTCATCCAGCTTCCACGAGCAGCCGGCGAATTGGTTTTCCGCTCTTCCACTCGCCAATCAATGTCAGCTCCCACCAAAATAATAAGGCTTAATCGTAGATGGCCGAGGTGCGACCCGGCCGAGCCTGACTGCTTAACATGGCCTCATCTGGGTGGAGCAAATGAACTACCCCTGTTTTGATTTTCCGACTGACGTGCCACACCAAATCCGGCTTCTCTCGAACGATTCCCGGCCTTCCTACGTTCATCCTCCTCCTTTTTTTCTCCTTATGTCATAGAAAGTCCCTGTCGGACTCACAATTATTCTACTGTCTCTTCTGGGTGGACCCCATCACCCTGAGGAGAGAAACTTGGCAAATGGAGTCCAGAGAGAAGACAAAAGAGAGAGCGGAATGAACGGGACGAGGCAAAGCGCTGACTAACGAGCTGTTGTCCGTCCTGAAGCCTCCAAAATAGCAGCTTAATCAAAGCAGCGTTAAAGGTAATTTCCTCAATTTGCTTCTTCTGCACATAAATCCTATTTATGAGACGAGAATGGAACAGAACAAAACGTCTATTCTTTGGATTAGGTGCTGCAAATTTTCCAATTTGGGGGAGCGCAGCCTGACGAGGAGGCCTATTTTTGGAAAAAAAAGAAAGGAATTACAGGGATGGTCCCTAGAGAAAGCCGGCCTGTGTGTGCCAGCGTTCCAGATGTCCACACGGCAGTCGTACCAGCCTCCGGCCTACTTTTTTCCCCCTTCTTGTTTTCTTTGTTTTGTGTTTTTGATGACCTCATGAAAAGTTTAGGCACACACTTCTCCCTGCTCTCTTTCAGAGCACCATTCCTTCTCTCCAGCGTCCCTCATTTCCAGTCATTCCCGTCGCTGCGAAATTGCTCCCATCGCTCCTTCATAATTAGCCATTGTTCCACCATTTTTCTGGCCAGTCCCTCTTCTTGTTTTTCCTTTTTTTCCCTCTTCCATCATCGGGGCACTTTTTTCCCCCCTCTTCTATTCTACTCTACTTCATCCATCCTCCCTCTCTGTATGCTGCTTTTATCTCTCTCTTTTCTTTTTAAACAAAAAAGATTTGTGAACTAACTAACCCTCCTCCCCTCCCTGTATTTTTTCCCCCTCATCCAAAACCAAAAATACCACCAACGTTCTTTTGACACGTCCTTTCCAAACTCATTTACTCCCTCAATCGGGCATTGTGTGAGTGGGTTTTTTTTTTTTACACGAGCTCTTGTGCACATCGAAGAGTGCTTTAGGTTTATAAATGACGGAAAGGACTTTGCTTTGTGGATGAATGTTGCTTTGTGGACTGTTTGTGCGAATAAAAATGAAAAATAAAAAGCCATCCCTGTAAATACTGCATGTTAGTTGAGTTGCTTGATGCAAGTTTTTTTTCCCTCTCTCACCATTAAAGCAAAGTGTGCAGAGAGAGCGTCAGACTCAGAAGGTGAATTGCAGAGTCAACAGGCGAATTGTGCATTATGTCCTTCCTGCCAGATTCCAATCTGTTTGCTTTCCCGTGTGCTCACAAAGGGCTCATAACTTACTGTCAGCTCGCGAGGCGAGCCACAAAGCGCCCTGGTGTTGCTCGGCTGACGCTCTGCTCGGTGGCTCCTCTGGCTGAAAAGTTTGCTTAACTACACAGGCGACGCCGGAAGGGACTTTAGAAAACGTGTCACCTCCGTAAGATCCTGATTTCTGCTCATTTGCTGCGAGCATGTGAAAGAGAGGAACAAAAACAGGACGCTTTGCTTGTCTCGGGATCTCGATACGAAAGGGAGCGCACGCATGTGTGTGTGTGTGAGCAGTGGAGCTTAACACTGCCTCTGCTGGTTCTTCTGTGTGTGTGTGTGTGTGTGTGTGTGTGTGTGTGTTTGGTCTTTTCCGCTTCTCTCAGTGCTCTCTGAGACGGCGTGCCATCAGACCGGGACAAGTGCAGGCTAGAGTGTGTGTGTGTGTGTGTGTGTGTGTGAGTGTGTGAGAGAGAGAGAGAAAGAGAAAGAGAGCGGGGGAGTATGTGTTGTGTGTGTGTGTGTGTGAGTGTGTGAGTGGGTGAATCGGCTCTTTCGGACGTTTTCTGGGGGGGAATTGTAATGCCATCCAGTGCTGAAGTGGTGAGCGTCGGAGAGGAAAGAGAGCCAGTGGCTGAGGAGGACACACTGTGAGTGTTTACTGATTTGTTACCTGATCTCTCAACTACACACACACACACACACACACACACACACTTAGTCGCAGCTTTTGGATTAACCTCACGATGGAATCGGTCCAATCGAGACGCCGATCAATCTGAATATTATTTCTTGTAATTCTTTTAATTTACTGCACCGAAAGTCATTTTTCCGCACTCCATATCTGAAGTGCACTTTTTATTCCCCTTCCTCACTCACTCACTTTAAGGGTTCTTCTTCTAAGTAGCTGAAAAGTGCTGGATATTTCCCTGAAAGCGGATGAGGAGAGACCGAGCCCCGAGAGAGAGAGAGAGAGAGAGAGATAAAGTAGCGCTGTCATAATTAAGTTGACTTTTTGAGCACGGATAGGTCAACATTTATGGAGGAACAATTTAAACAACTTAATTTGGACAACTCTCGAGGTGGCTTTTTGAAGAGCGCAGGAATTTCTCACTTCACCATTTGGTGTGTTTCAGTATCATCATCTGTAATTGCACGATTATTGCACTTGTGTTTCGGTCCATTAAAACCTGAGCTGGGTTTTATTTCTCTTGATTTGACCGCTGTAGACAAATGCTTCGTAAAAAGAGACAGAGACACCCTAATAATAACAACAACAACAATAATAATAATAATAGTAATAATAATAATAATAATAATGTTTTCTTGTCATGCTGAGCTTAAAATATTTGTATTCAATTTTATTATAAAGTTCAATTTTTCTATTAAGTTTTTTTTATAAAGTTATTATAGAATTCCAGCAATGATCTTGGAACAAACGAGTCACTCAGATCACGCGCGTGTCTCTCTCACTCTCTCTCTCTCACTCACTCTCTCTCTCTCACTCTCTCTGTCTCGGCTGTATGAAACTGTATGAACAATCCGAACGCGCGCTCACACTCCTGATAATTGAATTGTGCTAAACGGCTGTAGGTGTGTTCGTGATGTTTCCAGACTCGGAGCAGAAAGCTGATTAGAGGAGGTGAGGACGCTGAGGGCCTCGTCACCTGTGTGAGCTCCTGTGCTCTCTCGCTCTCTCTCTCTCACACACACACACACACACACACACACACACACACACACACACACACACACACACACACACACACACACGAGAGTCTCTCTCATACTCTTTTGTCACTCTATTTGCATCCATGCACTCCCTGTAATGCGTGTAGGTGTGTGTACCAGTCTTGACGTCATCATGATCATCATCATCATCATCTGGAGAAAATGGGAAAAAACGTCTATTAGTGGAAAGACATTTACAATCATTTTATTTATAATATTTACACGGCGGTAACCTGGGAAACGGCATGCTTTTGAAAGAAAGAACTGACATCTTGCATTACAAATGCAGGCCTGTTATTAAAAAAGGGAGGAAAAATCTAATAAATTGAGGACCAGCGCTGTACATTACGCTGTTTAGTGGAAAGTGAAAAATCTTAGATGGACGATTATGCTTTAAAAGAATAAGAAAAATAAGTGTTCAGGGTGAAAACAGCAGTAAGTCGAAATGAAAAGCTGGAATTATAAACGTTTGTGTGAAGTTTGTAGGTTTAAAGTGTTTTATAGTTTTACTTTTCATTGCTCTAAGATTATTATTAGTAGTAGTAGTAGTAGTTGTATTACATGTGTGTGTGTGTGTGTGTGTGTGTGTTCTCTGTAACTCCATGGAAACTTGAAGCGCCGTCATAAAGCAGCTTTTTGCCATTTTTCAGCTCGCCCATCGTTAGCTCCTGGAACAATGGCTCTCTTGTGTTTTTTTTGTGCTCCCCACTTTTTCACTTTTTGGTTTGATTATTTCTCTTCCCATACATCTGAATCGGACGCTCGTGTTGTGTGTGTGTGTGTGTGTGTGTGTGTGTGTTTCTATAAAATGTTTTCCTCCGGAGTTGACTTTGTGATTTAGGGGACTGGAGGCTGAGGGGTAGGAGGAGGAGGAGGAGGAGGAGGGGGGGGCTGTTGGGAGTTTGGGGGCTACTCGGCTTTAACGGCCCAGCTCAGGAGTTACTGATCACTATTGTCTATAAAAGGTCAAGAGTGAGGGACGGCAGGACGAGAGAGAGAGAGGGTGAGAGAGAGAAGGGGGTGTCTTACGATTGAGAAAGGTGAAAGCGGATATCTTAAGACACATGGCCTCGAGTCATAAGACCTTCAGGGACACCAGTGCACAGGATGGATGGAGGAGGGTGTGTGTGTTTGTGTGTGTGTGTGCGTTGGTGGGTGGTTGCTTTGCTGGCTTCTTCTGCTTGAAACCAATTAAACAGAGGTTTGTTTTTGCGTGATGAAACATTAGCAGAGGCAACAATTCATGAGTCAAAGCATTCCGCGCGCACACTCGGCCACATGAGCCCCTCGCTGCCCAAGGACGTAACTCTTAATCCTTTTAAAACGCGCTGCAATATTGTCAGCTATATATAGAGACCTTCTCTGTTTGCCTCGGCTCCTCTCTGGGGGCGTCGGTGTGTGTGTGTGTGTGTGTGTGTGTGTGTGTGTGTGTGAGGGAGAGATTATAGACAGGCCATGCTCCCTCTTCATTTATTGATTAATCCGGTTTGTTAGCTGTGTTTTGTTGTAATGGAGTGTGAGCCTGGTTAGGAGTTACGTATTGTAATATTCTCTGCAGTACGAATTATTCGAACACATAATAAGTTCGAAACTGATACGAATAGGATGAGCACTGTTTTTTTTTTTTGTTTTTTTTAATTTGCCTGAAAGATTCACAGGCCATGGCCGGAGATGTGCTTCAGAACTGGGGAAAAAACAAACATAATAAAAATGTTGCACAAGTGATAGGTTTTTATTTTTATGCGAGAGTGTGTGTGTGTGTGTGTGTGTGTGTGTGTGTGTGTGCGTGTGCTGAAGCTTGTAGGACAAAGAAATCCTATGAACATGAGCATGAACATGCAGTCACAGCATTCATTCCATCCTCAGTAACATCCTGGTCAGTGTCTCGCTCGCTGCTTTAAAATAATTCACTTTTTTGTTTGTATTTAAAGAAACAGGACCAACTTTTGCCTCAAAATCCACTACGTACTGTATATGTACGCTTTTTCCACCAGAATAAACAGATTACATCACACCTTAACTACACCATACACTGTGCGCAAAACAAATAAAGATAAAATTTATATAAACATAGTATCAAAAATAAATAAGCAAAAATAAATAGCTATAAAAAGAGTGTACTGTTGTCAAGTTCAGATCCAACGTAGAGCATGAACAACATTTCATTTCAACAACTTGAACAATTTTCAAACAACATGGTTTTGCATTAAACAGGCTAGAGTCTCGCACCTCTCAGAGCCGGCCAGAGCGCGCGCCGCTGTTTTGAATGTCACATGATCTGACTGGTGTCTTCTGATTGGTGCTGTGAGCGTAGCGCCTGAAGGGAAGTGGCCTTCAGGTACAGGTACAGATAGTGTCGCTGCTTTACACCCAGTATTCTCCGCTTGGCATGTGCAAAAGGTCGACGTATATCCGAGATATTAACTGGAGAAATGTTGAATTATTAATTATTATTAAATGATGGAACGTGTCAGTGTGTGGGTGTGGTTGTTTGTGTGCGTGCGTGTGTGTATGCGGGGGCTCTCAGCATGAGGAAGAGAATTTAATTCAATAAATTATAGCGCCTCTTTACGTGTTTACCGCATGCTCTTGTCATATTCTGGTCGTAATTTTAAACAGGATGCCGTTTTACGGTTTGCATGGACAAAAAAGGCCGTAAGGACATGCCGTAAGAATGCAGAATAAAGGATGATGAATCACCACACACACACACACACACCATCTTTTTTTTCAATTTGGTTTGGCCCATATTGTGTAATTATCATAACTGTATCAGTGAGGCACAGGAGCAGGAGGAGGAGGAGGGTGAATATGAGCCTCATGGCCATGCAGGCAATAATGTCGAGGCTGTGCAGGATGTATATATATACAGTGAGAGAGAGAGAGAGAGAGGGAGAGTGTGTGTGTGTGTGTGTGTGTGTGTGTGTGTGAGCCACAAGCTCAAGCCCAGCACTCAGCCTTGGCTGCACACACGAGCAGCTCGACCCTCTCGGCTCCCCTAATAAATTATTAACTCCAACTGACAAATACAGTTACGGAGCCCGGGCGCAGATCTGTTGCATTTTCTAACAAGATTGCTGTAGACACATGTTACAGGAGGATGGAGTCAGCTCCTCTCTCTCTCTCTCTTTCTCTCTCACACTCTCATGCCTCAGCAGTTTGACTGATGGCTGGAGACTGGAGGAAAAGTGCCTAAGAGACTGAATATTTTAGAGGTAAAATAATACCACTTGATTTAGTGTGTAATACAAAAGAAGTGCTTTGTTTCACTTGCAATCCACTGAAGAAACGCCGGGTGCTTTGGATCCATGAATAAAAAATGGTGGCAGAATCGCTTACTGTGCGCTTTTTTTTTCCCCTCGTGTTCCTAAACTTTGCCCTGAATTCTGATTTTCCCCTTTCATCAAGTAAAGAAAAACAGTTTTGTTAAATCTGTGGTTTAAGAAATCCAAAGTGCTCCCATTCAGATTCAGATTCAGGATCAGGATCAGGATCGGGTCTGCTCCTCCACCTCCACCTCCTCCTCCTCCTCCATCAGCCTCCTGCTCGCTGTCCATGTTAACGGACACATGCCATGTTTACACAGCTGTTATAGTGTGTTTGATTAACTTCCACAGCCGTCTATTGTCCGAGTGCGCTCGTCTCACGATTGTGTGGATGCGTACGATCATCACAGACGCTTGTATTGTTCTGGGCTGCGAGCTGCTCTAATTAATGAACCGCATTTAATGATTCATATTGAGAGCGCTGGTCGGTTTAAGTGCTCACTCGAGTGTGTGTGTGTGTAAATGGATGGCGCATTTTCTAATGAAGCAGTTGTTCTTTTTCCAGAAGGGGTCAAAAGATGGGTGTAGGCAGTCACAGACAGAGGTAGACAGGCATAGATAAGGGTTGATGGGGATTGATGGCTGTAGATAAGGTGTCGGGTCGTAGATGGCCGTAGATTGGAGTCGATGGGTAGACGAGGTGTAGTTGGATGTAGATGAGGGGTAGATGGAAATAGGTGGGTGTAAACGGCAGAAGATGGTCGGAGATTAGATTAGACGGGGCAGATGGGGTGTAGTTGGAAGTAGACAAGGGGTAGATGGAATTAGATGGGTGTAAAAGGCAGTATCTGGACATAGATTGGATTAGATTTGTAGATAGGGTGTCGTTGGACGTAGACAAGGGGTGGATGGAAAAAGATGGGTGTAGACAGCGGTAGATGGTTAGAGATTGGATTAGACAGGGTAGATGGGATGGAGTTGTATGGCGACAATGGTAGATGGTGATAGACAGGCATATACAGAAGTAGATGGATGTAGACAAGGGGTAGCTGGTGGTAGATGGTCGTAGACTAGGGGTAGATGGCGGAAATGGGATTAATTGTTGGGTACGAATGGGGTACACAGGGTAGACAAATAGTAGTTTGGGTAGATAGGGTTAAACATGAGGTAGATGTGCGGTTCACAGGGCAGACAAAGGGAAGTAGACGAGGGATAGACAGAGTAAGAAGGGGGTATCTGGGTGATAGATGGGGGTACAGTGAGCTTAGAAGGGCAAACGAAGATAGATGGGCACAGACAAGATGTAGACGCCAGTAAATGGGAGGAAAGGAGGCAGTAGGAGATGTTAGACGGTGGTAGATGGGTGGTAAATTTTGGTAGATGGGTAAGCAGAGATAGATAGGGTAAACAGATAGAGGGAAGGTGGACAGATGCAGGAACAGATTAACGTCGCCATGTCCGTCTGATTTGTTTTCACCCCCCTGATGGACTCCATGCTGTAAAACTTGGCAGAGCTGGGAGATAGAGTTCTGGAGGCACCTTGTGCTGCCTTCATTACCCTGGCCTGCCTCGGTTTCATCTCCCAGCGGGCAAAAAGAAGACATTAGCGCACAGTGGAGGGAACCTTGACCTCTAATTCCCATGCCCTCTGGTTCCGGTGCCAACTCGACCAACAGCTTTTTTTATTTCACTTCACCTCTCCACATCTTGCTCACTTCGTAGCGCAGCGTAGCCCTCCCCTGGCTAATAGTTAGCGGTGTGTGTAGAGTCCTGAGGTGCTGTTTAATTGCTGGATATCCAGCATAGATAAACCGCACAGAGCAGACGCAGGGAAAGGGGGATTAGGAGTAAACACGTGCTGGCTGCTTCTCAGCACTTCAGATCAGTAGGAAAGCCTTATGATACAGTTATTTATACCAAGAGCTTAATTAGATTAGCACCCTCCGTATTAATTTCCCCCATTGTACAAAACAGCGTGTGTGCGGCTGTGTATTAATTGTCGGGGAGCTCGATGCGCTCACAGACAAGCGGCGCTCGCAAAATTTCAACCAAACCTTTTTATCATTTCTCTTCCCTCATACCTGGTGCGTGAGCAGCATCACTGACTTTTCTGTTGCTCGTTAATTTGAGTAATTTTATTCATGTGAGAGCGAAATAGTGCAGTAGTAAAAGCTTTGGTAATTTGTAGAGGATGAAAATGAAGTTAATTTGAGAAAAACAGCACAGTTGGAATTTTATGTCTAGCATGATGAGTTGTTAAAACCAGTTAATTAACTGGTTGTGGAAAGTAAATTTTGCTTCACTGAGCTTGTGATTTATGCTTACAACTGAGGAAAAAGCAACAAAAAACAATATTAAAGGTGTCTCCAGTAATGCGAGCCATGTTTTCTGGATGTTTATTGACTCATTATCATGGACGAAGGAAAAGAAACCCAGTTTTGGTTTCCCTCTGTAGAACCAGAGCTTGTTATACTGCATAACCTTCTTAGTGTGTTAACTGGAGGATTGGACCCACCCTGAGATGTTTCTGGGCTGTTTACATTAAATAAAGGATTAAATAGAAAGCGTGGTTCAGTCCTAGGGCTTAGGAAAGGATCTTTGCGAACCTCAAGAACATGTGATGTAAAAATATGAAAATGATGAATGAATTAAGGATTTTGGGAGTTCTGTGCAGATGTTCTGACCTTCCCTCTCCTCTTTCTGTCTGCTTTTCTTTCCATGTCTGTGCAGAATCATGTCTTCCAAACAAGCCACCTCTCCGTTTGCCTCGGGTGCGGATGTCGGTGAGGACGGAGCAGGTCAGGAGCGCCTGGTTTGGGAGAAGGACGAAGGCACGGAGCCGCTTGCAGTGCCGCAGCTGCCGATTCACAACCTGCTGCACGGAAAGATGCACGGCGAGGAACTGCCTCCCGTCAGCAGCAGCGTGCCGCCTGAATCCGACTGGGACAGCCTGGTGTCGGCCCAGCAGCGCATGGTGAGAAACACACACACACACACACACACACTTATTCTGGTGCCAGGAAGTGGGTACAGTGTTTAGCACAGGCCATTTACATTCATAAGACTTGGTAAAGTTCTTACTAAATGAGCGATGGATAAAATATGGGCTTGCGCTTGGGCTCCGCGGCGTGTTCTGTAAAGCCGAGGTTCTGTTCCATTGGCCCAGTTATTATTTACAGAGTAAAGCACTCGGTGTGGTGCTATTCCAGTACTGCAATGAAGCGGAGCTACTGTTACGGTTACAACCCTGACACTGATTATTCTTTCAGTTCTTTCGATTAAACAACGACACTCGTCACGTTACTAAAGAAACTAAACAAAGCACAGAATGTTAGTTCTGATTGGCTGGATATTGTATTGTTTGTATGTATTGCCTCTCCTTTTTTACAGCCTGCTGATGCTCTAGAGATCGGAATGAAATAAATAAAATGACACCAAAAACATGACTTTAAAAAATCACTTACTGCACCTTTAATTCACTTTAATTCTCAGAATAAATGTCTGTAACAGAAACATGAACAGATTCATGAGAAATTTGAGAATTTTGGCCCTTCATATTGAAAACTTTTGTCCCAAATGTGACGGTTGGTGCTACTCCACCGTCTTGGCTGGAAAAGGCAGTTAATTTTAGCGACACACGGTGTTGTCTAGTCCCTCCGTCACGTATACAATACACGCGTATGCATCCGCTAAACACTGCGTCCCAGCTGAGATGGATTTTTGTCCCAAGGACACAGCACAAGTGTAACAGGGTGTCCCTCTGGAGACTTCTGGAAAGAAGACTTTCGCCAAATGTTTGGCTTTGAAGTCTAAAGCCATCCGCAAGTGGCTCGAGATCCCTCGCGGAGTGAAGAAGTCGCAGAGAGCGAAGTATTGAATTACATTTCACGTCAGAGAGATTTTGCGAATCTATAAATAGGGAGACAATGAGAGAGAGTAGGAGAAGGAGTCCTTGAGTCCATGTGTGTGTGTGTGCGTGTGTGTGTGGACTCGGTCTCTATGGCTTCTCTCTATTGGACACAGGCACTTGAGGAGTCTCTGACAGGCCCTCATTGTTTACTGCTTAGAAAAGGAAATTTGTCTCCTCCTCTCTTACTGCTGACCCAAAATCCCCTTAATCTGGAGCAGAACACAACCGAAGAACTGACCCAGAACTAAACAGAACCGGAGTGTCAACATTTTTCTAATTATTCTCCTATAACAGTAACTCTATAACAGTATAGTATTTCTCTTACATCGCAGGTATTTGCCAACGTTGCAGTTTTCATTTATTAAAGGAACGCCACGTCCTGTAATACAGCGGTGTTGAAATCTGGACTCTGATTGGTCAGAAGATTGGTGTTGATTAATTTTCTTTAGCAGCAGCTTTAACAGTAGTGACAGTAGTTCATGTTAATGCGCTCGTTCTGATACGTTACTGTTTCTATAGTAACAGCTCATTCACAGGGACTCGACACTGATAATAAATACAATTTATAGAACAGTTTGGTAAATTTAGCGTTTATGGAAGGAGTCTCCAGCGTCAGCACTTTGTTACAGTCAGAAGTAAAGCTGTAACATTCATTTTTCTGACGTCTTCAGGACAGAGGAGTTACACTTTGCCGCTTTTGTCTTCAAAAGAGAGCCAAAATAAATCATCAGATTAGTGTCATATAAGAGGAATAAAACACTTCATGACCTGTTACAGGAAAATAATCAGCTGCAGGGTGCCAACAGAAACTCTGCTTCATCACACCACACACAGCCACGTAGTTCTGGGTGGTCTCTCCTCTCTCTCTCTCCTCTCTCTCTCTTTCTCTCTCTCTCTCTCTCTCCTCTCTCTCTCCTCTCTCTCTCTCTCTCTCTCTCTCTCTCTCTCTCTCTCTCTCCCTCTCTC
>JAQQZR010000007.1:22870262-22885087 GCA_030068235.1 Notoglanidium macrostoma
CTCTCTCTCTCTCTCTCTCTCTCTCTCTCTCTCTCCTCTCTCTCTCTTTCTCTCTCTCTCTCTCTCTCTTTCTCTCTCTCTCTCTCTCTCTCTCCTCTCTCTCTCTCTCTCTCTCTCTCCTCTCTCTCCTCTCTCTCTCTCTCTCTCTCTCCTCTCTCTCTCGCTCTCTCTCTCTCTCTCTCTCTCTCTCTCAGGTAAACGCAGGGTGTTGCTCAGGTGCTGGATGTTACAGCATGCGTAGTTGGATTAACGAGAGCTTTTGTGTGATCGGTGTAATTAGGAAAGGCATTATAAAGATGTAAGGAATTTTAAGGAATCGTCTCGGGCTCAAGCCGATTCTCTCTTCATGTAGCGAGGGGAAATTAATTGTGGGAAATCGATTTGATTTTGGAGAGTGTTTTTCATTTGCAAATCTTGGATTCCTTTTTTTTTAACAACAAAGCCGGAGGGTGGTTTAGGAGAATTGTTTTTGTTGTGGTGAGAGGAACAGGTGTCGTGCTGTAAAAGAGAAGCAACGTGTTGGGTGGAGACGGTTTGGATGACGGCAGGAGTGTGAGCAGGAGATAAAAATGAAAAGAGAAAGGTGTGTGCATGCATAGACTCCTGTGATGACCTGTGTGTAAAACCCCGCGCCGGCCGATTGCTCTGAATGATCTGCTGCATAATCACCCCGCCCTCTTGCCCCCGTGCACTCTTGCCCTGTTGTCCGTCTGTGCCCGGGGCACCACGCTGCACGGAGACCGGCTGCTCCGCGTGCACATCTGCTAACCTCTCGCCGCTCTCGGCTCTTCACATTCCTGCATATTTTCAGGGATTAAGCAGCTCCGTATACAGTACGATGGAGCAATCCCGTGCTCTTCTTGGACCCATCCCAGAATTCCTTCCTCCGAGTTCCTCTGCCCCTCATCAATCACAAGCTGCCAACGTTTCACAATGCCATTCCGGGAGGAGCCGGAATGGCCTGCTTTAGTTTTATAAGCGCTTTTTTTTTTAATCTCTCATCACGCTTTAATCTCAGACTGACACAATGGTTTCTTCTTCACTTTAAATTTAAACTGTTTTGTGAGTGTTTGGATCTCAGACAAGAGCTCAGTTAACCACTAAACCACACGCAGGTGGGATCGCAAAACAACAGCAGCTCCAGACAGGGCTCAGATTTACGAGCGCCCGCAGGGTTCAGTGTAAAAGCAGCCAGCCGCCGGAGGGACCGGCAAACCGCTCGGTGCTCCAACTCCGACTCGAACAACACCTTAGCATGGAATTGCAGAACCGCAGAGAAGAAAGACAGGAGAATATATTTGCATTATCCTTAAATGTAAGATCTAATGATTTTGTGATTATCTCGTGACAGCGTTTCAACCATCCAGAAATGGTTGCTGTTCCTCTTCCCCTGTGGCATCTGGGAAAACACTCAGAAACAGATTTGCGGCCTAAACAATCTCCTCTCCCCTCTGCTGCTCTTTCTTTTTCTCCTTTAGGAGTCTGACAGCAATAAAGTATGTTCCCTCTACTCCTTCCGGAATAACTCTACCTCTCCGCACAAGCCGGAGGAGGGGGCACGGGAGCGAGGTGACCTGCTGGGAGCCTCCGCCTTCGGAACGCCGGAGCGCCGCAAAGGGAGCCTGGCTGACGTGGTGGACACGCTGAAGCAGAAGAAGCTGGAGGAGATGACAAAGACAGAGCAAGATGGTATGGAAGGCTGCGACGTGTGTGTGTGTGTGTGTGTGTGAGAGAGAGTGTAAGTGCATGCATGTGGACATCTGTGTTTGTACATGTTCATGCACAAGTGCTTTATTCATGGCTTTAGCGAGAGCCCACAAGCTGTGCATGGACTGCTTCAGGCATATATCAGCGTCCTTTTCTCTCACTGCGACTATATTCTCATTTTCAAACACACTTCATCTTCTGTACACACACACACACACACACACACACATGCACAAGGCACACACTCAAACCTGGGAGGACTGACGTGGCCATGTTTCCAGTTTGTTCTGAACGAGCTCCAGTGTGACAAAGAGTGGGTGGCACTACACCTCGGGCTTAAGTGTGGTCCTCGCGCCGCTCCAAGCCAAACTCTCAGACCGTAAAACACACGCCAGCGACCCGACGCCAGGAACATTACCTTTTTATTCTTCAGCACAGACGACAGCATTCATTCCGCAAAATTCAGCTCAATCGCTAACCAAAATAAGTCCCCCTTATTCCCCCCCTCCTCCTCTCGCTCTCTCTTCAGCGCGACTCTTTCTTCGCTCCCTGATACGTAATCTGTACAAGAGACTTCGCTTCATTAAACAGAAATATTTGTATAATAAACTCTTAAATCTGCCGTTTACACCACTGTTTTTCATAATGCATTGTTACATATTTTTCATATACAAGAAATGACTTAAAAACTACAAAAGAATTTTCTCTACACCATAATGAATATGTATGAATATGCAAATTAGGAAACGCGCCACAAACATCACTATCTATACATTTTTATTTAAATCAGCAATTCTGCTGTGATTAATTGTGATTCATAACAGCAGGAAAGCATCAAAAAAGACATTGCCATAATATCAACAACAACAACAACAACAACAACAATTTAATAAATATTTATCACTAATTAGCTAGCTTGCCATGCTTAGCCTTTTGCTAAAAGTTTTTGCATTCCGCGTTGTCATTTAAAAAAAAAAAACATCTTAGGATTATCTGTGCACCTTTACCATGATTAAAATGCGAAAGTCTATAAATATGCATGATATGCAAATTAGAAAACGCCCCCTTTCATCCTGCCATCCCTAATAGTCTAATATCGCTACTGATACACAAGAGAGAAGATCTAGATGTATATCATATTTTTCTCTGTGATTAATTGAATATGAGGCTAACTTGTCAGAAATGGTGTCAATAAAAACAACAATTTATAAAATTCATCTCTAACGTTAATAAATAAATTCGCTAATTTAATATGCGCTGTATATTCATGAAAGTCATTTTGTACATATCATTCTTCTAATAAATTATGTATAACTATTATAAAAAAATTATATCTTCTAATAAATCACATATCAGATAGAAAGTGTATCATACATGATGTTTTCATTATTATTATTATTATTATTATTATTATTATTATTATTAGTGATTTTTTTAAATGTATTTTTACATTTTGCTGCCATATTTGTACAAAAATAAAATTTAAAGTGTATCTCAGGCTTTGGTGCAGGCACAATATTATTATATTATATTACATTAATAATAATAATTATTATTATTATTATTTCAGTTCCCGGCATTAGAAGCTAAACCAACATGTCGCTCGGGAGCCAGGAGGATGTCGGAAAAACAAATATTAAGAATAGTTGCTTTAATAGTGCCTCTACTCTTAATTAGAAATAAGTAAGACTGAGTAAAACCAAACACACACACACACACACACACACACACACACACACACACACACACACACACACACACACAAGGCTTCTCCCAAGGGACACACTCGACTCATTGGAGCGTCTGGGGAACACTTCATCATACGAATAAATTAGACCTTAATTCAACTAAAATCATTTTTTCGTCTCTAACTTTTCACCCTGTTTTCTTCTCTCAGTCTTGGCCATAATTTCCTCCTAGTTGCCGGTGGCCTTGTTCAGTCTGGCAAAGGTGGAAAAAATATTTTCAGCAACCCGCTTTAATAAGCAGCGTCCGTCTACGGCTGTCTGTTATTCCCCAACATGTCATTTTCTTATTTGGAATCGATTTGCGAGGTCGTGCATTTTCATAAAGATTTATTACTCTGCATCTCATCGCTATTGTAAACCATGATCCGAATTAGAGCACAGAAAATTATTATCGGTGAGTAAATTGCGCAGATATCATTTATGCATCGCTATTCCTTTTATCCCCAGTTCTGAAGACTCGTCGACGCGATTTCCCCCGGCTCGTGTCCGTGATTAACCACGTTCAACTGGAAGTTCTCGTCAGTGTAAAGGTCTCGTCTCATCACGCGCATTAGCCCCTGTTCTCGTTTTAATGCCGCCACGGCCTTATGCTAATGAGTCCCAGCTGGTACGGCCGGTTCTCGCAGAAATCGAAGTGGTCAAGTGCGGCTTGTAATCTTGAAGGCCGTATGTTTAGTGCGCTGAGGAGAGGGTGCTTCAGCTTCTAGTGTACAGCTGTGGTAATCTGGACTTAATGGAGACGGAGACGGACGCGGCCTCGAGCCGTGATCACTTGCACTACAGGAAATAAACTTGAAGAAATTAGTTCCTGGACTTGTGTGAGACAAAGGGTTTCACAAACGCACGGTGTGGAACTGTTAGAACGCAGAGCTTCGGTGACCTTAAGGTTGGCTGGGTGAAGCTTCCTGAGTGCGCTGATTGCTCATCGTGTCTACTTTTTTCGAGTGTGCTAGGCAGCTGTGTGTGTGTGTGTGTGTGCGTGCGTGCATGAGTTAACCCTTTCATTTGTGACTCCAAAAGTAGTCCCTGTCTTTGTGTCGTGACAGATAGGCTGGGCTAAAAGGCTAAAAACATCACTTAGCTTAGCTTAACTTAACTTACAGCCAGATGACACGAAGGCACGGAGAACAACTGTTGCAGCTTTGTCTTCAGGACTAAATTCGAACCATCTGTCCGCTCATTGTAACTCACTGTAATTTGCTTGTTCTCATGTCCTGTTCAGGAGGTCACGCAGCCTGAGAACATTAGTTCGGATCTTAATACTTTCCTTTTAAGCGTCCTGTTTGTGATGTTCCACTAAATATCACGGTATCATTAAGTACCATTTAAGGTGGTGCAGTTGGTCGATACGACATTACTTCGCTTCTCTTTCTCTCTCGCACACACACTTAATTAAATGTGTATGGCGAGCCCGAGAGTCGACCGCTCTCAAATTCAATCAGGTCTATTAGAACTGGCCGGCGAGGAAGTCGGCCCCGCATCGTCATCTCGCCGCTGCCTTCTCTGAACCCGGCCCGTCCCCTGGCCAATCGCCTCCATCCCTCGTTCACTCCCTCCCCACCACCACCTCCTTTTTTTTTCATCCTGCCGTCCCTCCACTCGTCTAACAGGTCCTTAAAGTGCTTTAAGTGCTTGTGACCGCTCTAATGAATGAAAATGTCCTCCCCAGGCCCGGAGGACTGCATTAAGCTGAATAGTCACCTTCACTGTAAAAGCTCCTCCAGGGCCAGTCGGGCCTAACGATTGTGTCTGGCGCTTATTTACCGGCTATTGTAAAATGCATTATTTATGGAGAACTCTCTAGACGACACTTGTCAAAGAGTTAAAAATGTCAAGCGTAAGTAGGGAAAGAAAACAGAGAGGAGGGGGCCGGTTTAGAGGAAATAAACTAACATGGAGCGTAGGGAAGGAAAAAGAAATGAGCATCCATTACAGATTGAAGGTGACCTTGAGCAGGGTTCATAAGCAGTTTAAGCTAGCTTTATGTAATGCACTGAAGTAATAATCAATACGATTTAATACGGATACACACACCCTGCTCTTGTCCGTACTTCTGCAGTCTGTAAACTCTTTTGTTTTCCGGTTAAACAACAAAAACCAGCCACGAATGGGATCGATTATATTTACGAACATGAGAATATGAAGCGGCATGCTCAGACACGGCTCCTGCTCCCCGTCTCTCCGCGCTTGCTCAACACAATGCCACTGTGTATTGTTTTGGTTTTTTTCTTCTTCTTGTGTCAGCACAGCACAGCACAGCCATGCCTCATTCGCTCTGAAGCGCCAGCGGAATTTCTGACAATGCACTCGAGCCGTGCAGTTTAAATTTTTCCAGTCCCACAGTAGTTTGGACGGCAGCGAGGATCTCGGAGAGTCAGACTGGGTCTAGTTAAGGAAGCCCGCAGCTTTTCCTAGTCTGGGCATCGGAGAGCGTCGGTCTCTGCCAACTTAGTCAGCAGTCTTGTTCTGGCAGGATTGCCTGCCCGTGGCTCCTGGTAAAAGCTCGTTAGCGGCTAATCCGGTGCTTACAGCTGTGCCTGTGTGAAGACCAGGGTTACACGTTTCCAATGATACGTGGCGGAGGTTCACGCTGAGGTGGAAAGAGGGACGAGGCACTCATTTCTGATTAAGCGTAACACTTTGAAATATGTCAAATGTGCACAGATCCTGAGTGCCAAAATGTAGGACGAGACAAATAACGCATTCAGTGTTGAGTTTTTTGCACTGATCCTGTTTAAAATGATCATATAAAATCAGTAATATTCGACCACGCACTTACACTTCTGCTGGTCGCTTCGTGCAATATGCCACCCGGTCTGTTCTCTTATAAACAGCAATTATAGGAAAATAATCAACAGTGGCGTCGGGGTGGATTCAGCGACGCTGCCGTGACCAATCCGAAGTGTTTTATTCCTCTTATACCCCAGCAATTTGCTTTTTTATTGTTCTCAATCGTTTTAATTGAAGTATTTCGCGACATACTTTTTACTGACTGTTTCGTAACGCTGACACTGGAGACTCCTTCCACAAACATGTTACAGACAGTTATCAATAATAACACGCTTTTGAATCCCCAACACTAACGTATTCGAATGAGCGCGTTAATATAAACCGGTGAATTGCAGCCGCTTTAGAAAAGATTAATCAACACCTCCGGACCAATCAGATTCCAGGATTCAACAGCGCTGTGCCGTGAATGAAATTAAGACAGATAAAGCCTTGTTTTATTATGTGTCCTGAAACACTGTCCGGGTCTCGCAGGACGAGATCCCTTGCGTCAGCGTTCTTCGGCAGTTGTTCTGTCCGGCATTCTCCTCTCGCTTTTCGGCCGTAAAGTGAAAGGACAGGGTCGCGTCCCACTTTTAGCGTGTGTGGGAAAATCATGCCAAGCGCATTTCAGAGACAACAGGTGGAGAGTGGCGGCCCTGTCGAGGAGCGAGTGAATTACGCCACCCCGGGTGACCCGTGTGACAGGAGGAACAGTTGCTGCTGTGGCCTGGGTGAAGGTTTTCTCTGTGCGCGGTAACCATAGCTCCTCCGAGGGGGTGCGAGGAAGACGATGGGAAGACGCTGGAGAATAGAGACACGGCCGCTCTCTGTACACCTGGAGCTTTGTGCATTGAGTCAAACGTAATGAGTTTAGCAGGAAGGAGGGGTTCCTGTGCGGTGGATGCGGCCCACGCGAGGCCGCCTCTCTGGGGTGCCAGAGATATTTGCGGTAACCCCCCTGCTGGAGTTCGGCTAATTCTGAAGCAGGTGAGCTGCAATTGCAGCTGTGTACATGGGTCTACGTGACCTCTCCCCTCCAGTGCTCCAGTCATCTGGAATATTCCGCTCTGCGGGTCTGTCGCGGCTCGCCGTGGAGATATTCATCCGTCGCTGGGTGCGGGGGAAAAAGTGTGCGTGCACTTCAGCCGTGCGAATGCAAGTTTCATTTGTGTAGTACACAAAGCAGAGAACAGATTTACAGATTCAAAGAAATCCAGATGTAGATTAAATCCCTAATGAGGAAGAAAGCTTGAGAGGAAGCGAAGTATGTCCATGTATGTCACGGGCCATGTGATGTGAAGAAGCGCCTCACGACTGCTGCCTTTTTGTTAATAATCCACACTCCTACTCATGGCACGATTTCAACCAGATTGTCGAGAGATGTGGGGATTGGTGGTCTCGGGGCAGAAAGCCGTTTTCCCGTGTGTCATTTAGGTTGCATTTTTATGACCCCTTTGAAAAGGCTTCAGTTGAAATAATGGAGCGGAGGAGTGAGAGCTCTCAGCTCTCCCTCTCTCGCCCTCGCCCTCTCTCTCCCTCCTGCCTCCTTGTCATCTGCCTCTGGGTTTATTCCACCTAATTAATAGGAATCTTTGTTGTAATGATCCGTGGCACTGGCCCCCTTGACTCGATGCATATGCAATGAAGTCGAGGCCCCTCTTTAATTCCTTGGCCGGTCGCCGGAGTGAACCTGAATATTTGGAGGCGCTCTTCAAATGCATCTCTCCGTCCACCAGCACTGGCCGAACATCAGTCAGCCTCTTTTCCTCTCTCATCTTCTCTCTCTCTGCTTCCTTTAATAGGGTTGGCCCGCTGCTGTCCACCTTTGACTCGCGCTGCTTGTCTGAATAAAAGTGCCTGCATTAGATTAGTGTATGTGTGTGTAGTGCGAGTGTGTGTGTTTGTGTTTGTGTAAGTGCTGGTGTCAGTGTGCGTTAGTGACGAGGAGTGTTTGAAGGTGTGTATCCGTTCAGGAACCTGGCTTGTCACTTTTATTCGACCGAGACCGACGAGACGCACACTGGAATAGCTTGTTAGGCCTCGTCTTGATCAAAAGCCGCTCTCTGGTCTCTGGTCAACGTTCATGTCAGTCTGTGAAGCAGACAGTAAATAGACTTCTGCTTCTGGTAAAGGGGAAAAGAGTGGATCTGGCAGTTTGTCATGCTGTGAAAAAACACAAGCAATTCTGACGAGAAGAGGCAGCTCTCTCCCTGACACCTCGCTCCAGGAAAATAAAGGTTCGGTCATCTTCTTCCTGCAGTAAGGAACTTAGGACACTTTCACCCGATTGCTCCGAATCGGAATCAGAGAAAGATTGATTCTATTGATTCATTTGCTGTTCGGTTTCATCAAAAGAAAATCATGTATTTTTGTCTGATTTGAATTCAGAGACTGATAGGTTTGAAACGTCTTACTAAGGGAAGTGAATGAGGGATTTATTGATTTATTTTTCTTAGTCTGAATCCAAATCAGGTCAAATGGATTCATTTGATTCGTTTGCTACTTGGTTCGGTGTTGTCTGGGGTGTGTAAAGGTGCGTACAGAGCCAAGAACCTCCTTGCGAAAAACTTTTGTTCATTGGTCAGAAATATGATGATGGGACTAAGTTAAAGAAACCGTTACGAAGTTTACAACAGAAATGGCAAAATTACCTGAGCACAGAGGACACGGATGGTCATTTGATTCACTTCCTGCAGGTGAGTCGATTCAGAATTGAATCACTTTACCACAAGGAAGTGAGCCAGTCTAGATTCAGAGTTGATTGCTGTGTTTTTGGCTTCTAAACAAACTTCATCAAAGAGGAAAACGTACCGGGGTTCGATTTGGTGTAAACGCAGCGTATGTGAAAGCGCCGCTGCGTCCTGTGGACAGAACCACGAGGCTTTAATCTCCCTGTCTCCCCCCCTTTGGTAACTCAGCAGGGCCTCCAAACCCAGAATCCCCTGCTCTAAATAGAGCACTTCGCCTTTGCGGATGACAAAAGAGGCAGCTGCTCCTGCCTCAATGTGCCATTCTTTGAGGCCCTATCGCCTTCCCGCACCGACTCGGGTTGCCATTAGTCGACAGTAGCAACTGCTCAGGAGCATTCCAGGAGCCATCTTCCCTCTCCAGCTCAGCTGTTGACTCGGTCGCCCCCCCCACACCCCCGCCTCGTCGACCCCTCTCGTACAGGAAGGCAGCACAACGCCTCCATTGTGCCTCCTCCCTTCCCAAGGCTCTGTCATGAAGCTAGAGCTATCCAGATAGGAGGAAGCAGGACGCAGCCAGGAGCCTGAACAGAGCCCTGTTTGTCCCCCTCCCTCGCCGTAGGTGCTTCTGCTCCTCAGCTGCGGCTGACAGGACTCTCGCAGAGCGCTCCACACCGCCGCTTAAACCCACGACCAGACGAGCAGGGGTTAAACTCAGCTGTGAGGCAGATACAGATACACAGATACACAGACAGATACCCTATTCCAACAGTACTGAGATCAAGAACCGGGACCTGCGCTTTTCCACCAGACAGTACAGGTTCCTGAGCCATCTCTGGAGCTAATGATGACGTCATTACCCATGTAATGCTAGTTTTAAAACCCCCCAACGAATAATCTATTACATTTTCAATTATATAATCAATTCTTTATTAAAACCTATAGTATCTATTATAGTAAACACTACACTAGTATTCCATCCATCCATCCATCCATCCATCCATCCATTATCTATACCGCTTTATCCGTCTGGGTCTCGGGGAAGCTGGAGCCAATCCCAGCATCTTCGGGCGAGAGGCGTACACTACTATTCCAAATCAAAATTACTATTGCTATTAAAACGAAACCTGCGGCTCTATTTTCACTTATGATTTAGTGAATTTTAGGAAACAGTGCTAGCATTTTTCAAAATGGCGGGTAATCTTTCTCTCTTTTTTCTTTCTGTTCATTCAGTCGTTCACTCTTTTTTCTTTCTTTTTCTTTTTCTCTCATCTTCTCAATTGCTACTAATAATACAGAGATTACTCATGTTAAAAGTTCTTTCTTTCTTTCTTTCTTTCTTTCTTCCTTTCTCTCGCCTTATTTTTGTTAGAGTGGCACTTGTAGCTTCACCCACAGGTTCCTGTTTGGTTCTCTTGGCACCCTCGTGTGATGTTCAGTTTGATGTGCGATGATGGATTTCTTCATTCCAGCAGAAAGCAGTCATCGTTTTATTTAGAACGAGATGTGGAACGTCTTCAGGATGTTGCTCAGTGGCTACGGCTTTGGGCCTCTGCTCAGAAGGTCATGGTTCTGATGAGCTACGGTTCGGTTCCTGAGCAGTATCCTCGGTTGTTTCTGACTCAGGGGATAAAATCAGCATCCAAACGAGCAGATATCTGACTTTCAGAGTGACCTGAGTGACGAGGCAGCTCCAGAGAGCTTCTGAGAGAGTCCTGAAGGCCAGCAGCAGGTTGCTGGGTTCCACAGTGGACGGAGGGTTTTTAATTAGCTGCTGTTTTATGTGACCCCTCAGTGTTTGAAATAGCACAGCGAATCAGGGGGAATGCTGACACGCAGGAACTGCGCCCCATTAACGAGCCCTAAATCTGTCATTGTGGAACGGCAGCTCCCCGTATGGAATTAGCGCCAGCCTTTCTGTAGATTAAACGCAGAGAGATTAAGAATTAGCCCTTACATCACACACACACACACACGTATCAAGCTACTTGGGTCAAGCTCACAAGTATTTTCCACAAAATACCAGACAAAAGTGACAAGAGTCATCTGACTGGTTTCAAAATAGTAACACAGTACAGACATTAGTAACACACAAACACACACGCACGCACGCACTCACACACATCTTTCTTGTTGATCTTTATAGCTGGTTTCCTTGATTCTTTCTGGTTTTTAGGCAGCCCTGACACTCGTGCACAGAGGTGGCACGAAGAAACACGCATTGTTGCGAGCCGATGAGGAACCTGGTTGTGAAAGAGTGAGTGGAGCTTCGTAGGGCTTCGCAACGAGTGCGTGCGCGCGCGCCAGGGAGTGCCAGTATTATTGAAATTTTCCGTAAAAGGTTTTAGTGGCGTGGCTAATGCAGAACCTGTTCACAGCGACGGCGCATCACTGAGAGTCACTGCTTGCCATTGAGTGGGAATTTTCGACAATGTAAACACTGTAAACTTAATTTTATTATTACTTTTTTACTTTTTCTTTCTGTTTTAATCTTTCTTTCTTTCTTTCTTTCTTTCTTTCACAAATTCGGGAACTTCCATTGTCTTCCATCGTCTCGTCTCGTCTCGTGTCCCAGACGCGGATATTTCACACGTACTTGCGACGTCTCGGACTAGAACAAAGACGCCGTTTAATCGCCTGTGCTAAAAAAACGTCTCTGTCTTTCATCTTTGTCTTTTTTTGTCCCAATAAAGCTCACATGCTGCAGAAACATCAGATGAAATGTCAGAAGAAACAGATATGACTGTGTTTTACTGCGCTGCCAGCTCTGCGGCTCGGGTGTCTGTAATTATCAGTTTGCTCTCTCTCTCTCTCTCTCTCTCTCTCTCTCTCTCTCTCGCTCTCTCGCTCGCTCTCTTTAGGAGCGTCCTCACGTATAATTTGAAGGCTGCTCAGGTCGAGTGGTTAATATGTTTTAAGACCCTGTCATCTATTACACGTCATCATGTTCCAATGATAGCTTCAGATTACGGCTTTGGATTATAATTAATGAATTGATGGATGGATAGAGAGAGTTTTCTTCTCTTTTCTTTTTTTCCCTACAACTTCAGCGCCACTTAGCATAATGCTGCTGCAATTAGTGATTTTGATAGTGAGGCACTTCACACGGCTGTCACTTCCCCTGAGTGTCTGAGGAAGAAGAGCAGTGACCTTCATCACCACACTCTAATACAACATAAACACACTCTTTCCTTTCCACTTTGTAAAGTTTTTACTTCTCTCTCTCTCTCTCTCTCTCTCTCTCTCTCTCTCACGTTCTCTCTCACTCTCTCTCTCTTACTCTCGCTCTCACGTTCTCTCACGCTCTCTCTCCCTCTCCCTCTCTCTCTCTCTCTCTCTCTCTCGCTCTCTTTCCTCGTGTTGTTTTGGGGACAGGAGCTCTGTGTGAGGTAGCTTGCTTCTCCCAGCATGCTTTGCCGCGTACGGTTCAGTTTAAAGAGGAACGCGGCGGCGATTGTTGCGGCGCTCCGAGTGAAACAAAGAGCCATTGAGTCTCTAAGAGGTGGAATATCAAGGGAACTTCCTAGGAAAGGGAATTCTTAACCTTTTAAAGTGCTATGGTTACTGTGCATCTCGGAACGCTTAGCCTGTGAGCTCACATCAGGAACATAAAGGACCACAATGAGGAACAGGAACTATGAGGAACTCTTAGTACTGTTGGTACTTTAGCTCATGTTTATGAACCATAATGCTGAACTCGGATACGGTAAACAGAACCCACAGCACAGAACCACAAACATGATCCACTGCACAGTACCACAAAAAGAACCCACAAACAGAACCATAAACATAATCCACTGCACAACACTTTAAACAAAACCCACTACAGAGAACCATAAACAGTGCCCAGTGCACAGAAACACAAATAGAACCCAGTGCACAGAGCCGTACACAGAACCCATTATTCTCTCCCATCATCTTCCTTCCTTGCGTTCTGTCTGTAACAGAATTAAGAATGTTTGCACTTGAGAACATTCTCCCTCTGTACTCTCATAAAGATTATCGAATTTATTCTGTTTAAAAATCAGGTCGAGAGCCGCGTGTGTGTGTGTTTAACTCCGGGTATTCCCGTCGCTTTTCCGTGCGTAACTGTGATATCGGATCATCAGTCGGCGTGGTCAAAGCGAGGCTCGGTTTGGAGCGCGTTCGAGTCCCGGCCTTTAAGATGAAGTAAAGTTTCTCTGACTGGAGCTGACACTCGGCTTCACCGCAAATTTGAGTCTATTCACGCGGGTTCTCTCAGTCCGCGGAACCCATTCATTTAGTAAATCACTGCGCAGCCCTGATCACGCTAAGCGACATTATCCACACGGTTCTATTAATTTAACATAGATGAATAAATGTGAATGTTTGGGAGCATTGATTAGCAGAAGAGTTTCTGTGTGACAGTTAGATTGCAGGGTAGCCGCTGAGGAAACTGGCTGCACGGTGAGATACCCCCTAATTTAATTCTTCTGTGAAATTATTATAATTTATTACAGTGTGTGGGCTCTAATGATTACCGACATCAAATGGAAATTATAAATTAAAATGAAGTCCGCACGTCGCTGCTTAGCGCTCGTCTGCACGGATACTGAAACCTCTCATCAGCGCTGCACAAAGTTTGCGTAAGAAAGCGGTCGTCCTTTCTGTCTTTTTATTTTTAGCCGCACCTTCAAAGGAGAAAATAGATTTGTTCGGTCGTCTCAGATCACATCTGAACTTACGGAGAATATCTGCAGCCTGCTTTCTTTCTGTCTTTCATTCTTTCTATCTTCAACTTTTCTTCACATTTGTTCTTTTCTTTTTTTTTCCTTTTCCTTTCCTGTTTTTTTTTAATATAAATTTCGCTTTCTGTTTATCTCACATTAAATTGCAACATTTTCAGCATTTTCTTTCTTTCTTTCTGTTTCTTTCACAGCCTTTTTCTACATTTGTGTACGTTTGTTTCTTTTTTTTTTTTTTTTAGATCTATCCTCCCTTCCTTCTTTTTCTTCCTTCCTTCCAAACTTCTTCCCTCCCTCCCTCCCTCCCTCTCTTCCTCCCTCCCTGACTTTCTTCTTCTCTGTTTCTCTTACATTTGTAAACCTTTTTTTTTACATTTTGCAAAAGTTCATTTTCCTTTTCTTTAATCTCTCACGTTACGTTACATCGCAAACATGTTTTAAAATGTTTCCTTTTTCTTTCTTTCACATGTTTTTACATTATACCTTTTTTTGATCCTCCCTCCTCCTTCCTTCTTTCTTTGTTTCTCATCATTAAAACTACACAGTAATAATATTTTAAAGCAAAAACATCAAAAGGATTTTGTTCCGAAGGCTCGGATCGCATCTAGCTTTGACGAGATATTTTGCGTCGAGAGAGAATATCGGTGGCAGGGTGCTTTTTTTTTCTCACTCTTTTTTTTCTTCGCTCTCTGTTAATTTTTTCCCATTTTGTGGAAAGGTTGAGCTCATTATGGACGAACCTTAACGAGCCGTGCCATGAACAGAACGTAGCGAGCTGCATCTGCCAAGAAAAACCAGACAGATGAGAACGACGAGAGAGAGAGAGAGAGAGAGAGAGAGAAAGTTCATTTTGTTATCCAAGCATTAAATAGTCTTAGTCTTTATTTTTTCTTCAAAAGTGACCTTGCGGAGCGGGGAGAACTGCCGAGCTGTACACATGGCGTCCATCGGGGCGCAATCACGCACAGTCCTGCCACCTCGGGCTCGGACATATGTTGAGTTTTATTTCATTCTTCTGACATTAATCCTATTCGCCAGCTGTTCTGCCAGCTGCCACTCTCCAGCTTAAAGTGGAGATTGCAGTTCTGGGGGCTCGTAGTACGGCCTTATCTTGGCTCCTTATCTCCATTCGCTAAGTTTTGATTGGATTTTTTTTTACTCGGGGGGGGGGCGGGGGGGGGGGGGGGGGGGGGGGGGGGGGGGGGGGG
>JAQQZR010000007.1:22893325-22914643 GCA_030068235.1 Notoglanidium macrostoma
CACACACACACACACACACACAGACACACACACACACACACACACACACACACACACACACACACACACACACACAGACAAACATGGTGGAAATTCCTCACCTCTTCCAGGTAGAGAGGAGCAGAGGGCAGGTCTGGCACATTCCAGATGTAGTGTGTGTGTGTGTGCGTGTGTGTGTGTGTGTGGAGGAGTGCAGGGAGCGACTGCTCTCGTGGGAGGCAGAGTGGAGCAGAATGGGAGCTGGCACCGCATTATCTCCAACAGTTGGTGCATTGCTTAATGATCAAGTGTTGGAGCAGCATCTGTGCTGTTTGTGCATGCGTCTGTGCGTGTGTGTATGTGTGTGTGTGTGTGTGAGAGAGAGAGAGAGAGAGAGAGAGAGAGAGAGAGAGAAAGCAAGGAATATGGGAAAGTTTTGCATAAACCCTTTGACCCCATCAGGACAGTTTCCATCATCCCTGCACCGTAAAAGGAAGTTTCGGTTTTTGCCTCTTTTCATCTGAAAAGGAAAGAATTTGTGGTTCTGTTTGTTGTGTGTGTGTGTGTGTGTGTGTGTGTAATCCGACGGGAGTGTCGAGTGTGTTGATGGGGGTGGAATTTGACAGAGGAAGCTCTTTCGCCCTTCTGGAGGAGAAGCAGAGTCACAACAGACCCCCTGTGAGCGTGTGATCCTCCTGCCAGGACACACACAAATCAGCCGTAAACTGACACGAGTTCGAACAAACAAAGTGCCGCGAGAAAGTCAATAAAGACCGAGCGGTGTTAGAGTGACCCAAAATCCCGAACAGCAAAAACAGAGAGCGTGATAAGCTGTTACACGGCTGATTCGGACGTTCGGGAAAAGTGCAGAGACGGACTTTAATTGACGTTTACACGTCCGGCACCTGAACTCCACCTACACGTTATTAGTGCTGTGTCTGTGCGCCAGCTGAGCAGAGGATCGGGTGGAGAAACGTTGCGTATAGAACTCTTCATATCGTGCTGAGATTACACGTCTGGTTTTCACGTTCGTAACGTTCACGAGCACGATGATCTGTTTGCGCTGGAATGTTCTCAGATACTACAGTTCCCACAAACACAAAGCGGAGACTCCAAAGACGTCCTCGGCACTTTTGCACGTCCTCGGCACGTGAACCTTTTCTCCGGCACAAATGATGCATTGTGCTCTCGAGCGTTGCCCGGAGCTCTGTCTTCTTCTCCTACTTCTTCTTTCCGTCATGATGTCATCTGCAGGATGCTATTTCAGTTTACCTCACAGCGCCGCTGAATCCCGCATTCTGATTGGTCAGAAGGTGTTGATTCGTTTTCTAGAACAGCAGCTCTGACGGTAGTGCAGCTCCACATCACAGCTTTATATTAAACATGAAAGCGCTCGCTCTGAAACGTTACCGTTTCTATAGCAACAGCTCGTTATGGAGCACTGATGGAAAGGAGTCTCCAGTGTTAGACATGAAGCTGGGAGTTAAATTTTTCCGACAGGACAGAGGAGTTTACGCGTCTCTGGGGTTTTTGGTAACATGCTGCGTATTTTTTGTCTTATTAACTTCAACAAGGAACAAGGGAACGACTGTTAAGCAAAAACAGGAACTAACTTGTTTTGCTATAAATGGATAAAAAAAAAACGACGTGTCGTTCTGAAGTTAATCAAAAACGCGCAATTCTTGGGAAATCACTTTAGTGTATAAAAGGAAATAATAACTTTTTTCCGGTGTGCTGTAGTAGGAAAATAATCAACTATGGGGTGGAAACTAGATTAGACGTTCAGTTTTATTCAATATGCAAATTGTTTATGTGTAATTGGAGTGCATGTTTAATTAGAGGAAGCCTCATTTGCATATATACATGTATGCATTTAACATATACATATTAACTGTCTAGCGTGAATGTGCATGTTAATGTTGTATGGGAATTTAGCATTCTTGTGAGTGTGTGTGTGTGCGTGTGTGTGTGATGGGAACGGCTTGACCCAGGCTCCGAGGTTCCGGCTGGCGAGCGGCGTGTTCTTTATCAGCATCCCCGGACAGCGGCTCTGCAGATTCCAGCCATTCCTATTCTTGATTCATTGTCTGCCGGACAAATGTTAATTGTTTTCATCATTGCCGTCCTGCCCCGTCCGTGCCCCTCCACTTCTCCTCTAATGTCTCTCCGGAGTGCCTGCGTGCGTGAGCCGCCTTATCGCCGGCCCCGAGTCCAATCCGGAGCTCGCAAGAAATCCACGTCGCTCATTAAACCCAGACTCCATCCTGCGTGTGTGTGAAAGTGTGAAAGAGATGTAACATCTGCTCTACTTTCATCTAGTGAACATTTCTGTCCCTTTAAATCTGATACGTTCCCTGTGAAGACAAAAAAAAAAAAACCATGGACATTACGGAAGCATTAGCGTTAACGTTCTTATGGCTAAAGGAATGTTGCGGGAACGTTGTCGAAATGTTTACCGATGTCAGGACAGGACTAAATGTCCTTAGAAACAGAGTTCCCTAGATGTTCAGAAAACGTTCTGCCAACCCTAAAAATCTAATGTTACATCCTTAGCACTTTTATTTCCAAAGAGTTTTCTCTCTCTAGGAGCTACAAACCCCGAAAACCCTCCTGAGACAAAATTGTAGTCAAATAAATAAATTGCTAAATAGATGAACAAAGAAAATAATAATAATAGTAATGAACAAAACTGAACCACTGCTTATTTATTAAGTACATCTTACTGTAAATTGTAAAAAAATATTTTTACGCCACCACCAAGATGCTTCTTTGGAGGAAAATAAATACTTTGTTAGAATTATATACATTTATTTATTTATTATAATTTTTTTTTAATATAGCCACCGTCAAGAGAGAAAGTGAATAAAAGAAAGGAATAATTTTTAAAACGGAATATCAAGAAAGAAATATCACGCATGTTCGCACAAAATTTTCAAGGAGACTTTTCTTTAAATGAAAAGAAAGAAAATTATAAACAACGACCAGGAGGAAAACGCAGTAACTGCACTGAACCACTCCGTCTTTCTAAGATGAGTCACACGTTCCAGTCTGGGTTTTTTTACACGTAAAGTTCACGTTTCATTTTTTCTCTTGCCAGAAAATGTCAAACAGTGCGTTAGAAAAACAACCCCTGAGCCCTGATACTGCACAACTCTACAACAACTTTAAAGATTTCTGTTACACCAATAACACGTCTGTCTAAACCCAACATCAGCGCTAATTTAGCGCTAGCGTTTATTTCAACATGACTGATGTTTCTCGCGGGAGTCGATATCTAAAGCCGAACCGCAGCACCGTGCAGCTGTTTCTCTGAGCTTTCACTTCAGAATTAAAAACAAGCTGAAGCACAGGAAGTCACATCTCCAGCTCATGGAGGAGTGAAATAAAGAGCCGACGCAGCTTTCCTGATAGCGTTTGGAGATATGGCTACTGTTTTTCCAAACTGGAACGCGAGGAACAGCGTATGATACGTTCCCGCTTATATGTGATCTACTAAAGCTAGGAGCTAGCTGAGGATGCTAATGGTTAGCAAACTTCTCGCTGTTCCATTCAGACTCAGTTTTTTTCCCGGAAATCTTAATCCAAAATAATAATAATAAGAAGAATAAGAAGAAGAAGAAGAAGAGGAAATATTATGATTAATCAAACAAAACAGCAGACGGGAAAATTTGAGAAATAAAAAAAAAAAATAACCCCAAATAGCGAACTTTTTAAAAAGGACAGAAAAGAGAACAAAGGATTATCAGCCAATCAAAACAAAAAAAAAAAATTTTAATAAAAATAGATGAAAAAAAAAAATTCTATATGATTCTTGGGAAAACAATTTCAGTGAAATAAAATTCCAAAAAATTAAATAAATCTTTTATTATTCAGGTCGCGATAGTGGTGCAGATGATGAAAGTCCGGCTCCACGTGGACGTGTCTCTTGCGTCGATGTTCACGTTAGAGGGAAAGACAGATTCACCTTGGCGCTGAGGAAGGATGTGACCTGAGTGACGCTCGTATTAGACCATTACGCCGAATATAATGTGAGAGACGCTTAATTCAATTACCGGCCCTGCTGTGTTTATTCTACACTAACACGGGCTGTTTGACCTTTACGGGTGTTCAGTGTTCCCTCATTAGGGACACTTTATTCTATAGCATCTTTTTTTTTTACCTCTGAGAAGCCGATATGTCCAGGATTTATTTAGCACTTTTCCAATTTAAGCCTGATATTTATTTCCAGTAGCTTTGATTCCTTTCATCTTTTATCGTTCATTTTTTCTTCTCATGATTCACTAATTGTTTTCTTTTTTAAAGCCTTCACCACCTGCATTGTTCCTTTGTTAATGACATAAACTCATGCGCACCATCAACACAGCGAACCGTTTGGAAGCGAAGCAGGAATGAATAGAACAGCAATGGCGTCCAATTAAACAATATTTCATAATAAAACAATTCATAACTAAAAGACAATACAAATATTCTTCATTTTCGTTTGCGCAACAGAAAATCCAAGGGACCGAAATGGCTCTTTATGGAACCTAAAACATTTTTTAACAGAATGTAAATGCAAACTTTTTCTTATAAACTGGATTTCTTTTTTCCATATTAATTTAATTTCTAATTCCCGAGCTCCTTTATGGGAAAAAAAAAAGAAAGGTTCTCCGAGGCTTTACTTGTCATCTGCGACAGGAGGGAAACTTTCTGTAGTAGGGTTCTACTTAAAAACTTTAAAGGTTCTGCAACAGACAGCTAAAGAACCGAACCCTTAAGGACTGCGGTATGAAACTTATTCTCGGTCATGTGACCTGTTCATGAAATGGTAAATTAGAATGAAGCGTTTGAAAATTAAAGGCTGTTTTGGACATAAAAAGGTTACGTGTGCATCCAATAAACAACATACTGTATACGTGAGTGCCTGGTTTATAAAACCAGTTTTGTTGTATTAATTTCATCACATCTTTCACCGTGTCTCCGTTTGGGAGTGAATTCTGAATCTGAATCTGCGTCGCTGCTAATTAGTAATAATTATTGTAATGGTTAGAATGAAATGACTTATATTTTCCTCTGTTCACCTTTTCAGAAACGTCCTGCATGGAAAAACTGCTTTCTAAAGACTGGAAAGAGAAAATGGAGAGACTGAACACGAGCGAACTTCTGGGAGAAATACAAGGTGAGTTTGCTTCGCTTCAAAACGGAGGCCTTTTGATGAAAAGTGATTAGAAATCCAGCAAATGCAGACTTTTCCCCCCTCAGGGAGCTAATCAGCACTTGGCCTACAAGCGCTTTCACACCTACGAGTTGATTCCGAGTCTGACTCTTTTGATTCGTTTGCTATTTAGTTTGGTTTGGTTTCAAACTGCACATCACTTTTTGAGCGAATCAGTGGAGCAGTGGAAAAACGGTCGCCTGAGACGTACAGAGCCGAAAACGTCCTCAGGAAACTCTTCCATTCATCAGGTAGAAATGACAGAAGGAGTTAAACAAACGCCTGCTCATTAAGATCAGGAAAATCACCCGTGCACAGAGAACACAAAAAATTCTTGAAATAAAAGGTTTCATATGTTTTGTGCATGATTTATTTTCTCCAACTCTCCATAACTCCAACAGCTATGAGCTTAGGCTCAGCTTAGCACCTTTACAAAAAGACAAATAAACAAAACAACACAGATTAAACCCGTTGGCATGTTTGATTCACTTGCTGCGGTGAGTCGATTCGGAGTCGAATCACTTTCTCACTGGAGTCTTCTCCACTCAGAAGCGGCGCGAGACCGCGTGACCGCTTCTCTCAGACTCACTCGGACCAGCGAGTTCTCATCGAGTGTGAGAACACACCAGGGTTCCGTTCAAACACACGGAACTGTGTGTGATAGCATCTATACAAGTGATTCACCAGATGAATCATTCATTGGTTTCCTGAAGAACCTTTTGATCGATGGATTTTTATGTCTGTCGGTTCCACAAATTGGTATAGATTATTGTGAACCAAAATGATTCCAAAGACCTTTAGAATGAGGCCAGTTTTGCATTTTTAAGTTTTAATGTTTAAAGTATGCCGTCTCACTCTTCCCAGAATCCAGTGCGTTGTTTTTGTTTGGAAAGCATGTGACCGCTACGGCCCAGGATGTCGCCGGATTGTTTTTGGAATATCTAAAATGGTGGCTTGACGCAGAGGATTCTGGGAAGTGAGACACTTGGACTTGAAATAGACTAAAAGAGATTGTTTTGGGTTTTTCTCATGAGCTTGCAACGTGTGTGTGTGTGTGTGTGTGTGTGTGTGTGTGTGTGTTCTGAGGAATATACACTGTATATCACAGTTCTGTATTTCCCAGCTGAAGGTGAGCTTCTGTTCTCTCGTCTTCTGGGTTTTTTCCCTCTCCCCTGGCTGCAGGTCTTAGCACGGACTGTTACAGGCGTGTGTTTACGTAGCAGCAGCAGGCACAGTACCAGCTCTCTGATAACACGGCAGCGTTCACCTTTCTCCGCTCTCCTCCCTCCTCAATCACTATCTCTCCGTTTTCCATTTCTCGCTCCTCCTCGCTCTTTCCCCTTTAGGCCCACCAACACCCTAAACATTCGGTTTTATGTGCAGAAACTCTGTTTGTCACATATTTCTCAACTTGGATTCACTGACATTCCCTCAACCTTTGTTTTCTTCATCGATTAATACGATTTTTAATCTACCAGAGAATTGAGACCAGTAGCTGACACTGACCACTGCGCTATTTACAATTCTACATAAGATTTGTCCTTGGTGATATTCATTTTGGATTAGAAAGAAAGAAAGGAAAAGTCACGCTAATAAGTGTATTCATCAGCAATAACCTTAATGAATCCCCAAGGTGTAAATCATGTCACGGAAAATTCATTGTACCTTCTTTCCCCACCGTGCGCACCACCGTAGATCAAAGTGCAGCGGGGAAAATGGCGGGCGGGTGCGAAGGGGGGATGATTTAACCCTTTTGAAAGGAGATATTTTTAAATTACAGGGCATTTTTGTGTTTGATAAACGGCAAAGAAAGGACGGAAAGGGTGGAGGGGGGGGGGGTGTGTGAGGTCACACTTTCGAAGGTAGAGGCAGGTAGAAGGTGTCAGGGAAAAAAAGAATAATAAAAAGAAAAAAGAAAGAAAAATGCCTCCAAAGCGTCCACTCCAAGCTCACACACACACACACACACACGGAGGGGAGAAGAAAAAAAGAAAAGAAAAAACAGACAGAGCTACTTTTCATATCGCACCGGCAGCCTAAGGTTTCTAATTAGCGTGCCATTTCATATGACTGTAGACATTTCAAAGGGCTGCTTTGTGCTCCCCCGTTACAAAATGTCTCACTGGTGCGTTTGAAGTCGACCCGATGTAAGTGCGGGCAATTAAAAAGGGAAGCTCAGGGTTGGGGAGACACACAAGGTCTGCTTAATTAAAACACAAACAAAGGCACCAAGCTGAGAAAAGAAGAGAAAAAAATACACTCACGGACGTAGACCGCACACACACACACACACACACAGCATTTGATTAAGATCTAAAGTGCAATGATAAATCAGATACCACGTTAATTGTCGAGTTAAAAAATCAATACGGAGGCCACGCATGCCTGTAAGTTCACATGAATAGGGACGAGGGCCAGATAAAGGATGACACCAGGATGAAAAGCCACGGCTGCCTGCCTGGCCTTGCTATTTCTCCTCCCGACTGCACGGCTTTCAGGCCGCCGCCGCCGGAAACGCTGAGAAAGGCTCTGCTCTCGGATCATTGTTCGCCTCTGTTGTCCTGCAGTTTTCGAAATAGAAGTTCGCTTTTGATATTTCTCATGGAAAAAAACAAAAAGTCACGTATAAATGTCTGCAGGCGGAAGAAACGTGCTCGGGTCTCGTTCTCTCTTTTCTGCTTGTGCGAGAAGCAAAAAGCAGCTCTTGCGTTTGTAGTAGGGATGTATACCTATATGTACGGTGTAGAATAGTATATAAGGTGAATTTTGTGCAGAAATGAACGCTATAAGGTCATTTCGGATATAAGCATCCCATAAACAAGGTTAACCAATCATGTCCTAGTTTTCATTAAAAGCTCCTAGCTAGCCGTGTTCCAGGCTCAGGGAACGATAAATCAGATAAAACGTCATTTTTCCTGGAATAGTTTTTATTATTTTGTTATTCGTTCGCATTATGAATGTTATAAAGGTCCGTCCATTTGACCAATCCCCACCCACTAGCTAACTCCACCCTCTAATCTTTCCAAACTGCTGCTCCTGCTGCCCCACATGGCTGGGTAACAGAGGAACTCAGAGGAACGCGCTATCCGCATTCTTCTGCATACATGCAACGATCGGCTAGTGTCACCGTGATTGACAGTTCAGAGTGAGTATGCCCCGCCCACCAGCCTCTCCCACTTGTAGGGGGAAAACGTTTCTTTTCTAATCCTTAAATGATCCGATAACACGTTCATGCCCTCCTCACTCCGACTGCCGTCTGGCACCATCTATATACATATTCACCTTTTTTTTGGCGCTCAGTGAACCTGTTGTGGTTTCACAGGAGTGGATTAGCTGAAGACGTGTCTGGACTTGTTCTCTATCGCGACAGAATTATCACAGCAGGACGTTTCTTTTCTGGAGTCTTCCGTCCCGTCACATGCCGTCTGAAGTTCAAGCTCTGATTTCTGCCGCTGTAATCTGATTGCGAGAACGCCAGCGCCGACACGCTAGGTGCGCTAAGATTCACGATCACTTGAGCGTCAGGTTTTTGTTCATAGAGACGATTCGTCTCGTACGTTTCCAGTCTTTTCAGCTGAGCATCCTGCTGCCTATCCGGATGGGACAATAAGCAAAGAATAAAGACGGCATGGATTTCAGGAGGGTTGTGCTGTTTATTTATAGCTTAAATCAGTTCCTGTTCTTATTTACGGTGTGTTATAGCAGCCTTTCTTTTTCCTCTCTTGAAATAAAAAGGAAAAACCCGGCTTGTCGCTCGCGCATGTTACAAGAAACCGCAAAGCAGCGTAAACGCCTCTGTCCTGAAGATGTGGGAAAAGTTCAAAGTTATCTCTGAATGTTAGAAAGCAGAGACTGGAGACTCCGTCCATTAATGTTACGTAAGCATCTCCTAACAAAATACCTACGATCATTATATATGGAGCGTCCACTGTACGAGTCCCTGCGGATGAGCCGTTCCTATCGAAACACCTTCTGACCAATCACAATCCGGAATTCTACAGGAACAGCTAAAGCAGCGAGGATTCTCCAGGCACCAGGCACCGAGCCTCCACTTGTCCTTCTTCTAAAACGTTTCAGAAGGTCGGCGCACAGGGCCAGATCTGCCACGTGAAGCGATCGTGGCTGACTTTTTTTTTTCCTTGCGCGGTGCGTTTGTTTTCATCCTGAGCTTAGCCCGTCAGTCAGGAGGAACGGTGAGGAACGGAGTCGAGATCTGTTGAACAAAACCACAGAGCAGGAGAGGCAAGCTGTCTGGAGCGAGGCCAAGCCACAGCGCAGCCCAGAGAGAAACCGAGCACACGGATCACCAGCTACAAGCACGCGCTCCGTACACCCGAGTTCAGCGTGTCGGGACCCAGAGAAGAGCCGCCGCGTTTGATGGATTGGTTTCGTTTGTAAACTTCAGCATTAACGTTGAAAGTTGAACGTTCTTGATGGACATTTGAGAACAGAAATTTGAAAAACAAACCGTCTGATTGGTCAAAAACACTTGTTTATAGTACAGCTAACTTACCTCCAAAATGTAACATTGGATAAAGACAAATCCAAAACGCTTTTGTCTAATAATAATAATAATAATAATAATAATAATAATAATAATGTACATATCGCTTTTATAAAAAATGCTCAAGGTTGATGGAAAATAAATAAATAAATAAATAAATAAATAAAAATACATTTCCTGAGTTAAAATGACAAGTGGAGATGAATTGAGCTGCTCATTTATTCCTTTTTGTGCACGAGAAGAATAAAAAAAAAAAAGCTGTCTGCGAAGTGCTTGTTTAAAATCCAAATAAAACCATAACAACAAAAAGCTAAACCGTGAAGCTGCGATCGGATTTCTAATCATGCCTTTTTTTTTTCCCTGGTGAGAAAATCAAGACGGTTTAACGATTCAAATCTCTACAAATAATAATTCTCAAATGAAGTAATATGTTAAACTAAACCTCAGCAGCTTACAAATATCCATGACTTTAATTAACGTAAGCCATTTTCACATTTAGAACGGTTTTGTTTCTGAGATCGGAGTGTTGGAAGCGTGTCGTTTTCACAGCTCTCAGGGTAGAACGGTAGCTAATGCGAGCTAGGAAGCTAACGCGAGCTTATCTGGTAGGATTTCTCCGGAGTAGCTTATCGTACACAAATCAAATTAAAAGAATTATCCAGTTGTCTGTAACGTACTTGTTGTATTAGGCTGAGCGTTAGGAAGAGAGAGCCGGCGTTACTCAGGCATTGTTCCTGATAGAGAAATCACAGCGAGGGAGAGAGAGGAGGGGTAAGAAATAAATAAATAAATAAATAAATAAAAATCACCTCCACCCATCACCCACTGTAAAATATTCTTCCATTCGCCCAATTCAGAAGTGCCACGCTTTGCATTTTCTCAATAGGCAAACTGTTCGGCCTTATGTACCCAAGTGAAATATGAGCTACAGTAAATTATTATTCTTTGGGCCACATTTGCGAGATGAATGCCGGCCGAGCCGTGCTCCGTTGCTCTCCTAATGAATTGAGGGATTTAGCTTGTGGTGTCGGGGTGGCAGAAAGGCGCACCTTGTTTTCTGCCTCGCCTGCTCCTCTGACACGGTGTTACTGAAAACCCTCACACAAACAGGAGAGGAAACACACACACACACACACTCACACACACACACTCAGACCGCTCCGGCCAAAGGAAAATCACCCCCATGGACACCGGACTGCCAGACACATGCTTAAGCGTTCTTACTGGGCAAATATTTTCATTTATTAAGCACATCCAAAAAGCTTCCGCGCACAGCGTCTGGCCAGCGCGCTCATTTCTCCGAGGCGGTGAAACTCTATCGCGTAATAATTCACGAATTAGAAGCGTGTCTTTGTGTGAGCCGGTTACGCCGAGACACGCGCTCGCGTTTAACCACGGACTTGATTTGCCTGAGCCTAAAAGTAGCTTAGTTACATAGGTACAAGACAATGGGTAGATATTTATTCCGCAGCGGTGTCAAACGCTCTGTTCTGATTGGTCAGAATCTTTCAGCAAATCCCAGGTTTTAATACGTTACCGTTTCTATAGTAACAACAGGGACTTGAACAGCAGAGGCGCGACTAATCACAACGCCGACAAGGTGAGGTTTCTGTAAGGAGATGTTTATTATTTGACGTGTACGGGAGGTCAGAGGTAACGTTTATAGCTGCGTCTGTGTTCTGCTCTTTTTGGATAATAATCGTAATGATAATAACGCTGCGTCATCACACCACGCTGTCGCTGATTGTTTTAGTATAACAGCAGCACACGGAGTGTGTTATTGGCTTAAGACTGACCCGAGGGGAAAAAAGCGATCCCGTCCACACACTCAGATCCACTGATTACAAACACCAAGGTCACAAATGTCCTCCTTCTCCAACTCCTACACTGCAGTGAAACCTTAGACGCAAGCCGTCTAGCCTTAACACAAATCCTTTGTGACTGAAGTACTTAACTATCAACAGAGGCAATCAGATCAAATCACATGAGCGATTCTTCCAGTCAGTGTCGAGGTTTTTTTCCCCTTATTATTCAGCAAGGCCTTGAATCGGGGCCAGGTTTGGGACTCGCTCAGTGATAAAGGCAGGAAGATGTCAAGGCGTCACTGTGAGAGCTGAATTAGCGATTCTCTTTTAAAGGTGCCCACATGCTCGCTCAAGGCCTCTCCGCGCTGGCCGAGTCCGAGCACCAGAACATGACATTGAGTGTGGGTTGGTCTCGCCGGCTCGGGTCGGGATAGGACAGGAGAAGTGATAAATCTGCGAAGGCTTTGTATCGGGTTCTAGCGTTAGCTTAATTATCAGCAGGAAATAAAAGTGCTCTATGAAGGGCACCTCGGTTTAAGAGCTAATTAGGCACATTTTGGAGAACTGAACACATGTGGGATCATTCCACACGTACCTCGTGTTAACCCCTCCCGTGTCCTCAGCTCACAAATGCATAATAAACAAGGACATTCACGCATTTACCCAGATCATGCTAGCTAGCACAGAGCCTTATTTGCATTGGCAAGCGCAGTTAATTGCGCTTAAGTGCTTAAGGCTACACTGTCTTCTTTGTCGCGAGTTCAACAAGACTTTCGCCCTCTGTCAAGCTCCGGCAAGGCTGTTACCTTTCATGCTGCATTTAAGCATAGCTCTGAAATGTTGGTTTTTTTTTTCTTTTCTGAATTGATGGCTTGCGCGGGCCATATGCTGACATGCGGTAGCACGTCCATGCTCAAGCTTGTTAATGAAGTTTTATTGGCAGGATTAGCAAGGTTTTATATCATCGCGTAGAGGCCGCCAGCCAGGTAAAACAGCTGTCGCTCGTATTGTTTCAATTCAGGGGGAAAGGAAAGCACTTTGAGGGCTCAAGACAGCACGTGTGTGTGTGTCCTGGAGATCCTATATATATATTATTATAATTTTTTTTTTTTAAATCTGGCCAAATCCAAATTTTACGATTGTTTGGGATGTGTTTTAATATTCCCTGCGTTTCATTTATTGCAAACGGTACGAGATAAGAACTAAAAAGGAGTTTTAAGATACAATGGAGATGCAGAGTTATTCCATATACATGCTTTAAATCAGCCTTTAAGCTCATCCACCTTGACGCGCCACGTGAACAGATTATAAACGTGGGCACTTTTTTCGTAAGGAGTCTCCAGTGTCAGCGCTTTGTGAAAGCTGTAACTTCGGAACTGGAGGGTTTACGCTTCGCGACTTCCTGCTAACAAAACAAGCGTGTGAACTGTGAGACAGGGCTGAAGAAACCGTCGGGTGTATTTTGCTATTCCAGTCACACCTTTTTCTCATGCGGAAGAACCCGAGCGCCGGGCCTCCAGCCACGCCAGGCATGTCAGCTATGTGCGGCGTACGTCCGGACCCGGCCCCGGCACAATCGCCGCTTTTTACGGGCCTCCTAATTTACTTAGGATGGACTCGCAGCATATGGGGCGCATCCACAATGGCTGACTGACGGAGAGACAAAGAAATTCCAGTGCTGGGACGTTTTGGGGAGAGGAAAAAAAAAAGTCATTCACATTTAGTCATAATGGCTCAGCTGTCCTAACCAAAGACTGGGAAGAGAATAGGGAGCCTTGTGATTCTTTTTTTACATCCTTTTTTTCCCCCTCTTCGTCCTTTCTTTTCTTGTGTGTGTGTGCTCGAAGCTTTTATCTTTCTCATTCACTTGGGAACGTTCAGAGTTACAAGCTGCCTTCTCTTTCCCTGCTGCAAGACTTGGAACTCAAATTAGGGCCCGCTTGATTAGAAAAGGAAAAGAGAGGGGGAGGCTCGAGCAGAGAGAATAGCTGTTGGACAGAACAAATCGCACCCCTACAAAGTGTCTTTTATCCTTTTTGCTAGACTCCCCCTTGTTCGGTTGTTCATGGGGTCTCTGTTGCTTCGCTTCTCTGTCCGTCCGTCATTCATCGTATAGACACGTCTTCTGGTCTGGGGATGGTAAAAGAAGTAAGGGCGGGATCGTCGAATTAGGGAACCGTGCCGCGGACATTCTTACAGGATTTGAACTGATCCATACGTCCAGCTCAGGTATCGGTCTGAGCTTCTTGCTCTGTAATTCTCAGCCCTCATGGGCATTGGTATGTTTTTACTCAACTGCCCCTTTAACCTGTCACAAAGCATTACCCGAGTCCAAGAAACATGCCGTCTTTAAAAGCGAGGAGGCTTCCTGACCAGACTGTCTCCTTCCAGGAAAGATGATGAGAGGAGACACCTTTACAAGAGAGTCTAGAGCCACTGCTGTTAAAGAGCTGCGCAATACGCATGGCTGGCCTCTTTGTCAGCAGATGCGGTCTCTGTCCTCCGCATGCCGCCTGCCCTGTCCAATAAAACATGTGCTGGCATTTTAAACGTGATCCATGACATATCCGGAGCAAGAAGAAAAGGACTCGGACGCAGGCAAACAAAAACATATGGTGCTTAGTTATTCAAAGGTAGACACGTAAACCGTGTAGTTTAGCCAGTATGGGAGAATTTCCTGTGTGGGTTTTTTTCCATTCCGTTTGCTACCCAAACACTATCTTGAAAAAAGTATTCACTTGGATAAAACTCAGGAATACGTTCCCCAATCCGGGCCTTTTAGAAGTTTGGGAAAGCAGGACAAGACGAGAGCAGAATGGGGAGACAGTAGAAAGGCGGACAGTTGCTATTATGGTGGCGTAGGAGCCGAGGGGAGAGGAGGGGGACGGCCTCGGTCCTGTACAATTCAGAAGAGACGGAGAAACAATGTGAGCTCTGTTGGTATGCTTCTAGTGTTTGGGCAAAGCAGCGTTCCCCAACACACGGCCCCTGCACCCAACCCTTTCGAGCCCATCTCTCTCTCTCTCTCTCTCTCTTTTTCTCTCTGTATTTCTAGACATGTCCTATAAACAATGCACACCTGTTACAGAAGTGTCATAATCATACACATGTACAGAAACACGCACAAGCTTTACGTCCGTCAAGATCAGTCAGGCGTCTTCAGACAACTTGTCCAGAACCCGAGAATTTAATCCCGAACTGAAATGCAGTGACGATAGGAAACATATGCAATCCATTATTGTGCAAGTGCACAAGGTACCTGGATTAGGAAGTAAGATTTATAATTTATTCATAAGGTAGATTTTAAACAAGTTGTTCAAATATAATTCAAGGATATTAAATAAAAAGGGTACACGAAAGAACAGAACAATAAACTGCAAAAAACTAAGTGACAGATCATCAGCTGTTGACCGGAATAAATGCCAACATGTACAGAGTTTAAGACGAGATCTCGATTCCAAAATGGAGGGGGCGTGTCTAATAGCGGGCAGTAAGCTGTCCCAGGGTCTCGGGGTGCAGAAGGCAAATGGAGTTTTAATCATGACCTTGAAGCGGTTAACAGATTTTGTGAAGAAGACCTCAAGGTCACGGTAACAAGACGCTACACCATTAAGAGCTTCACGAACAAATAAGAGCACTTTTAACTTTTAAAGTGAACTGAGGGCCAATGACGTGACGCACGGAGTCGTGTGATGTGCTAAGAAGTTGCTGCCTGCATCATTTACTCGCGTGCACGCAGGAACGCACGCAGCATTGTGCACGGTTTGAAAAGCGCACAAATGTTCATTTCAGTTACTGTTGTGTGAGAAATCAGCGGCACCGGATGATAATCGCTATTTTAAATGATTGCCGCGGGTATCGTGGTTAAAAATGCTTATTTTAGCGTGACCAGGTCAGAATGGAAATGTGTTTATAGTGGGCAGGAACTGAGCAGGAGCTCGGTGACGTGAGCAGATGTTTAGTTCCAATTCTCCATTCTCATGCCGGATCCTCCTTAGAAAGCTTCCTGACGGAGAACGGTATAGGGTTATACTCTTTGACATCATCTTGTCTACGTGTGGACACGAGCGACAAAGCGTGCGTGTGTGTGTGTGTGTTTTGGGCGTGCAGTAGTCTTTCCAAACAGCAGCGCGCCGCTAAATGCAGCCCTTCATGGCTCGAGCCAAAGGTTAATAAAATCGGTGTCCGAATGTATCAATTTTACAGATAAGCTATTCAAGACAAGTGCACCGAGCTGAATAAGAAGTTGATTCAGGGCCATCGAAAAAACCACACGCGGCAGCCATGAATGGACGCTTTTTAGGGGGCTTTCTCCTTTTTTTTAGAGTGAGGATAAATGGAGAATTTCCGTTGCTCTCTCTTGCTCTCTCTCTCTCCGTTGCAGTGCCGGCGCGAATACTGGCAGAGCGCTCCTCTGAATGGGGGGCTGGAGGTTGACAGGCCCTATTAAGACAAATGGCCTTCCTCATCGGAGAGATAAAATAAATCAGGTGTTTAGTCAAATTAAAATAGTTGAACTGGAGCGAGGCCTCGGGGAGCCCATGGGGAGAAACTCAACACAGATGTGGACGATGAAATACAGGAAGACACCCAGGAAAGAATGTACGGCGCGAGCTGTACTGCTGTACTGCTGTCCTGTCCCGTAACCCCCCTCCTCCCAACTCATCCGCCAGCGTTTCTCTCATGCAAGTCTTTCTGAAATGTGCAGAAACAGCAGCATGTCACCCTTGAAGAGAAAAAAAAGCACAAGGAGGACAGAGAGAGCTCGCTGGTAGAAAGTGAGTTACTGTCCAGCCTCTCATGAGCAATTACGCTCCATGTGTAAGTCAATGAATGGATCACTTAGCATTGATTAGATAGAGGTGCAGCAGGACTGCCTCGGCTCTCTCACGCACAAATAAAGACGGACTTGGTGAAGATGCCTGTCCCACACACACACAGACACACACACACACACACACACACACACACACTCAAACACATAGACTTGACTTTTTCTGTGATTGTAATGATGCTCAGTAATGAGACTGTGTTTGATGTCGGTGTATGAAAGAGAAATAATGAGACAATGCTGAGGTGACAGTGACCCTGTTAGGGAGAAACCCAGGAACAGTGTCTGGGTCTGAAGCTTCCTTAATGAGAATGGAGAGCAGTCGTTAAATTGGCCTTGCCGCACAGCTACACAAACACAAACACACACATATGCTTGCTTAGCATTGTCTGCCACTAATCAGCCACCTTCACTCGTCTTACGCCACCGTTCCTCCTCTAACAGGAGCTATTGTGGCTTTTGCTCGATATCATCAAGGAGCAAGAACTTTAATGAGCCTGTCCGCATATCCAGGCTCACCTCTGGTGGTACAAAATATTTCTTATTCTTATTTCTCAAAATTAGCAGAATACCTATCCAACTTCAGGTCTTGGATTGTTTCCTTTTTTGTAGTTTCGTACTGCTGTATTGCATTAACATCACTGTTCCTGTACAAGCATGGATTTGAAACGGGTGCTGTCGGCCGATCAGCATTGTTAGCGATCAGTTATCTTCGCCTCCTTCTGCAAAATATAGTCACTGGATTATTGTGGTTACTGTCCTAGAAAGCGTAGCTAGCCCACCAGGACTTGAACTTCCTAACCTACTGAAAAGAAGTTCTTATCATACCTCCACCTCCATCTCCCAAGGCTGCTAATTATCCTCAAATTCTTCTCAAAGACCAAAAGTTCTTTACAATTTATATGATCAGCTTTTATTGTAGAGTTTATAAAGGAGAGGTAATGGTCAGGAAGTGAGATGGAGCAAGGCCGTTATGGAACGCTATGTCAATGTAACAGCTGGAGAGTTTGGGAAGGTCAGAATCTGGTGTCTCTCACGTCAAGCGAAGAATACAATGGCCTCGTTTCAAATAAGAGGAACCTCTTCTTTTGAGCGTCATGCTTCTGGAGAAAGGCATGCTGTGGTCTGCAGAGAAGCTGGAATATCTTCTTAGTGAATGAGGCAACAAATAAGGCATTGAGAGGCAACTCATAAGCGGGGAACTTCACCTGAAGCGCTTCATGAAAAAAAAATACAGCATAAATGTCCCAATTGTTTAAAATTCTGCCAAAAAAAAAAAAAACCCATCTGACTTGTGGTTTGGAAGGATGAAATTAAACATCTGAAAGAGCCAGACTCAATCTTGTGTGCAGACTGGAATGCTCTTGCTGAGCATCTGCACCTCTAATCTCCTTCTACCGTCGTGTTTGTTTTTTTTTTTTTTTTACTTCTGGAAGCATCTCGAGTGAAGGCCACTAATTTGACACCAGGCTCGTCTCTTCTGGTTGAGAGTTCTAGCATGGGTTTGAACCTGTGTGTATGGACATGCCGTATATGTACGAGTCTGCTGATGAATGCGAGTCTGAGTGTCTTGTTTCCGTGTCCAGGTACTCCAGAAAGTCTGGCTGAGAAAGAGAGGCAGCTTTCGACGATGATCACGCAGCTGATCAGCCTGAGAGAGCAGCTCCTGGCTGCCCACGACGAGCAGAAGAAGCTGGCGGCCTCGCAGATGGAGAAGCAGCGGCAGCAAATGGAGCTGGCTCGACAGCAGCAAGAACAAGTGAGCTCTCTCTCTCTCTCTCTCTCTCTCTCTCTCTCTCTGATCTGTACATCCTGTTCCAGACCTTCTCTCATCTCTTTGTCTTGAACCGAGTTTCATCCTTTTAACCTTAACATCTTTTCACGTCATTCGCCGCGCTGCACTAATTTATCATGGACCGTCTTCATTCAGTCAATCAATTCAGAAATATTGAGAATAAAAATGTCATTACTCGCCTTTTCAAGGAGAGAAAGAAATCGAATTAATATAATATTATTCTGTCCTAATGCTGAATGTATATGACCTTGTGCATGGCTTTTGCCTCACATTTCACTCGGCATATGAAGAAGAATAAGCAATTTAATTCCGGTTTATAATTTATTGCATTTATAGTATATTTTTCATTTTTTTTGGGGGGGGGGGGCAAAAAAAGAAGCAGAAGCTCTAAGACATCCCTATTAGATCAATCTCAGCATGAAATCAGAGGCACAAATCAGGCAAATGAGGCATATTAAAGAAATCAGCAGATTAACACAGCTCATGAACTGCTTTAATGACAGAGGCAGCGTCGAGGGAAAGGATCCATTCCCAACTCTTTAATTTTTTTTTCATAATAATTAGCCCACAGAAATCCTATTCAATACATTACATAGATTAATAGGCATATCTGGATGTCAAATCGTCTGCCTGCGCTTCGGATAGATAGATGGCCTCATCTCGGATAGATGTGTCGGAAGATTCAGACGGTACTTAAAGTTTATGGGAATCGGGAGCCGCATTGTATGCTTCTGTGATTTTGGTATATTGGGATTATATTTACTGTCACGCTGGTGTGTACCAGGATGTTTCCTTTTCATTAAGGGGGGAAAGAAAATGGCAGTTATGGGCGGAGGGATGGGAGATGAGTAGAGAGGGAAATGGAGAGAGAGATATATAGTGAGAGCTAGAGAGGAAGGGAGGAGGCTACCCGCCCGAAGTTAGAATGTCATTTAGCCATCCAGACACGACACAGTAATTAACTGTTGACACTCGTGAAGGAGCCGGCACAAATTAATCCTGACACATTTGCAGACGAGTGATATCTTACAGTGAACACTTTGTAATTATATTTGAAAATGAAAATTAAATGACACTTAAAACTAGGCTGTCAGGCTCAGCGAGGCGCGGCAGCTCATGGGGAGTTGGGAGAGGGAAAAGAGAGGAGGAGGGACGGAGGGAGGAAAAGAGCGATACCTTAGGGGGGTGCAGGTGCTCTGGTAAGCCCCGCCCACTCACAGAGCCGGGCCAGCCACGCCTCTGTTGCGTAAACATGCCGATCGCGTCGCCTCTTCTTACACACATTGTTACACACTTCTTACACGGTTACGGATTGTTTGGTATGGGATTGTTTGTGATACTAAAGATCTGTCATTTCCCAGCACTGGATCTTTATTTATAGCACCAGAAACCACAGAAAGGTTCCTTTGTTGCACTATTAATGGTGGCGTCCGTTAAAGCGTGAAAGAACGGCAGCCGAGATTGTTACAATGCTGTTGTTTCTACAGCCTCGAGTCATAAACGGTGCACGGTGTATTAGTGTATTAGTGCCTTTCTAAGCAAATAACAATTTCTGATTAGTGCTTTGGTAGGATTGACGTCACGTCGAGGAAACATAGCCCCGCCCACCTCTAACCGGCCAGAATAAAACGTTCTTCAGATTCGAAAAAGTTCCGAAATCTACACGGCCAACCCGTTGGCTACATTAGAGCTGTAGCGCCAGTGCAAAAATCACGTGACAGATATTAATGTGATTTTTAGACACAAATGTAAATACCAACAATAATATGTATAAAGAACGCTTTGTGACAGCTGCATTATCGGAAACTTATTTCTTTGCCTTTGAAGGTTTTAGCTCCGCCCACTTTACAGCCATGTCATATATCGCTGAAACGTTTGTTTCCGGATACACATACCAATGAATGATTGTTCTATTATTTTATACTATAATTACATGTTTGTAATTTCAAAAAACAATATTTATGTTCATAAGCAAAAATCTCAGCTCCGATCGATCACTGTTTATCAGGATATTATCGATGAATACGTGCAATCAGTTTGCAAAGACTAATTATATCCAGGTTGGTTTTTTTTAACTGTAGTGCCTTTTAAATTAAATCTACAGAATTAGATCAGACTGTTGGAGGATTAAGGATGTCACGGCCGATCGTTGCGAATTGTGCTTTGCGAGAGCAATAATCGAGAAACGCTTGTGCTCCACAGATCGCCCGACAGCAGCAGCAACTTCTTCAGCAGCAGCACAAAATCAATCTCCTTCAGCAGCAGATTCAGGTCAGTGTGTTTCCTTTCCGGCTTCGTGTGCACGTGTGCGTGCGTGTGTGTGTGTGTGTGTGTATGCACGTACAATATCATAGACGTGTATCTGTCACTCACAGCCAAGTGTTTCCAGAATTACGCTAAAGTAGGCTTTTGGTGTCGGATCTCTTCTACTCTCTGTCCTTCATCATAACACTCATCGGTAATTAGGCTCGAGCAGCCGAGCTGGTTGCATAAATATCGGCTAATAATTAGCACTTGCCAATTAACGAAGAAAATGACAGGAAGAGAAAGAGTGTGACGGAGCTGAATAACACCTAGCTGTGTTTGTTGTTTGCTTGCCTTTTTTTTTTTTCATCGCTGAAACACACCCTGAGGCTTCGTAAATACCTTCGAAATGCGCAGTGATGTGACAGGAGCTCCCGAAAGAGGGCTTTCGCTCTTCTTCTACACCGAGTGCCGATTTTTTTATATTATTATTATTATTATTATTATTATTATTATTATTATTATCATAAAGCAATACTTTTGACTCTAAACCTTTTCCTGCTCTGAAAAAACTCCAGACTCACAATAGAGGACGTCTAAGTGCAGGTGATTAGATTTTGGTGAGAATTGGATAGATTGCGTGAACGTAAAACGCACGTTTGGGCTGCAGAGCACCGGAGTCGGTACTTGCAAGAAAATCTTCCCAAAATGGTTCTTATGGATTTTAATTCGACTTTCCACAGTAAAAAGTAGAAAATTCAACTCTTTGAAAAAAGTAATTCCTGATCTAAGAAATACTTTAGCTTTATAGAATTCATGTAAATATTTATTGTTGAAATTTAACAGCTAGACTGACTTTATGAGCAAGTTGAAATTCTTGTTTGTGGTAATCACACACACACACACACACACACACACACACACACACACACACACACACACACACACACACACGAGACCTGTACT